>JAWNNU010001672.1:5920000-6520000 GCA_035044585.1 Scaptomyza polygonia
AAACAGCGAGCAGCAGCAGCAGCAGCGGCAAAATATAAAAAAAAAAAGTAATGCAGAAACAGGAGCAAAAGTTCTGTTGAGCAGATAACTGAAGTTGAAGTTGAATGCACGCGAGTAGAGTAGTCATTCGGCCCGTCATCAAGGACCCATCCGGTCTTCGCTCTCTTTCATTGTGCGTCTGTGTGTGTGTGTGTGTGTGTGTTGCGTCCTGTGAGCAATGCTTGTAGCAAAAACAAGAAGCGAGATCTTTTAGCTACTACGAAACTGCGGCACAAAATGCACACGTAATGCGACTAAAGCAAGCCAAAATGCATTAACAGCCAGCAACAACAACAACAACTCAAACACACACACACGCACACATACAACACACATTTATACATACATACATATATTTGTTCCATTACAGCCCTGCTGCTGCTGCTGCTGTTGCTGTCGTACGAGTTTTGAGTTTTCCGAAATCATGAAAGGAGCAGATGTTAAATTTTTATACACAACGAACGCAGCCGCTGCTTTGTTCGCTGCCAGCGCCAACTGCGCTGTTTGCTGCATTATTATTGCCCTGCTGCTGCTGTTGTTGTTGCTGTTGTTGTTGTGTTGCTTGTTTCCTTTTGCTTTGCATCTCTCTCACTCGCTCTCTAGTTGCCATGGCTGTGTTTTGTTGCTTTGGCACACAGAAAGCAGAAAGCCAAAGGAAAGAAAAAAAAGAAACTTCAGCTGCTCCTCATTTCAACTTGAACTGAGACTTCGCCGCAGTAGAAGCTGTTGACCGTTCTTATAATTTTTTGTCTTCATTGCAATTTCATATTTTTTTTTAAATTGTCCATTGCAGCATTGCTGAACTTTTGACTTTTGTGTTGAATTTTCACACATTTCGATTGCATTTTTGGCAAATGCAAGTTGTTGTCTTTTTTTCAATTTAATTGTTGCAAAATTGTTCTTTGGATTGCCATGTCATTTCCTAGTCCCTTGTCGTTTTTCATCTTCTCTTCTATATATACCTATATATATTGCAATACCTGATTTGTCAATGTCCTGGCTTACCTGGCTTTTTGCATCTGTGTTGCTCATGTTGTTGTTGTTCGACGCTCTGCTGCGTATTGGAACAATAGTTATCCTCTCTTCGTGATGCTAATCATTGCTTCTAAAAGAAACCCACACAACCCTCATTGAATCTAATCTCATGAAAAATTCACATTCACAGTGGGTGGGTTGGGTATATCCGACTGTGCCAGTTTGTGAACACAATCCCAAGTTATTTCGCTTTGAACATTATCACAACAGGTATCAATTGGTATCTGTTAAGGCTGTTGCACCTTGGCCACATTGCGTTATTTCCACAACTATTAAAACAAAAGGGTATATCATAGAGTATTACAAAAGTAATAGTAGTAGTAGTTTGTTTGTTAAGATTCGATCTTATTAAACTTTTAGCAAGTTGATAAGATTGTGATTTGTGATTCTAAGTTGCAATGATGTTTAATTTTTGAAAGAAGTGAAATGAATCTTTCTACATAAAATGTTTTAATAAAACTTTCAGATTTTAATATATTAAATGAATGAACTCAAATTAAGTATGTAGCAGTACTTACTACATTAGTGAGAAGTTTTCTTTTTGGTATGAATGCATTGCCATCTAAGAGTTCCATTTTTGCCCCTTTCTGGGCCTATTGCTCTTCCTTCAGACATTAGTCCTGTTTTTGGTACGGCCTGTAGAGAAGTTTGCGTATCCTCACCATAAGTTTTCAATATCCGAGGAGAAAATATCAACATAACAGTATTTTTCTTGCTCTTCATGAGACACAAGTCCTGTATAAGTGAAAGCAAGATCTCTTATACATTTTCTCAGGCTTCGTACTTTTCCCAAGAACTATATATCAAAGCTTTATAAATAAGTATTGTGAATAAGTTTGACTGGCAAACGAATGTTACGGATAGTTTTATTATATTTAACTAATGAACATTCCATTCCATTACTCTTGGACATCTTTAATATCAGCTTTTGATTTTTGAAAGTGCCCACAAAGTCATTCGCGTATATTGCAGCCTTGTTTTTGGTTTCTCATCGTTGCCATCAATCGCATTGTATTGCAGGCCGTTTTCCTTTCCCTGCCACTTCATCCATCCAGCCATCCATCCATCCATCGAACCAACCATTCAACCATTTATGGATGGCAGTTGCAGGACTTGGACTGAGGCGGCCCCTTCCGTATTTAGCGAGTTGAGTTCCGTTTTGTGCGTGACACCTGATGTTATTTTATGATTATTGTTTTTCGGATTTATGAAATGTAATTTCAAAATTGCAGCAGGTGCAATGCAATTGCTGTTGTCATTGTTGTTGCACTACAATTTGATGCTGCTAACGAAATATTTCATTAATTATATAACCGCATAACGGTTTTGAGTCTCAATCGCTTCAGGGTTTCAATCAACTAATTGATGTTTGGCATTTGTAGCATACAATGCATTTTGTGGCACAAATGTATCTGTATCGGAGTTTGTATGTATCTGTGGCAATTTGAATGTGCAACAAAATTCAATTGATATTTGTTAAGATTAATATTTGCTATTTTATTAAAGTTAAAGATGAATTCTTGTCGTAATAGTTTTATTTTGTTTATTTTTAGTTTTTTCATACAAACCGAATCAAATTGTAGATCATTTGATAGTCGTTATGGATTTTTGAAATTGGTATTTATTTAATTAGTATTTGTTTTTTGTGCTTTTAGTTTTTTTGCTAGCCAAAAACTCATTTGATAATTAATTCGTTCGTTTATTTATTGAATTTTAATTCCATTTAATGTTTGCATCCAATTAATATTTTTTTTTGCTAAATTGTTTTTTTTTTCTTTGTTGTTTTTAAATTAAATGTAAAACTATAGTTCATGTGTGTGTGTGTGAGTGTGTATGTTTGTGTGCATATGAATGTGTGTATGTGTTCGTAGTTTTTTTTTATAGATTTAGTTTATGCAAAAAGAATCATTTTCATATCGCATTTCAACACAAATGAATAATTATAATGTTGTCGTTGCTTCCTTTTTGAATGTTTCTTCTCTTCTCTTCGTTCTTAGTGTCATCTCGCTGTGTCGTCCTACTTCATTGAGCCAGTTCCGGTCCTGAAAACTGCTGCCGTTGACGTTGCTGTTGCTGTTGCTGCTTAATTTGCGGCTATCGTGCAGACACAGCAACTGGGAAACCAGAACGTGTCCGTGTAGAGATTTTGGCCATTGCCCTGAAGCGCAATTAAGCGTTTTTGTACGAACTTCTGCTCGCACCTGGAGTTGTAGCCATTGGGCAAATCGCACAAATTCGAGCATGTGTTTGAGCTGAAAAAACAACAAACAAAACAAACAAACCGAAAAAACAATTGGGAAATTATCAACAACAGAAACGGAAACACAGAAATAAAATTTAGTTGTGGCCTTTGCATCGTAAATAAATGAATACAAATAAACAAAAACAAAACCAAAACCAAAAAGAAAACAGATCTTTGCGACGGCTGCAAAAGTTGAAAGTTTAACGAACTTGTTAAAACGGGAAATCGTACGTAATTGATAAGGATAAGTTGTGTAACGGTATTGCTTGAGGCAAACAAGTGCTGCAACTGCTGTTTGCTGCGTCTCCACTTCCATTTCCATCGCCATCTCCATCTCCTTGACCTGGCCAAGATTTATGCGCCCAACAACTCGACTCATTTGGTTAAACAAATTGCATGCTAAGTGCGCGCAACACCACAACAACAACAACAACAACATAGGGAGTTATGGGTTGACAATTAGGGCACGCATTGACCGAACCCCCGGTTTACAACAGTTAGATGCACGTCCCCCCGCCCCCTTGTCACACTAGGTACACTGCCTCGTTTAATGTTGTTGTACTTCAAATAAGGTCTCGTCTCGTCTCGTCATCACCCTATTTTGTTGTACCTCTCACTGTTTGCGCTTTTGAACGCGCGTTGAAAGGTTTTTTTTTTGGTTTTGGTTTTGAGTAGCGCACGCATAACACAGGCATTTTTTATCGGACAGTGAGTGAAGGGGGGTAATCTTGGCCGTTTTTTCGGGGTGTTATAATTCGTTTAGCCGCAATTATGACACAACAGAACATAACCCTGCACAACAAATATATGCATATATATATATATATATATATATATATATATAATGTACTTGCTTGCACTTCTCATTTTCTCTCTCTCTCTCTCATTATATTTTTTGCTTCTGCCCACGTGCCCAGGGTTTTGAGTTTTGTGAGTTTTTAGGGTTGCCCCCTAACTAACAACAACATGCGCTGCGCAAAAAGGGGAACATGAACACCTTTTTTTTTTAAAGAGCTCATGCTGTGGAGAGGGGTTTGATTTTTTTTTTTTACACTCATTTTCTGGTTGCAAGTTTTGTAGTCTCAATTTAATTAATGCGAATCTGTGCAAGTCAATAGGCCATGGATGTTTTGACTAGTTTGCTACTTGACTTTAATGTTCAATGAGTTTTTAAAGAATGTAGTTAAATTTGCTGAAATTGTTTGTTATTAAAAAAAAACTAAAAACTAACCAGAGTTTGATTTAATAGCCTAAACTGATTCTACTGTTGAGATAATTGGAAATTAGAAATCTAGCAACTCATTTCATGATTATTAATAATCTATATAATACAAATTTCTTGCAGATTTAACTTAAAAAGTTATAACTGGCATTGAATACTGAATTTAAAGTTACATATGATTTGTCTTATACAATTATAAGCCAGAGAAAGCAGTGGATAAGCAGTACTTTGCAGCAGTCACGCCTAGTCGAGACACAAACCTGAACTGCTTGCTACGAAGCAAACACAATATTAATCGCATTCAAAACGCGCGCAAAACGCTCAAATCGTTACTCACTATGAAATATGCTATATTAATTGGATTGTCTTGGCTTTACTTACGCACAAAGCTCCGCTTTGACCATTTGACGTGCTGTGTTCTGCTCATTGACCACAAACATCCAATTGCCACGCGAGTTGAGCGCCGCTTGTGGCGTTATAAATTGTGATGTCGTTTCGCAAAGCGACGAACGCGACGAACTTTGTCGCTTTTTGCGACTCTTGACGCCATTTGTGTTGCTATCACTAACGCCCACAATATCTAAGAGATCCATGTTGAGTGATACATCGCGAACGCTGCGAATTTGTTGCTTATTCTCCTGTTCCTCGTGCTCCGTCTCCGACTTTTTTTCTTTCTCCGTGGCCTTTTGCTTGAGACTCAAATCACGGGCCAGCCGTTTAAGCCAGAGTGTGGCATTATATGGTGTCTTGCCCAAGTTGTTGTAGTAGAGAGGAGATGAACCACCTGAACCACCCGCTTGCTGATTACCACCAGTGCGATGGCCATGATGCAAACTCCCTCCTCCTCCACCTCCACCAGAGGAGGTGTATAAGAGATAGCTAAAAGGCAATTGATTGTATTTGCTGACACACATAGCTCAGGCTACTTACGTGGGCGTCTCTGTTGTAGGATTGGGCGCAAAGAGGGAGTTGCCTGACCCACCGCGATGTGGCGCACCGCCAAACGGTGTCTGATAGCTGTAACCGTTAAAATCCTGCCCATTGGCAAAGTCGCGATGCGGAAATATGGACTTGGGATCATAGAATACGGGTGTATCGGACCACGCCACCGCTGAGAACTCCTCCCACGTCTCATCCACCAGCAGAGAGGCAGCCTCGTAGCCCCATTTACGTACGAGACTCTTGATGAGATACCTGCAACAGTACCAAAGACAAAGACAATGAGTTGAGTTGATGTTAAGTTTGTTGAGTTGTGTCAGGTTACACAATTTGATGTAAGAGATTAGAGTTGATGCCGCATGGGAAAGTTAAAATTGACTTGTGTAACGACGCACTGGGCCACGCCCCCTTTTTTATTAGCCCAGACACTCAATCATAATTAATATTCAGCTAAAGCATAAATTGTCATCAGTAGTAAAATTCGCTGTATTCATGTTTTTTCAACACTTTGTTTTCTTATCAGCTTGCATCGCATGCGTGTCACGTGCCACACCAAAAACTGACAACTCAGTCGGGTATTTCCCAACTCCGTTCCCCTTGCTTCAAGACACCACTCCACCCTATTATTGTTTGTGCGTGTTTTAAAGTTTTTTTTTTTCGTTTTTTCAAAAGAATTATGCAATAATAAAATTCCATTGGTATCATAAAAATGACTAGTTAATTGCTGCGATGGCGCCAAATTGCGGCCTCAGCTGGCGTCCGTCTCTCTCTTATCATTATTGTCATTATCACATTTCATGCCATATTTAAGTCAAAAGAAATTGTCTTAAAATAGAAGCAACTTCACATATGGAAAATCAAAACAAGCTAGAGGAAAAAACCACAAAACTAATTCAGATTAATTTGCATAGCAAGCAAACTTGAATCTTATCACAACGCATCCCAAATACGCTACAAAAAACGTTGGGAAAATATGTGAAGAAAAATACTGTTGTAATATATCTTTTGGTTTTCACATGTTAAAAGGCTTTCAAATATATATATAAATAATTGCATTGTTTTAACTACAAAAAGTATTTCTTAAGAAACTGTTCAACAATACATTTTCAATTGTTAGGAAAAAACTAAAATGAAGTTTAAAATCTTAAGATCTCCTAACATTCTTTCTAAATAAAGAAATTAATGTTCTCTCTCAATCTTAAACTTTGTTGCTGGCATCTTTAAAAATTCTAATAAAAACAAATTAAGCTATTTGATAATCTAGATAGTTGCCATGCCTAAAACTGAGAGCATCTAAATGCTAAATTATTCAAAGAGACATTCATAAATATACGAGAAGCATGCGGCGCGTCGTCTTCGTCGTCATATAGACAAAGTGTCTTGAACTATCAATTCAAGTTTATTGGGTCAAGGAGCTCAGCCAGCTGGTCGAGCAGCTAAACAGCTAAACAGCTTAACAGCAACGGAATCAGCCGAATCTTCTTGAATCTTCGTTTTTTGACCGAAGCGGAAACAGCAGCCAGCCAGCAACAACAGGTGTTTTTTTTTTTGACAATAGAGATATGCCAAAAACAAGTTAGTCTGCCGCTACGAATGTGATTTGATTTGGAAGCCAACATTGTCAAACATTTGTTTGAAATGCATTTGCATGTGTTTGTTAGTTGGTTAGTTGTTGCTACGTGACGTTTAAAACTGGTCACATAAAGTGTTTAAGTTATGTTGGCTATAAGCCGGTAACTTACGTGGGATAGTTGGCGATATGCTCGCAATAGGTTTTGCCGGGTCGGGCACAGCTTAAATGAACGAAGGAATTTTTATTAGTGGAAAAGTTCGATAGTCATATAATATAGTTATCGTGTGACTTACTTGGGCGTGTGTCCCGGTGGCGCTGGCAAAAACTGGCAAGGTGGCGCGCCATATAAGCCGCATGGTGGCGGCGTACTAAACGCACCTGAGATACAAGCTAATATCTAAGATAGATAAATTGTTATTGATTTTGTGTATAAGAAGTATTTTTATTGTACTTACCACATAGTTGAAGAGAATACGATTATAACTAGTAGATGTGTTGTGGTAACGAAGACGTTTAATACTCTTTGTCATTGTCAATTCATTCGTCGTTTTGGATTTTGGCGATTTGCATTTGCATTTGCGTATCCCTTGCCGCCTCAAAATACACACACAAACACACACACACCAAAAATAAAAAATTAAGTTGAGTTGATTTTGGTATTTTTGGCTGAGGCGTGATGTCAGTTTTGGCTGATGAGCTGAAAGTAAAGTGCGATTAAAAGAGAAATTGCAATAAATCACTTAATTATGCATGAATCCATTATAATATCAAGTGAACAATCTTTCTTCTTTTGGCATGTTTTATTTACACAGCATACAATTAACTTCGATTGGAAGCTTGTGCTTAATTAATTCTGCTATTTAAGGGAAAACAAGTCTACGAGTTTGCTTATGCAGTCGATCTTCCATATATCCAACGTCCATAAAACGAAGTTTTTTATATAAGAACCCAGAATTTGGTTCAATCAAAATCACATTCTACAAATTATCTCTATGGTGTAGTTTTCTTCTTCTTCTTATTCCCTTTGATATTCGTTAAATATGTACTTTAATATTGTATTATTAATCATTTCTGTCCAGAAAGCTTTTGTTTATTTAAATGCCGCAGATTAGTTATATGGTAATGTAGAAATTAGGCTAAAGTTAGTTTTTTTTTGAATAAACTATTACTTTTTAAAAATTATTCTGTTGATTTGTCTTAAGATGTACAAATAATAATAATTGCATTATATAAATTCCATCACTTAAATAATGTTTTTGTCTTATTTTCCAATGTTATTTATGAGACTTAAAGTTTTATTGTGCTACCTTTAATTAAAAGTATTTTTTCCTTAGAAAAGATCTCAAATAAAGTTGAGTTGAGGCCATCGCTTTGCTTTGAGCACCATAAAGCAATAAACAAGTTAAGTAATTGTCAACTTTAAGATTTTGCAATCCAAAAACACGAGTGTGTACCTAAGACGGCTTCAAATTCAATTTTCATAGGTTTTTGCATTTTGGTGCTAAAAAAAAACTGCAAATGAAAAACTTTGCTTTGCAAACAATTGCTCCAAAAAGGTTTTTCACACGCACAAACACACCTTAGAGCACCATTAAAAATTGTGTCGTAATATTTGGAGATTTCCTACAATTTGCAAAGGTAGGTGAGTCTCGTGTTGGGCTTGTTGGGTTCAGTTCATGTCAAACAAACAACAACAATAATAAGACGCTTCGTAAATTGCAAAGATAAATTTGCAAAAATAAAAAAAAGTGAAAGTGAAGTTAGATAAAAAGAGACAATGTTATAATTTGTCATGCAATCGATTTACTAGACACACAATGAACGCTACACAGTAACGCCCACTTGCCCACCTTTTTCAATTGCAATTGCAATTGTTAGTGATTTGTTACTTGGCAAGTCATTCGAGTGGGCGTCACAAATGCAAATCTTAAACGGTTGCCAACTGTCGTCTAATGCCAGTATTTAGTTATAAATGCTTTCAATTGTTTGCGCTGATTGCTTTAACTACGACTTAAATGGTTGTCAATTGTAAGATTGATGCTCAATGGTGCTGATGATTGATTTTAATGCAGACCAAGTGTAAATAGATATAGATAAAGTAGCGTTAGACAAAGATATAGATAGAGATATAGTCATGAATATATTGAAAAGAATGACCAACAAAGGAGTAAGCTTTTATTAGTCATCAAGTTTAAAATAAAGTATTATAATTATTTAAAGTTTGCATTCTCATATATGTTAATTAAATAATTCCAGTAGATAGTTCCATTACCGTATAAAGTGTTTTTGCTTGGATTTAGTTTGTTTATTATACCATCAAATTATTTGATATTAATTGCAATAAAAAGACTATTAGTTAATTAAGTTAAAACATTTCATTATGGATATTTAACTGTTATGTTTGGGCATTTCCCTTAATTAATTTAGCATGTTCAACAACAACAGCAATTAATCTGTTTGTTTGCGAATATTTAGGCGTTTAATATCTCAATCAAACCTTGCGTGCTAAACTAAAAATAGACTGCTAAATACAATTTTAATTAGAAATCTATATGAACTGATCTCTGTCGAATTGTAACTAGCAACTATTGTGTTGTGTTTATATAATTAAATAACCGTTGCGAATTCAAACAGCTACCGCTAAAAAATAATAATCATCAAAAGCCTGAAAACAACTCAAATCAAGAGCAAAGCACACAATTAAAAATGAAAAGAAAAAACCGGATTTCATGACAAGCTTTTATCTCAACTTCGTGCCATTCAAGTGTTATAGTTGCATGCGAATGTAGAATAATTATTTATATATATATAAAGACAGACAATAAACAATAACAATTGTGAATTGTTCTTTGAGACAAACAGCAGCTGCCTTGGACATGTGTGTGTGTGTGAAGTATCTGTGGAATGTTGTTGTTGTTAGTTTTGATAGGATATCCGGGATCATATGGGCTTAGTTTTTTATATTGTGGAGGTTGTCACTTTCGTTTTTATTTATTCGTTTCATAAATCAATCAAACTTGAGAAACGGCCAGACCGATCGCATAAGCTCTAAACAAATCTAACAAAGACCCATAAAACTGAAAAATAAGCGCAAATGAGCTTGACAGCAACGCCATTTGGGCCATTTATGCCATTTAGCAACATTGTCGCCTCCATCTCTAGGTATCTTATGGATGGCTACACTAATGGAGTTCGACTCCAGCACTTAGTATAGTTACACCCACGCACGCACACGAACTAAGCCGGGTATTTCCCATGTTGCGCAGGCGCCTTTAGCCACGGCCAGTTCAACAGCTCATAAATCATAAAGTATTGTTGTTGTTGCTATTTGTGTGGTTGTTGTTGTTGTTTTTGTTGTTGTTTGTGGCTGCTGTTCAAAATGTTTTATGGCTTATTGAACATTTAGCCATTATATGGCATGGCATTAACTCTTAAGGAAATATGGAACACAAATGCAAACAATATGTCACAATGTGTGTTTTCGATTGTTGGCAATAAACACGTTCTTAACAGTTTCATTGTTAATTTCAATAGAAACACATATTGTGGGTGTAAATTAAACAAGTTAATTACGTATTTTTTTGGGTAAGAATTGCCAAGGAATATTGTTACTTAATCATATTGATGAGACTTTATTGAATTTAATAATATCCAAGACAATTTTCTTAGAATTGCATTGATTTAGTTGGTGAGTTGAATATACTAAGGGCTTTTATGATTGATGTAGGAATACAAAATGCTGGACTATTTTTTAATGTTTAGTGCTTGAACTATAAAGAACTCTTCTGAAGCATCAAGAAAATTTAATTGAATAAATACAATAAATGTTGGCTTCTGTTATTTTTACTAATTTGTTTCTCTTTCTTCACAATTTATATGATAAAAATGAATATGATAAAGACTTTTCCATATTTAATTCCTATTTTGATACGACTCCTCCAAACTGATTAGACTAATAAGGCACTCTTGGAAATGTGGCTTCCTGGCTTACATATTTAATTCCGCTGTTCATATTAAAATTTATTGACTGCCAATGATAGCTTAATGTTTGCATAGATGACTTTTAAATCTTAAAAATTAAATCTTTGGCACCTTAAAATTAATAAACCTTTTCCCCATAACACTGCCATGTTAGTTGGCTCACCCACTCGCCGTTAACTCAATTAGCTTAGCTTTCACCCATTAATTTGGACTTTAATAAAAATGATTTAACTTTATTTGCCACTAATTTGGCAGCACTGACAACACACATAGATACTATATAAGATGTTGGTGAAAAAAACAATGGTACAATATAAAATCCACATACCGAATACCAAAAAAAAAATAAATAAACCCAAAGATCGCTTTATTATAATTTTTTAAGCATATATTTTATACTTGAGTTGATAGCTGAGAAATTAAGCACGACTTTTCAAGGCTGTTGGTTGTTTTTTTCTTCATTTGTTGTTTATTTTTATTGTTTTTTCGCTTGTTTGCTGTTATTATTGTTACTTAAGTTTTGTTTTTGTTTTATTGGTTTGATTTTATTTTATTTTTTCATCAAATTTTGGGTTACATGGGTTTTAAAATCATAAATCAAATGGTTTTTGTCCCGTCTCAATAAAGTTTTTATTCAATTTGCCAGCATTGTAAACAAAAAAAGACTAAATAAAAATACATTAATTAATCACTCACCTTGCTTATTTGTTTATAAATAAAAATGCATTCAGTACTTGTCTTGGTCATCAACAGCAAACATAAACTGAATAATTATTAGTTGAAAAACTGAATTTAATTATTTTTGAAATTGAATTGTGACACAATTTTTTTTCTTTCTCAATATTCGCACTGCACTTAAAACGACCTGGTATCGTTTGTCTTAATTCAATTTTCTCTTTTTTTTCTCTCGAATATTTATTTTTTGTTTTGATTTTCAATTGTGATTATGTGATTTTATTATGTGTCGGCAAGCGATTCAATTGACAAAACTTAACACGTTCGTTCGGTTTACTTATTTATTTTTTGCGTAGAAATTCAACGCGACTTTAAAGTTCGATTTTTCGATTTCCGTATCACGCGGCTAGCCCCAAACTCGGCTGCAGCTCGTTGCCAACTGAGCGCGCTGGCCAAAAACTTGGCTTCAACTCGAAGTTTTGGAGTCTATAGAGTCTATGACGCCGGCAGCGAGAGCGGCAGCAACAACAACAATAAACATATGACAGACGTCATGCCGGTTACTAGACTGCTCACCCATGCAGCCATGAGAGAGGTAGAGCTACGACTCGATCGACAGAGAAAGGACAAGAGCTTGAAACTCGGATTCAATCGGAGCTTAAACTATGATTCATGGCTATCTCTCTTTCAGTTTTATATGCAGCTAAAGACCGGAAGTTCATTAGCTGCTGCTTACAAGCAATTCAAACAATGAAATGTCTCTATTTTATTTATTGTCAAGTTATTTTTTATGATTTGTTTTACATTGTCGCGAATAGGCGAAACTGTAATAATGTGATTTTATTTAAATTGTTAATTTATTAATTTTTTTGTTTTTAATTTTTTGCAGACAGCTTTTGCTTTGTGGCCAATAGACACAATTCATTGTTGGCTGTTTGCTTTTGATTTTTATGGCCAATGAAGGTTATCTCAGACTTTTATCTATTTTATGCGTATTTTGGCTTCTGCTGCTGTTGCTGCTGTTAGCGGTTTTTTTTTTTTTTGTCGAAATGCATACATTGAGTAAGGCAAAGAAAAAACTTCTTTTTTTTACGCATTAGGTGTTTTATTGGGTTTATAAATATAGATTGATTGTGGGTGGGAATTATGCTTGGCTTCAGCCTAAGCAAGCCATTTAAATCAATTTATTTGAGCCATAAAGCTTTTAAGTTTATTGGCTACATTTTAATATTTGATTCCCTTTAAGTCAAACTAAAAATAGAAAATTAATATTTGACAGAGCCAAGTAAATTTAATTCAAGCGAAATAAGTAAATAAGTAAATATATATAGCATTAAGGCTTTTTAAAGAAAACGTAAGCCAACATATTACATGTGCTGGAATAAATAAATATTTTTTTAAAAACATATTTTTCACCAATGCAAAAGATTCTTTTTAAAATGCATTCAAAGAATATAAACTGTTCTGTCTAAGCTTTTCAAGTCAATAAAGTTTGATTTCATTATACAAAGAGTAACAAGTAAGTAAAGAGATTCTCTTATCAATTCCTTATCAATTTTAACCTATTGAGGTTCTTAACCGTATTATTTTATTCTTGAATATAATAACTAATTTGGCTGCTCCATAATTCTTATTTATTGTTAAAGGCGTCGACGTTAAAAGATTTTTTATAAGTAGGCAAATAAAAACTTTCACAAGACCTTTGTTAGACCTAGGCAAATGGATGGTGACTGTGACTCCGACTAAGGGCATATCGAGAAAGACGGAAAAACCCTGCGACTTGGATGTAAGTTGGTTTTTTTTGTGTCTTTTTGTCGAAAATGGTTTTTAATGCGTTTTTAAGGCAAATTAGTGACTACATCAGCTGGGCCTGTCTTTCTTCTTCTCGAACGTTAAAATGCTCTGTTCGGGCGCACAAACTGCCCAGTATCACTTAAGCCGCTCATTAATCAAATAAAAAACTCTATGCCAAACTATCGGGACCATTTGCAAACTCACGTAACTCACATTGTAGGGCCAAACTGCCTCCCATCTGCCCCCTTTTATCATCTTATACGGCCTGGCCCTCATCAAAATATTAACAGCCGGCGGGCAAGGGCTTCGTTTCAATTACGAAATTGTTAATTAGAGACTGGGCAACTGACGCTTTGCATTGCGTATTGCGTCGTCGCCGTTGGCTAATAAAAACATCAACTCTCGTCGCTCGGGCAGTTTAAAAGATGGTGTTGGATATACATATATGTAGTATGTGTAAGCGTCGATTAACTGTCACTATCGTTTATATTGCACTAGGTTATCAGCCTATGCCTAATTGTTGCGACAACAAAACATTTTTTTTCAACGTTTTCAAGACAGTCAGCACAATAAACGCCTGCAAAACGCGTTCAAATCGCTCAAACGAACGCGGTACAATCTAGTGTTGGTTGTGTTACGTGCTGCAAGCAGTGCTGCAGTGCAAAAGCTGTTTGCTATGATAAGCAGTGACAAAGAAGACGTTTGATATGAGCAGTTTTTTTATTTTGAATTAAATTAATAAAATGTAATAAAGAAATTTAATAAAAAAAGTTAATGTCTTAAGAATCGTAAGATATTCTTTTGATTAACATAAATATACAACTTTTTATTTATTATATATTATTTATTTATCCAAACAATCTAGAAGGTAAATAGTTTTTACTTCCGCATTGTCCAAGCCATCCTTTCAATATGTTACTGTCCTTTAGGTAATTTATATTCATTGCCGACACCAAAAAAAAAACTTTTCTTTCGACAAAAGCACACACACAAGTACACACTCACTTGGCATCACACATATTAAATAAACGATAAAAAGTAAATATACAAGAACGCACAAGCATATGCTTTAAATTTATGCATAATGAACTGTCACGTGCCCCAACAAAATGACCATAAATAATACAAGCCACATACAAAAAAGGCAAGAAACTCTTACCAAACTGATAGCAGCACAAAAAAACTTAAGGGAAACAAAAACATGGCAAAACAACAAACAAAATATGACAACTCTTGACAATGAATAAAAAATGAAAATGAAAATAATCAACAAAAAAAGTTAACTAGTAAAAGGAGCTGGCGAAAATTAACGCGTTCAATGGGTCTGGGTCGCTTTTTGCTTTATCACTCAGAGCAGCAGCGGCAACAGAGAGCGAGAGAGAAAGATTACCAGAGAGAGAGCGAGAGCGCGGACAAGCAAGCAAGTGTATGAACAGTGAAAAGAGCGAGAAGCATGAAAATGTTTTTCTATTGTGCAAAAGCAAAAAAAAAATAAATACTTGGATGTGGTCGCCATTGCCACAGAGCCCATCATCAGCATTCAGTGTGTGTTCAGTGTTCTGGGTTCTGTGTTCAGTGGAGTAACGGCCAGAGCTGAAAACGGACGTGTCGTGACGTGCTTGTGTCGAGCACTAACAATATACTCGACTATTCGAAACGCAGCACAGCAACAAAAGCAAAACTCGCGTGTGTTTGTATGAAAAAAAGAAATATGAAATAATATATATATTAATGCAATCCACTTAGAATTTGTTTTACCTTGAAAACCCGATAACGATGCAATTTCCGATGCGTGTAAGTGCAATTTCGAAAAGAAATAAAATAAAGTGTCGCCAAATGCGAAATGCGAAAATAATAGATGAAAAAATGCTCAACAAATGCCAAAAAATATAATGTTCGGTATATAATGAATACGAAAGTAAAAAGTTAAGCTACCGAGCATCAAATAAATCAAGTGCGACAAAAAGGCGCTCGAGTGAGGAAAAAAAAAAATAACACAAAATATTCTAGTTGTATTGCAAATTTATCGTGACGCGTTTAAAAGTGCAGAAAAAAGGCAGCAGCCAATGGCAATTCCATTGATTTTTCTATTCAAGTGTGTGTGTTTGAGTGTGTGTGTTTTGCGGTGGCCTGGCAAAAGGACATGAAACAAAAAGCACAAACTATAATCCAGTAAAGACTTTATAGATTGTTTGTGCCTTGTCTAATCCTAAGTGGCGCAATCAAATGTCCGCACTTTATTAATGCCACCCCAAAAGCGTTCGCAACTCACATTGCTTCCCTATTTCTCATACTCTCTCCAGTTCAGCCACTTACAGCCAAAGAGCTGGTGAAAACTAGGCAAACAGCAAATTGCCAAACAGCAGCAGCACAAGAACAACAACAACAAACAACAAGCAACAAAAAAATCTGCAGAGTTTGCTTTATGATTGACAACACGAAAAAGATATGTTTGTCGCTGGCGTCAGTCTGAAAAAAAAAAACAAGCCACAAACCAGACACAGACGCGGCGTCGTAATAAACATAAAAGCATAGCAATGTGGGTGGGTTGGTGGCGTAGAGCGGAAAAACCGGGCAAGGTTGTGCTTACAAACTTATTATTAATGCAGTTAACGTTAATTAGTAGCTAGTAGTTTTGGGCAATTAACTACAAAACCAAACTCAACTTGCAGCAGTTGCATTAATAATTCCGTTAAGAGCCTTTAACTAAATATGCCGCAACGCCTGGTACCCACAAGGGGCAGGCCAGGCCAATTAGGCGCACAAAACGTTTATAGTAGGTATAAATATTGTGACATAAATATATACGCATACATATACATATATAAAAACATATTTATATACATAAATATATATACATATATCTGATGTTTATATATTGTCACGTTTTCATTTGACTAAGGTCAAAAGTTTCAACTTCCACACAAACAAACAAACTCGCCTCGTGCAGCCCCGTCCATGATGCGTCGTCGTCGTCGTCGTCTGTCTCTCTGTCTATGTCTCATCATCTCAGCGATCTGAACTTGATGCTGTCGCTGTCGCAGTTAGCGTCGCTGCTGCGTCTACTGCCGCTGCTAGCTAGCTGTCGAGGCCTGTGGCATCTATTTTTATATACGGTTTTTGTGAGCGCCCGCATGGCCAATACAAAATAGATTCTTTAAAAAGTTTCGTCTTTTTTTCAAATAAATTTTGATTCAAAAATGAGAAATTTCCAAAACAAAAACACATTTCAATTGACTTGAAACAGCAACAAAAATACTTAAACAAAACAAGTTGGCAATCAAAGTTCGCAGGCAAAACTAATTGAGTAGCCAAAGTGAAAGTGTGTGTGTGTGTGTGTGTGTGTAAAATATTGAGAGCAAAGGACACGCACAAAAACCGACACAAAGAGAGAGAGAGAGAGCCAGCCAGAGAGAGAGAGAGAGCGAGACTTCCTTTCCAGGCACAACAACACAACAACAAAACACACATTGCTTCCAAAATAACACATTCCGTATACGCTTCGTGTTCGCTGTTCGTACAAAGAAGGATTGTACGCAGGCATTGGAAGGCAAAATACTCTCGGCTTTCGGGTTTATTCTTTGCTTAAGTTGTTTTTTTTTTTTTTGTGTCTGTCGCTTCTTGCTGTGAAGTTTTGCCTTGGCTGGCTCAGTTCGTGGCTAAACTTTGGAGCGTGTTGTGCTGGAAATTGTGAAAAGCGGATAGAATCAAACATACAAAAAAAAAAAACAAAAGAAAACACACACAAACAATATATTAAGTACAAAACGTCTAGCAACTCCTAATGCAAAACTCAACTAAATAATTAAACAATTTTTGAAATTTTATGTGCAGCTTCAAGTTGAAAAGTTTGTGTTGAAAACAAATAAAAACAAATGTATTCAATTATTGTATTGAGTGTGTGAATGTGCTTTGAAAGTAAGGCGTGTACCCCAGAAAACAACACCACAACTCACACACACACACAAACACACACAAGCATAGGAAAAAACAGGGAGGCAAGCAATACGTAGACAGATAGGCGTACAGTAAAAGGCAGACAAACGGACGACGCGAACGTTAAAAGACAAATAACGGAAATAACTTTGCCTTTCTAACTGTGAACTTTGTTCAATTTCCTGAGAAACATGGCGTATACGCATTATCATAAATGACACAAAAATCAAATAAGTTCTTATTCGTATTTGCCTTTGTTTTCCATTGTTCCTTTGAGCTTGTTCTTGTTGGTCATTTTGTGTGTGTGTGTGTTTGGACAGTGAAATAATCCTTTAAAGAAAGTGCAAAATGTAATACAATTATATTTCTATTTGTAGCCATATAAAGCGCGCGTGTGTCTGTGACGAAAATAAAAAGTAATTGGAAAAGCGGAAAATGTAAGAGCTAAGCAGCAGCAGCTTAACAAAGATAGAAAAAATGCTTCACAGTGCGTTGGCTTAAAAAAAATAAATAGAAAACGCGACGCGTTTTCAACTCTAAACACAACTTTCTCTCGCTTATTGTTTAACTAAAGCCTATTATACCTATACCTATATGTATATATAGTATATATACAACTGTGCGTGTACTACTCTTCTAGAAAGGTAAGTGTGGCAACCTTTGGCTTGCTTCATTTGAATATTCTAATTTTTCTATGCTGTTGTTTTCTTGCTCGTGCACATGGGGGCGTATGTGTAATTGTTAGTTTGGGGTTTGCCAGCGTAAAGCGATAGCAATGAAATTATGTTAATTCAATCGATATTTTCGTCTACTAATTTAGGCAGCTTTTGAGCAAACCTTCTCTGCTTAATATATGAGTCAATTAGCATGGTAATTTGACATGCTACTTTGCGTACTTTTTAAAGGTACTTCAATTTTGCTGCTACTAAAAATAATATCCTTAAGTGCCCTCCATGTGGTGGTGGCTTATGGGTTATGGGGTTGCAACAGCCACCCTATTTAACTTTTATTCTTGTTTGGTTTTTTTTTTTTTTGTTTGTTTGTCTAACGCTTTCTTTGTCGATAACAATTACGAAAGCTGAACAAACATATTTGTAAGCTGTCAAATGGCATTAGGGACGCCGTTTTATTATTGTTGCTGTTTTTGTTGTTGTTTTCGGACACTCTTGATTAATATTTGTGCAGTATTTGTACGTGCGGCTGATAAGCAATCAGCTTAAAACAGTTGATAGATAAGCAGCTGGGTGTGCTGTCCGCTTAATTTATGAGACTTGGCTCCCAACGCTCCCATCGCGTCCATCAATGGCCATAAAATGCAAAGACCCAAAACAAAATAATACCTCGCAGGTGATAAAAAGAAAAAACATAGAAGTCGCAAGTCCATGGTGTGTAAACAAATGTGACAGCTTTTAATGCCGTTTGGCAAATTTCACTGTCAGCCATTTGAGGGGTGTGGCCTAAACGAGCGTCTAAACCAATTTACTAGACGCACCCATTTGAGAAAAACAACTCAGGTTCAACTAAATGTTTTTTCTGCAGGCCGCTCGATTGAGTTGAGGATGATTTAAATAACCTGGCTTCCATCAGTTAAGAAATGGATTCTAGTCAAGTTTGTTTTTGATCAACTTGAGTTTGAAGAATTATTAACTTATCTAAGCATTGGAACGATTTTGCAATTTATACTGAATATTAGGTTTGTATAAAATCAAATGAGTTGAGCTAAATTCGTTGTCACAACTTTAATGTTCCACAGTTATTAATATTTGTACATTAAAATTGAGTGAAATTAAAGAAATAATATTTTTATATTTGATAAACGCTTTAAATATAATAATTTAAGCCCGCTTGAAAGCTATCCTAAAGAATTTAAAAATCCAAACTTTCTTCATACATAAAGTGTTGAAAGTCTTAAGCGAATTTTTTAATATTCATTCCGACACTTTTATTCATTTCCATACTATATGTAAACAATGCTTAATAAACTTTCTTATTTTTAGATGCAATTAAACTCCTTCTTAATTGTTTTTTTATTCTACAAACTTAAACTTTCGAATTCAGTCATTAAGTTTGGTTGTTGTTGGCAGTCAATTATATGGAACATTGACTCCTTCAACTCTATGTTAAGTTGACACATTAGAGCAATGAAGCAACACAAAAAGTTCTGAATACACTTTAAAACTCTACGAATACTCCGTATGCGAATAACTCTTAAGCGTCATGCGATATTAAATTGCTAAAAAAAAACTTTTGCCATTCCCGCTGATGGTCGCGCCATTAGTCGCACAGCTGCGATACACACACGAACACACTCACACACAAACACTAGCATGCTTGTTTGGCCCATTAAGGTTGTTAACTTGGCTAAGGCCAAAGTTTATGGCACTTTTGCCAGGTCACTTGACAATTTGAGGCTATCTTTAGCATATGCATAGTTAAGGTTTTGTTTATCCCCTTTCGTGCATTTGCTATCCCGGATGTCCTTTGCCTGATGACGCGCTTACTCCTTGTCAAGCCACTTCTCCCTCGACTTTCAGGCCTTCTTTCCACTTAGCCCAAACTCAGCGAAGCGCATTCCCATTCAATTTTTTGAAAGCATAATCAATATTTGGCAAGGCGCCGAGTGTGCATATGACAAACAGCGACAGCGCCCAGAAAAACTGCACGATATGTTTTCTCTTTCTCTCTATATATATGTATATATATGTTGCCCAATATATATAGGCTAGAGTTATACATTTGTTAGCCTGTCATGGCTTACGAGCCACTGAGTTATATTCACAATATTGCACTCTTTTCTGCATTTGATTTGCAGTGCAACAAAAGTTTTCTTCGACTTTTGTGCTCTGGATTGAGTTAGCTTCATGTTTTTCTTGTTTTCCTTGAATTCTTAATGCTGTCCAATAAATTGAGCAGAAATATGGGAATCGTATGTTAAGTGATTCAATTTATTTGGACACATATTTTATAGTGCTGTGAATATTTAAAATGAAAAATTTATGCATTTTCGCAAAATTGTAAAGTTATCAATTTAAATTTGAATCAAATTAAGGAGGATGAATATTTGATGCGTTTATTAAATCAGCTTTAGTCTATAAACCTAAGTGACACTTGGGACTTTGGTAAATCAATAAAAATACAAACTGATTGTAAACCATTAAGTTTGACATATTAAAATTTAATTCCATGATTTATGAGATGAAATGAAAAAGTTTTTAAATAAATACATAATAAAAAAAAAAATATTCCAAAATATTTATATCTTAATACTCTTATATGACAATTTTAAGAGAAACTAGCTTTTAATATTATATATATTTTTTTAACATTATATTCTTGTTAGTATAAATTAAAACGTAGCCAAAGGTCTCAGTAGCTCTCAACAATAAATGTATACACTTCTTTTCCACAAAATTGATAGTTCATATTGTACTTGCTTGAATAGTATATCTAGTATATGCCTTCGAAATTCATTCTTCTTTTTTATGGCTGTCTTTCATGTTTCGCATTCTTCTTCTTTTTGGGTATTTATTTTATGTACAAGTCAATAAAAATCAATGGCAACGACTCTGTTGAAATTCCAAGCTCACGTTTCGTTTTTCGTTAGCCTAAGTTTCCATTTATTGTTTTATTGTTTTCTTTTTGGCACACATGCGAGGTTCTTGTTTCGTGTGGGAGTTCAATAGTCGTCACTGTTTGGCTGACAGCGGAGCCACAAAATGCATTCTGCATTCTGCAGGTGCACGTGCCACACAAACGAAGGCCTTCCATCCTAGACTTAAATATATGAGCACGTGTGGGCGTTGCCGAAGCTAACTTAAAGCGCGGACAACATAACTTGGTCTTAGTTGGTAGTTGTTGGTTGTTGTTGTTGTTGTTGTGGGCGGTGCTAGCGCCGGCAGAAAGCCGTCAAAACTTTCGTGTGTCGTGCGCCGTGTGCCCCTTTCGGGCTTGTTTGTCGCCGTCAGGTCACGATATGCCTGCCAAGAAAATGGCAGCGCGCTACAAATTTCTCTTTCAATTGGGCAACTGGAGCGGCAAAGCCTCGCCAATAACACACACACACATACTGTACACCTTCAAGCTGCCACTTGCTTGAATTTTGTCCTGTCACAGACTGCTGGAGCCTCAGTTGTTGTCCTTGCCACCGCAACCTTATGTATTATTAATGCCTATGTTTTAAATCTACTTTCGCAAAAGCATATTCATACATATAATACATATGTACATATATATATATATTTGACATCTTTATTTGCATTGAGATTTTTTTGGGTAGTATGAATTAATTGAGTGGCAATTGTCGTACTTCGCAAAGAAAAACGAGCCGACAAACGTTTCGTTTACGCAATATAATTAATCTTTGCTTGAAGCAAAGGCAAAACTTTTTGCCCAAAAGATTAATTATTTGGTCATTAATGCATATTGTACGTATTGTTGTTGTTATTCCGGTTCCGTTGATTTGGCCACTTTGAGTTGATAAAGTCGAAAGCATTTATGCTAAATTGCCAGCCTAAAGTAACAACAGAAACAACAACTACTTGAAAATAAATTGGTTTGCTTGGCAAATGTGTTCTAGCCAATGGGATTGTGTGGGTTTTGTAATTGTGGCTAAAGGAGCAGCACTTAAAATGCACAAAATGCGCAGCAAAATGTTCAAATGCAATTGCTTGCGGCTGTGGCAAGTTGACAAGCTGCAACCACAAAAAAACATGGGGCGGAATAAGCGGGATGGGACGATTGCTAGCAAACAAATTTAACGAAGCAGCCAGAAGCGCATGAAAACCTAGCACAAAACGAAAATGTGAAAATTTCTTAATTAAAAAAGTACGAGAAAAAAACAAAAGAAGAGAGAAAAGGTAATTGAATTCATTTTTTTTTTTTGTATGTCACGCTGATAAGGTTGTCACAAAAAAAAAACACAAAAAAAATGAAAGCGAAAAGTGTGACCGGCGTTGAACAAATGCCTTCTGGCGTTGACAGTAGATAATATTTATTATGCAGCCGGAATTTATAACATTTCACCTCATTTTGTGTATGGCAAACGTTGCCTAGAATTCTAACTTTGTCAGAATGGTAAGGGGTTCCCTAACGTGGAGCTACTTACAGCTGATGGTACCGGGAGGTACCTGACTCCTAAAAGTATTCAATTTGAATAATGTAAGCTTCACACTGAGAATTTGTTTCGACAAATAGATAAAAAAAACTAATTGCTAGTAGCTTTCATATATAGTTTAAGTTTGAAATTGCATAAGTTTAAAATGGAATATATTGGATTTCTGTAGCATATGTTAATAACAACTGTGCTTCACTGAATTCAATCTAACTGAGATCAAGCTGTCATCAGGATGAGATATTTACTTGCCCCATGCCCTGCCATCTGCATAGTGGCTTGCGGTTGCCACTTCCTCTCTCGCTGCCCTTGGCACCCTGGACCCCTTCCTCGACCTGACAGTCAGTTGGCTTTTGCGGTAATTGCTAGCAGCTTGTTGGATTTTAGAGACGGGGGCGAGGCGAGGCGAGAGGTTGAATCGTCAAGGCTGCAGCAGCCTCCATTAGCGTCATCAGCGAAATGAACAATAATGACGATAATAATGAAACATCGTAATTATGACACTGATAATAACAATTATCTAAGTGACTCTCTCGGTTCTCAATTCTCTCAATTTCCATTTCGTTCTCACCCTTTTTGGCATAATTATTATTTTTTAATTGCATTGAAATTCAATTAAGACAAAAAATCCCCTACTTCTTGTCAATGCGTTGCAAATTATATGAAAAATCTGTTCGAGCGTGTGCCCCTCGTGGGCGTGGCAAAAGGGCGTTGTATGAATACGTTCGTATGATATCTTAATAAAGTTAAAAGCGCGCTGGCGCTTTTGTTAAACTTGTTACTGTCAGCTGCACACTCAAAAGCATAGAATATGGTTGTAGGTGTCGGAAGGGAGGGATGCGGAGTGGGTTTGTACAGTCAGCTTGTCACAAAGTTTGTGCCAGGCAAAAAACGACAACATCCTTTTGGCCTCAATAGAAAAAACAAAGGAACGAAGAAGAAAGCGACAGAGAAAGAGACAGAGAGAGTGGCATGGATGGGTTTGGTATGGAACGAATGTCGTGCTGGTTTTCGGATCAAAGCTTCTTAGGAAATTGAAAAACAAAATAAAAATTTCTCGTCTCGTTAAATGTAAAGCGAGGAGCAACAAAATACGACAAAACGTGCATGAGACGAGGTCACAGACTTGCCACCACTTTAAAGTTTCTTCTTTAAACCATTCCGGATGACTCTCCAGCTCTGGCTCTCTGGCTCAGTAACAGCCGCAGGAGCTTTATGTCAGTGGCTTTATCTGCCGCTTGTCCTTTGTGTTGGCCCGTTTTGCTGGCAGGCGAACAGCAAACAGCGATGGCTTTGGTTGCAAGCTGCACTATTTGTTTATTTATATCACAGCTGGTGCAACAGAAAGAACATGCATAAATCTAAAGCTACAGGTGAACTTGACTATGAAAAACAAATGTGACAAAAAACTTGATTCGAGGTGGATTAAAAAATTAAGCAAGATTTTCTTTTAAACTTATTTTAATCAAATAAGCTTCGAAATTCTATGTTTCTTTGATAAAATATATTGAAATTGGTTAAATTGTTAATGAAGTTTATGTAATTTTGTCTTGAATAAAGTTTCACTTCAATGTTTTGATGCTAAAGTGCTATAAGCTATTTCAGTTCCATTATGTGTCCTCTATAGTTGGGAGCACATTTCTTGCCAACGCGTATATGAAACACGTAGGTAAAGTAATGTGAACATATGGCTACATTTTAAGTGAAATGCTAAAACGAGCGCAAAAGGAAAGAGCGCCACTAGCTTCGGATTGCACGTAGTAACAGCAGCAGTTGCAAAAGGAAGTGTGTGTGCGTTGCAACAACAACAACAGCAACAACAATGTGTGCACGTAAGACAACAGTGAAAATAAATATACAAGTATATTATAAATATTTGCACTGAAGGCTGAAGGGAGCAAAGAGAGAGAAAAGACGTAGCAAAGGATGTGCAAGCTGCTTTCCGAGCGCAGAGCACCTGCCCAGTTGTTGATGGCCTTCCTGCTGTGTTTGTTTGTGCATTTGCTCTAACGGGGCTTGTTCTCTTGTTAGCCATGAGAAGTGCTGCTCTCAAATCATTAATAATGCCTGTGCCGTCAATAATGTGGCCACCGCTCGACTCGAAAATATTCAAACCCAACACGTTGTTGTTATAACTATTTTCAAACAAACTCATTGCAAAGACAGCTTTGACTATTTAATGAGCAACCCAAAACTTTCTAGGTGGATTTAAAAAGGCTTTTGTTAGCCGAATGCCAAAATGAACTTTATTTAGTTTATCTTGGATTCTTTTCCCATTTTGTTAATTTTCAATTATCTTAAGAGCTGATGCCAACTTTTTGTCACTTGGCAAGTACCAAGAAAATAACCTAATCAAGTTCAAAAGTAGCTAGTAATAAAATTGCAGCGTATTTGAAAATCATTAAGATATCAGCATAAAGAGGCCATAGCCCGCACTCAGAAATCACACAAACAAATCAATAAAATTGCAAAGTTTATTTTTGATACATAAATATACAAATCAATTGTTATGGGCTTTTGGTCTTTAGCCAGAAATGCGTATACCTCCCTTACCCATAATGTATATAAGTCAAAAGTAAAAAAGTAAAGTAAAAAAAATTCAATGCCAGACAGCACTTGTCGTAAAAATTATGAAATTATTATCATTGAGGGCATGTGAGAGAGCCAAAAGTAATAGTACTACCAGCTAAACTTATTGTGTAAGACTGTAAAAATACCTCGCTTTAATGATTAATGAAACTAAAAGTTTCTTTAAAAAAATAAAAAAATAAACATCATTCAACAAATCGATTTTTTGATTTATGCTTAGATTGTTTATAGAGCAGTCAAATGTAGATAATTTATTGTACTCGCATACTTTTCGCAATTTATAATTTACAAGGGTATTCAAGGAGCTAAGCAAATGCTCATAAATTTCCCTTTGTTGAGTCACTTTGATGATGAAAAACTTCCGTTCGGGGCGAGTACGGAATTTTGTTTTGTTTTTTTTTTTTCATTTTTCTGTTGATGATTTGTTTGTTTAGCATTTTCCAAAGATAAATAATAACAGATAAATCGCATAGCTCATAAGTTTATATTCCAACTGCAGTTCCCAGACCACTAATAATTTCATTTATTATTTATTTATTTTAATTGCTGTTTGTTGAGCAATTTTGCTAACTTTTCATATGCAAATTTCCCAAAAGTTTTGCTTGTTTGTTTGGTTTAAGTTTGAAAATTGCATAGAAACAGCTGACGAAAAGCACTTGAAAGCTTTTCTTGTTTTAGGTGTTTATGCATTGAGTAAATGTGTTGGGATCATGTTTGGAATATTATTTAAATCAGACTCAATTAAGAAAATGCATAAAATTTAAAGTTTCAACACACAATTTGCACTTATGAACTTCTAATCTTTTTGAAGAGTCTTCAAAGTTTTTAAAAGCTTTCTTAATTCGCAAACTGTTTACGCATAAACTTTCTTTAAGGTAGTTAAGTTTTGTGTGTCCTTTGCTCAACATGTTTGCTCATGTGCGCAATTGAATGTGTGTGTGTGTGTGTTTCTATGAAGGTTGTAATAAGCACACTTAAAGCGTCAAGCATTAGCTGTATAATCACACTCATCACATTCAACGTACTTATTACCATCAACTGAGCATCATCATGGTTATGTACTTTATGTGGTTTTTATTTTTCGCTTATATTCTTTTTTATCTAGCATGGAGCACTTTATGCTTGAGCAGAGGAGCCTGCACTTGCTATGTGTGCCTGTTTGTGTGTGTGTGTGTGTGTGTGTGTTTGTGCGCACACAAAACATCCTGTGTCGATTTTGCAATTCGTTTTTTTGGTGACTGCCACTGACAGGCGACATCAACTACCGCAACTACAGCACAAAACAACAACAGCCACAGCAAGAGAGTCAATCAGCGTGGGCGCTCTGAAGGGGCCCACTGTGAAGTTCCGTAGACCGATAGATGTTGAATGGTAGGTACCTAGGGCTTCTGCTGCTGCTGGCTGACATAATTTCCATGCAATTGATTGACAATTGCGGCATTTTGTGGCACATTTGCAAGCACATCGGCGACCCGTTGTGCCACGTTGTATTGATAAGCCCACGGCTGGCAGGACGTGCCGCTGTGTGGCGAGGCACCACCAGTGGGTGATGGACTTTATGTGCGACCCACTCGCTTGAAAAGTGTTATTGAATTGAGCTTGAAAGTGCCTCTAATTTGTTGAACTAGTGCACGCTATTTATCGCACAGTTCCAACATGGGCAAACTTAGAATTTGTATAATTTGCGCCTGCAAGTAGGCAACACTTTGTGACTCTTCCTCTCTCTCTGGAGAGAATGTGATGCGTGACTGCAACATTTGCCATAAAGAAGCTCAGCTCTCAGCAATTGACGGCGATTATGTCGTTTCGTTGCATATCCCCCAAGCGCTGTCAAAGGGCGCAGCCAAGCAAATGGCGAAAAACAATTAGAGTGCAAGCGTACAAGTGTGTGTGTGCGATTCATGCATGAATGCATTCGTTGTCATCATTTGGCCATGCAGCCTTGCCCGCCTTTGTTCAACAGCAACGTTAAGAGAAAACAGAGCTTCAAGCCCCAAGCAAATTGACATTTGCAAGCAAGCAAGCAAGCAACAACAGCAACGTTCCGTACTCGAGCGCAATCCCCCTGTGTCCCGCTCTTTCTATCTGCATGTGACAGTCACACTCCAAGCAAACTTCAAATTAAGACATTATACACGCACTTTTATCTCATCACCAACAACAAGCAACTTGCATGCGAAACTGAGTACTTTTGTTATGTAAATAAGAAACCTTAAATAACACTTTAATTGTGAAGCAATTTGTCAATTGTAAACAACAACAACAAAGAACATTGCGTTGTGGTATGTTTTTTTTCAAGCAGGGGAATACTGTAGTTGACTAACAATGCTTTTGGTATAGTTACATTATTTAGTTTGGAATTATGTATTTGCTTGAAAAATAAATGAAAATTATATTTGTATATTGGTTTTATTTTAGACACAAAAATTATATATATAAAAACCAAGAAATATTGGTTTAATGAATGATTTAGCTAATTGGCATTTAGATTAAGCTTTCATTCATCGACTAATAACAATGAGCTAAGCAATAAACACTTAATTAAAATTGAAATTAACAAAATAAATGGGCATTATTAATGGCACTTAAAATAAATTACAACACTATTTAAACTAGATAATAAAACTTAAAACTAATCGAATAGTTATTCTAAAAATAATATAATACTTAAAACACTTAATATTGTTATTCAAATAAATTTCTGTTTATAATATTTGAATATAATTATACAAATTCCATTGAATTAAATATTGCAGAGGCTGCAAAAACACAGACAGGAAATGTTTTTAGCGTTATGTTTATTTTTGAACAACAACAAAACACACAAAAACAAATGTTCAACGCTTGGCTGGCAAGGTAAACCAAGTGGTTAAGAGACGAACAGCTGTGTCTTAGCCCAATTTATGCAATTAACTTATTTTCGGTATTTATTAAATAAATACATAGTATAAGCAAGGTGCTTACTCCGAGAAATCAAAACAAACAATACATTATCGAGAGATATATGGAATCTGCCTTAAATTTAGTCTTCTTTTTTTTTTTGTCCATTTTCCATTTCCATTCATTTTATCAGGTGGTTTTCCCAAACGCCTTTAAATAGAATTTGTTTGCAATGAGCGCACTGCTCATAAAAGAGAGGTAAATTGCGAGTAGCACAGAGAGAGAGAGAGAGAGAGAGAGAGAGCGAAAGATAGTGAGAGAGGCTGCTTTTGCTCATGGCTATGTGGGCCAACTGAAATAGCCGGCAAGTTGTGGCTGCACTGCAACAGCATGGACTTACTACAACTACAACTCACTCGGTCCTCTCTTAATTTGAATTTTTGAATTTTTATTTATAATTTAGCGAAAAATTCAAAAAAGCGCTGCATACCAAAATAAACTCTTGCTCATGTGGGATGAGTCCGTGCGTGTGTGTGTGTGTGTGCGAGTGTGTGTTTTAATTATTTACAACAATCGGCTATTAATATACATATTTTTGATACACGTATGTTTCGCATATAGTCGAATTGCCACGAATCAAATGTCAACGGCGGCGTTATGCGTTATTTTCGTATTGTTTATTTATCCGATTTGAAGCGCATTTTTGCCTTTTGTAGGCTTTTGTTATTGTTACTCTTGAATGGCAAGCGCCAGGCACTTGAGTATAAACAAATTGAAAATATGTGTGTGTGTAGAATTTGTTTATAAACACACACACACGCATGCATAAAAAAGTGTTAAGCTGTGTGTGTGGATTTTATTTGCCATCACGCAATTGAAAATCGTTTATGGCCAACATATGTTCGGTTGGCTTGCGATTTTTTACGCCAACTAACAAATTACGTATATGCGTATACTGAATATTTATTGTTGCAATTCATTATTATTTCGCACAAAGCCCCCGCATGCATATACTATTTATATACGTATAAATATTCAGATATAAAATTTACCGCCTGCCAACTAGGAAAAACTCATTTTCACATTTTCACTTCATGTTTGTGCCGCGACCCTCTCGCAAAATAATTGCACGAACAACGTTTCTTGGTGGTTGGCCATGGCGTCATTAATGTTAAAATTGCTCCTGCCACACGCAGCTGATAAGATGCCAGAAGCAGTGGCAGTGGCAGCAATCGGACATGCTCCAATGAGTAAAGTTTTGTGCCATTAGGTTTGTGGCAGCAGCACCAGCAGCAGCAGCAGTCAGCGCCGCAGAAGGTCATTATGTTTATTAGCTGCACTTATATATTTTAGACAACGCCAACGCGTACCACCTACACACACACGCACACAAACACACACAAACACAATCCACTTTCTATAGCAAAATTACATTTGCCGCGCACGAATGCGAATTTATTTCCGTTTTGATTGTGTCATGTTGTTAATTTTAGCACACGCTGCGTATACGCAACATAAATATCGTTGCAGTGTCAACGACAGCTGCACTACGCGCACATTGCTGCCCACCCCATCCATAAATTAGTTTTATGACGCATTATAATTGTTGTTGTTTTTGCTATTAGGACTGGTAAGCCGCATTTGTTGTCCAGCTCATGTCGTAAATACTAATGTCAGCGCAGTTGTCAAGTGCAATGCGAATTGGGTCTGCTTGGCAAAGGCCTAGTTAGGGAGGCATAAATTGTAATAGTAGAAGAAGAAGAGTTTGGTGACAGCCATAATACGCTTATAAGCGGAGTCTTTTGACTAACACTTGCCGTTGGCACTAATGCATTGTTGCGGCTTTATTTAGAACGAAGAATGAAGAAAGAAGAGCACAGTAACATTTCAGCTCAAAGATTGCAACCAAAGCGCTTTACTATAATTTTTCATTCAACATTTCACCATAAAGTTATATCTTACCGATTGCACTGTGTGTCAGTCAGTTTTTTAGAATAAAACGATTTTGTACTTTAAAAATGTATAATTGTTAAACATTTATTATTTTACTTGTTTAACTTAACTTTATTTTACATAAATGCAAAAACTAAAATTAAACTAATATTTAGCTCAACATATTTAATCTACTTTCAGTGATTATGTATGCAAAATAAACTTTCATAGTCCACCGCGTTTAATTACCTTAGTTATAGATCAAACAAATTGCTTTAAATTAAAATTTATTTGCCCTTTTGTGCTGCAGGCGTATTACATTTACCGTTATGCAGGCTAACCAACGTACGCTATAATTTCCTTAAACCCGCTTAAACCATTAAAACTTAATTATGTTTAACATACACACACTGACATTTTTATTGTTGTTGTTTTGTTGGTTGGCAGGTTAACAACAAACTGTGCACATCGTGTTTTTGCACACATTCCCCTCTTTCACCACCAATGCGCGTGTCACACAGCTTTTGGCCAATGGTCGAAGGCAAATGGCGAATGACCGCAAACACACACAAAATTACAAACAAATAAACATAATAAAAAATTAAAATACCAAAAAAAAAAAACGAAGCAAACATGCAGCTTGCGAGGTCGACTCGAACTTGCTGAGGACGTGACTGTGGGAATGTGGATAAGCAAGAACAACAATAAAAATACAAAAAAAAAAAAAAGCTGTGGCTGTAAAAATGGCATTTATGGGCAGCAGCTACGCAAATTTATTGCCTGTTTGTCGTTAAATGTGCAATTAAAATTTGCCAAGTGCATTAAATTAATTTTCAAAAAGCCCTCGAAATGCAAATACTTCGAGGTTTTTCAATTTTCACTGTCAACAAAAATAGTATAAAGTTATTTATAGTCGCTGAAAGTTTGGCAAATCGTGAGTTTAACGGAATTTTTGCTTTTATATTCATCGGAAAAATTTAATATTTCAGTCAAAAAATTTTATATTTATTAGTAATCGATCGTAACATTTTTATTTGTATACAATTTTATTTTAAGTGTTGTTTTCACGTTAAGGAATCTTGCCAGAAAATTAATGACAGCAAATTTATATTTGTGCATACATATATTATAATTGTTATAATGAACTGACAATCGGCTTTGAAAATATTCTCAGCGTATACTTGATTTTTTTTTTATAGTATTATAAACATATGTTAATGACGTCACTGGGCTCTTTCTTTCTTTGAATTGAAAATCTGCAATTCATCATGAGTATCTGTGAGTTGCGCTTCCGCTGATATTCAAACACATATACATGTATGTATGTATTTATGTGTATATTATGCTCATAAGTTGAGGGAATCAGCTGTTGGCCTATGATAAAGGCCAAACAGCTTTTGGTCATAAACAATTGTTGTTGCTCGCCGAAAGCCAATTAAAAATAATACACTAAAATGCACGCGCACTTCAAAAAGAAAGCGACGAGGGCAGCAAAAGACACAAGACGAACGAGTAGAGGGGAAGCGGGGAGACTAAGAAATGTCAGCATCGTTGAGTTCGTCAGCTGGTCCATAAAGTATTGCCCCGCCTCTACACGGCCGTTGAACGTTAATGTAGCCAAGCCAAAAACAAAAACAAAAAAAAATTGTTAAAAATAAATACAGAATTTGGTTCATTACTGAAAAAAGCCACCTTGACGTTGTCGCTTGAACTCACGAAACAGAGAACTATTGAAGGGTGTTACGAAGGTCTACGCAAGCAAGCAAAATCAACTCAAAATAGAGCTTGTCATTTTTGATTATAATACTATCTGTTTTTGGTTGCTGAAAGATTATCTTCAGCTGTCCTCAGTTTAAAGTGCGCACTTTTTCAGCTCTTTCATTATTGTTTATTTCAAAAGCATAAACAATTGTTTTGGGTTTTGTACACAGTTATTTCACGACCATAAATTGATTTGTTTTCTTCTTACCACAAAGCACGTAACTCGAATCGTAATCGTAATCGTTTATGTAATTGTAATTGTAATTGAAGGAAATGCGACTCGTGTCTTCATTGTTGGTTCCACAACAGCTTCTGCCTCTTTTTTGTTCAGTTATCATAAATTGACCAACGACATTCGTTTTCAATTCAATTCATCGTCATTATTTATTTTATTTTTCCACTTACTCGCGTTTCCAATGACGAAAGTGAGGAAATTTTTCAATAATTCTTCAACAGTTTTCCACGAAATTTTACTGCAAAATATATGCTATTATATTTTCGTAGAACTATTTTGATTAATTCACACGTAGCTCAACAAATCGGAAATGATGCATGCATATACCATTTGGATAAGCTAAAAGTTGAATAAGACGGATGCCACAACATTGATGCTGTTTCAAGTAGTAAAACTTTGATTGATTAACAAAGAATTACGCAATTGTTGTTCGATTTGATTGATATACGATTCATAACACCCAATAGATTTCGTTTACTAACATTTTCATTAAATATACAGGGTATTTTTGAGTCACCAACATGCCTTTGTCAATTGCAATTCTCATGTCCGATTTGTATTTGCATTTGGCGGCAAGTTGCAAAAAAGTTTTTGCCAAAAAAAATTTCATTAAAATTTCCTAGGCATGTGACTGCGTCTTCAATTTAGCGTGCCTCTTTTCCAACACTTTACCCACCCCTCGTTAATATACAAAAAAAAACATAAAACAATTCAAGCGCATTTGGCAATATTAAGAACTGTTTGGGCAGCCAAAAGAGGCACAAAAAAAAAACAAGGGAAGGGGGTCTTTAAGGGGTTTCCAAATGTTGGCGCATTTATGCTGTCAGTGGTCTTGTCAAACGAGACGAACGAACAGTTTTTGGTAATGAACAAATGAAAGAATAACAGAAGAAAAAAAAAAATTCTTTTGGTATTTCACTTTGGCAATTGGCCCAGAAAAAATTGTGTTTGTAGTGTTTGGCTTATGTGTGTCACACACGCAGGGACTGGAAACTAAATAAAGTGTCAACTATATATCTGTTTCCGTATCTTTATCGAGTATATATTTATGTGTTGAGACAATTAGGTGTGTCATTTCCAGTTAAAATAACTATATACATTAATAAAAAAGTATCAGAATGTCAAAAAATTAGGTTAATATTTGCAACTTAAATAAAAAACTAGACGGATGTACTAGTTTCAAAATGATAGACAAAACTTTGTGTGGAGATTTCGTCATTCTTAATAACGAGACTTGGAATCAACTTCCAATAAAAGTCATAGCGTTAAATCAACAACACAAAAAGCATGCCACCAAACAAAAATCACTAATAATAATAATCAAAATAAAAACAAAAATCATTTCTCACATTTGACTGGGGTCAGTATTCCTATTGTTGTTGTTACTAATGTTGATTCGGCTTGTTGCCAAGAATAGCAATGGATATTACATTTTTCGTACGAAACCGCAACGAAACGGACCAGGAAATGAGAATTCAATATAATAAATCTAATTCTCATTGAGTTGTATCATTCTCGGAGCTTTTCATTGTTGTTGGCCGAAATTAATAATAGCTAACAAAGGCGCCGAAACGAAATGAAAAACCAAACAATAATATAAATAACATAGAAGAGCAGCAGCAGCAGCAGCAGCAATAAACGATATGAAATAATAGTAGAAAATAAATTAAAACGACAAAAATGGTTTATTTGTGTGAGATGGCATCCAATCTGGCCTAATTAAAATGACCCAAGCTGGCCTTAATTAATCTAACACCAACCAAGGCGTTGAGCAGCTGACAAACGCAATCAACTTTGGCCATAACAATGAAAGATTACAAAATCACAATGGCCGCAATCTAACGGGAAACGGCCTTCATTTCTGGCGTCCATGTTGCTAATTTGAAGTTATGTCCCTTCTGATGTAACCAGATAACTAGACATTCACCCTATTCGGTCCAATTCCCGCATAGCTGTTGGTGGTGAAAAATTTCCATGCGCCATCCAAAGGGCATAGGTGAAGCCATACTAGAATATAACTAGGACAGGGTTAGAGGGCAGCAGATGAGGAGCGCCGCGTGGTAGGCAGTGTTGTTAGGAATGGCAAGGGCAACAGCTTGAGACACTGAGTGCAAAACTCTCTCGCAATGCGGTTAAGCGACTGTGAAGCAATCTCGGGTCCAAGTCCTTGTAAGAGTTATCCAAGCGCAAATAGTAACAACCAAATGATACGCATAGTGATGCGCAAGGTGTCAAAAGGTTATGAAGAAAGAAGGAATAAAGTACGTATTGTCTATTTAAACTATTGTAAAACAGTATATATAACTAAATATTTTTCCAAGCAGATAAAGATTATGCAATAAAAATATAGATAAATAAAATTAAATTAAAAATATCACAAACTTTTCTCTCAACATCAGACACAAAAGTCATGAAGCGAGCACGAATCACTAGCACATCTCTGTTATGGGGCAGAGTATAATGAAAATGCTGTCAGGTACTCAGCCTTCTCGTGTTGAAGAGGCAGCATCGGGCTTAAGGATTCTTTGGTCTCAGTTGATGCTTCTCTTCCCATTTTCTCATCAATGCAGCTGTCGAAATAGCAAAAACAATGATACCACAACACGAACTTGAGTGCAGGCGTACCGCTGTGCTGTTATGTTCTGGGTAGTGGAACGAACCGTGCAACATGCCACAAAACATACAAATTGCCAACTCACATAGCAGCAGCATCCACCGAAGTAGCAACAACAAGAACAGCAGGCAGCAGTCGTATCCTGTATCCAATTTTCATTCAGTATCCAAAAAATTTCCCATGCGCACGAGGCAACTGACTGACTGACTGGCAGGCTGGCTGGCTGGCTAGCAGTCCCCCACAAAGTAGGTCGTTCGATGTCGTACAACTTCTAACAACCTCATTACGAGGTGTACGTATAACACACACACACACACACATTGACTGATGACGTCATTGGTTGAGCTATACGCTTTGGTCGCTCATTCGCAAATAAAGCTGCGCACTGCCTGCCATTGAAGCTGCCGCTGCCAGCGATTCTATCAAAATGCGACTCTTTGTGGACTGTTGTGGCTTGGGAATTTGTGGTTGAAAATAACTGAAAATGCATAAGGATTTCTGATTTGTTTTTAAAGTTTCTAGATCGACAGATTTTTGACATACAAATCAACAAACCAGCAATAAAACGAAAGGTGTTTTCTTTTTAAAAAGGCGTCCTGGAAGGACTTGCGCAAAGAGAGGGAGCATAAATAGAGAGCCAAAGCGGGAGAGAGAGTTTTAAAGGAACAGCTTTACTCTCTTTCAATCCATCTCTATTTTGTCTCTTGGTGTGCGTTTTCATTGTCAATGTGTTGAGACTGGAAGAAACTCGGCCAAAAGTACTCGAACACAAAAATTGCAGTCAACAGTAAAAGAACAACAACAAGTTGGTGGGTGGATGGTTGGTTGGTCGGGTGCAAGAGATATTAGAAATGCGTAGCACTTTATGGAATTTTTTATTCTCATTATTGTTATTATTGTGTATTTGCTTTCATTGTGCCCCCCCCCCCCACAACTTTTTCTCTTACTGTTTTTTGCTGTTTGTTGTCGTTGCCCCTTAAAATTTGATGCTTTTGTAGCTATACATTTGTTTAACGATTTCTTCCCAACAACAGCAACAACAATACCCATATCCTGTTTCTAGCAACCAAACACCCACTGCTTTTGTAAGATTATAAGTATCTACATCTGAGTGGTGTGTGTATGTGTGTGTGTTTCAAAAGTGCCACAAAACAAAATCTGCACTAATCGCATTTGAATTTTGTACTTTATTTACATTCGTTTTTTCTTGTGATAGGGATTTTATTTAATATATTTATGTAAGGGAAATGAGAAAACGTACAGCCTTCAAATGCTGGAAGGACACTTGGCGTTATCCTGACTAAAAATAAATGTATATATATTCTGTCATTTTTCTTTACTCATTTACCACAAACCTTTGTATGCTTTATCTAGTTACACATTTGAATACTTGAAGTTAAGTCCGCAAATTGCTATTTCTATATATTTTTTGCTCGGAAATAAATGCGGAATATTCAATGGAATACTTTTGCTATAATATGTATTTGGATATGTTAACCAATCCCTTTAAGCTTGCTATTAGCGAAACCAAACGAAATCCTTTTTATTTTCCCTTTATTCTAAGGTAACAGATTTGTAAGAACATTTGTTTGGGATTTGATAAAACTGACAAAGGATATGAACCGGGCATTCTTTTCATATTCTGACGTCCTTCGTGCAAGGCAGTTTGTCAACCATTTTGTTTGGGTTTATCTTTGTCCCTCAATATTATTGTTATGAATTTCGATTCAATTTGTTGTTGTCTCAAAACCGTTGCAGGAAATTAAAGCTAAAACACTTTCAACGCTTCTTGCCTCTTTTTTTAAGTAACTTTAATGTGTATGTGTATGTGTGCAAGGTTGCGTGTGTATATGTATAAGCTGCTGCTGCGTATACTTGTTGTGTGTTTTAAGCAAAATGGGATTTTAGTTTGATTTGGTTTTCAATTTCCTGTTGCTTTGCGCGGCACGGCCAAAACCAAAAAGGGTTCAGAGTTTCTAGCTTGAAGTTGTTAGTAAATTTAACTAAAGGATGGTAAGCGTGTTTAATGTGTAGAGAGTTTTAAGTACAAATTGAAGCATTTTATTCAAATTCTTTATTCTTGTGCCTTTTAGTTCGCTTCGCTTTTCTTTGTTTTCTTTCTGGCTTCTTGCGTCCTTCATTCGTTTTCCAGATCGCTGACTCTGCAGCTAGGCGCCAGCGGCAGTCACATACCAAAGTGTTTGAAGTCAGCTGCAGTTGCATTTGCAACTGAGTAGACACACGCATTAGGAAATCGCTCACCCATATCTAGAATCACACACACAAACAGATAGAAAGTTTCATGTGAAGAAAAATATTAGCGCTGCAGAGTAGGCAATTTTGTGCAATTGTTTCAATTTGTTATTGCTGCTGCCTGCTTTCTTTTGCTGGCCAAATGCCAAAAGGCCAGAAGCAGGCCATATTCATGCCATGCCCGATCCATATATAAACACTATATATGTGTTTATACTATATAGAGCAGCCGCATCGAATAATTTAGTACCAAAGTCAAATGTACAAATTGCAAATAATTTTTAAAGGAGAGAGTGAGAGCTGTGAGTGAGCTGAAGGCACTCAATTCTCTATAGGCGCAATGACGTCACAGCCAAAGACCAAAAAGATCACAACCAAGACGTCTTCGTTTGTGTTCTATTGTTTTCTTTTTTGTTTATAAACTGGTTGAGATTGTTTGTGTTTGGTTCGTGTAAACAAATTGGCTGCGTGCGCTCATCGATTTTTATGAGTTCAAAGATTTACTTCGTGCCTTTCGCATTCCTGCACATCGCCAAAAACCAAAGAATTTCGACTCAAAATTGTTGTTTGCATATTTGCAAATGTCTATTCAAACGCATTCACATGCCACAAATCGGAAAGAAAATTAATGGCGCAATTTGTTCGATGCGCAACGGCAACGGCTACGGCAAACAAAACAAAATGAAAGTCAAAAAGAAAGGTCCGAAATTAAGTTTCAATGCTGTGAAAGAAATCAACCTTTAATAAATTGAATAGTTCAAATATATATAAAGAAAAAATCTACTAAATATTTAATATAAAAAGTTGAAGTCAATTAAAATTTTTCAAAAAGTCATTAAAATTCAAATAAACAAATTTTGTATCTTTGAGTTTTTGAACCACTTTGGTAAACTTTTTAAGCTTTTTATGCAGGGCATTAAAATTAATCTAAGCTGATGGCCAAATAAGTGCTTTTTAAATACAAGTGGATGCTGGTTTTTTCTTAAATGCGGCTAATTGCTAATAAACTTTCAGAAATTTGAATTTGCCATATTTTTAATTAAGCCAGTAAAGAATTTGACATCATGAAAAATGTATTGCAATATTTTTTTTATTTTTGGCATATTTGCTAGTAAAACTTTTGGCTTTTCTTGGGGCAACTAGACACGTGCCAACAAAAAAAACCAATAACAACAACTTCTTGACTTGAATTGTGAGCAGACACGCGAATAATCGCAGCGCGTTCGTCTCGAACAATAAGATAATATATAGTAAATAGCAAAAAAAAAACTATCATTATAGGCCCAACTATTTTTAATGTCTTTTTTAACTGATGGAATTTAAAGTGATGTGCTGCCGCCGAGTCGAATCATTATTTTTGTAAATCGGGTATCGAAATAAAGCAAAAGAGCATCAACGGCAATCCGAGATATATTTTACATTTATAGATGCGTTGGGGACTATAAATAAAGCCATCAACACGGCCAACATTGAACTTACATGTGTAAAAAAAAAAACAAAAGGGGTGACTGTGAAGTGGCGAGGTGGCAACAATATCCGTGTGGTTGTGCGAGACATGTTGAGAGCAATTTATCATTATCAGCGAGTGACAGCTGAAACATTTCATGCGACATCAAAATGTATCAGGTGTACGGCCCACAAGAGACAGACAGCAGAGACAAAGAGTGGCCGAGGACGTAGACCATATAAAAATGCAGTGGCGGGCGGAGGTGTGGAAAAGATCGATGGCAGGCCATTTGATTAATGTACTTGCTGCGCATTTAGCAGGCAATAGTAGAAACTATACAACATAAATAAATAAATGAAATGAAAGCAAATAATGCGAGAGACAAAAGCAATTCGACTTTTGTATTATATTGTATCCTCTGGCAAATAGTATTTGTGTGAACATTTTTAATAAAGGTGTGGTGTGTGTGTGTGTGTGCGTGTGTACAACTTATTAGGCCACTGCAAACAGGTTGGTTGGCAAAACAACAACAACAGCCAGACATCAGACAGTCAGACATTAAAAACGCGAACCAGGTTGAAAGAGCAATGGCCATAATCGAAAATCAATATGCCATACAGCTGCTGCTGCTATATGAATTATGGCCAACAGCTAACGTTTGTTAACGGAAAATGCCCGGCCAAGACATGTTGTCAATGAATATTTCATGAGCGATTTATGCGATAGCTACGCAGTTGTCAGGACAACAAAATGTCGCAACGCTATGCTTACAATATTTTTTATATAGCCTACCCCAAGGCGCCTTTGTTACATTTCGACCACACTAAAAAATTAGTTGCATTCGCCATTTATGTTGACCAACCCAGTAATTGCAGCCAAACATGCAAAGGTTATTGACACCATGAAATGGCTTAGCTATATTTCGTGTTGTTGTTGCGTTGTCTATGATTTTAATTATATAATTTTATATGTATATCCTTTTTTCCTTAAAACATTTTAATCTTAATGGATTAGTTTTACTGAATTACACATTTAACTAAATGCAAATTGTTGTTATTTTGTTTTTAAATCGATTTCGTTCTAAGGGCTGTAACTGTTGCTTGGGCAGAGATGACGCCATGGCGTTTGTATTTGCCACGCGGGGCTCATAAAACCGCAAAAGCCGCTGAGTGACTTAATAAAAGGCTAAACACACGCACCAAGGTCTTTGCAATATTAATGTTTGTCTCTTGCCACAGTTGCCGAGTGCAACAATTGTGGCATATCTAAAGCGAGAGCGAGAGAGAGAAAGAGAATGCGCCCACACACACGATATACATAACGCTCAAGGCCAAGTTGGACTTAAGTTGGTCAAGATGCTTGCATGCCAATGGCCAATAAGTCGAGTTCGCACGCAAAAAACCAAAAAACCAAAACAAAAGCCATAAAAAAAATTAGAGTAAACTCGCTTCAATTTTCTTTTAGTTGTTCGCCGTTTTTTATTGTTGGGAAATGGAAAGTGTACAAAGTGGCCCAAAGTGTGTCTAACACTAACACACAGATGCATATGTGTATGTGTGTGTGTGTGTGTGTGTGTGTGTGCAATTCTAAAATATTGCTCGAACATTGTTCGTGGCCGCTAACTAAATTAGAGCAGTCGCCAAAGGCTAGGCAAGGGTCAGTTGAAGCAGCAGAAGCGTTGATGGCGTCGGCAGCAGCGGATGTGGCTGCGGCCGGAAGTGAGTGGGTTGAACTCTGGGTGGGAGATGGGCACAACAAGGCGCAGCGAACACAAACCAACACATGAACCCAAGGAACTGGAACTGAAGTGTTGAGGTTAGCGCTGACGCATTTTACCAGCCAAGACTAAGACAATGCCAACAACAACAACAATAACTTTCTATATATACCATATAAATGCACTTGACTTGTAAAATGTTTGCTGCTGCTACTCTCAACAACAAAACAAAATGGCGCCATAAATTTAGTCAACGTCGACAAACGGCGGCCCTTAAAACTCGGCAATAAATGTTCTCAATTTGGCCGAAACAACACTGACACGCTTTTTCATTGTTCTTGATGGTATATATGTATATGTGTTTCGCAACTATTATGCTTGGTTATTGTTGCAATGGATTGCGAAGGCATTCAGGCCCCAGCTATGCAAATTGTTTTTAGGGGGGGCGCCACTCTTAGCAGCTAAGTGGAATTTTGGCACTTGAAACTTTTTGCATTTACCATTTCTCTCGAGGCCTAAAAACACATTTGAGGAATGGGTATCTATTTTTTGCTTTATGTCCAATAAATATAGATAGCACTTTGAACTTAAATCATCTTAAAATATCTTTAGCACCCTCGAGCTATAATTCTTAAATCAAATTCAACTTTTATAGCTCGATAGCAAGATCTAATTCAAAGTCGAATGCCAGAACTAAAAGTAACTTTTAGCACGCATATTTTACTTTCGTTGGCTTGAAGTTTTCTCTAGTTTATGTGCTTTAAGTTAATTGCTTTTTATTTTAACGCTCTTGGTGTTTGCGTTTCAGTTTCAGTTTGGCCATTTTCAATTAGTGAACAAGTCAAAGAAATCATTAATCACAGCCAAAGAACTTTCACCCCTCTCTCTCTCTCACTCTTTCTATCATTTCGGAAACAACAGTTTTCAGCTATGTCATCCAAATTGGCTTGGCGTTAAATTGCTAAGCAGCTTTTTAATAGCTGTATAGTGGTTGTTGTTGCTATTGGTACAGCTCCATTAGGGACATGAAATGACCCTGACCGTAACCTGAGACGAAGCCAACAATATACTATGTTCTTTCAATGTCTCTCAGGGGGCATTATCAAACTATTTATGGGCAATTAAGTGTTCATTTTGTAATTTGTTCATATGTGGTAGGCAAATTATGTCCAAGATTTATGATCTAATGGGTCGGTTTTGTTCTCTTGTCGTTTCTCTGCTGTGTGGGCGTTGCTGAAATAAATTCCGACGCCATTTACTCACATTTTATGACATGAGCTCAGCTGAGTCAAATGAAATTACACAACGAGCGTAATGCATATGGAACCTTCACTCGCTTTAATTGTAACATGCAATTAATTGCAATTTAACTTGTTTGCCAAAGGCGGTAGGGGCGTTTCAAGGATGTTCAACAGGTTCCAAGGTGAACGTTTGCCACTTGACTTATGGCTCAACAATGTTGCACATGTTGCATGTGGCAAGCACAGTTGGCATGCAGTTTCATTTTCACACGCGATTCATACAAGAATAACTGCAACAACAATCAAAATTATAATACTTAATAATAATTTTAAATCAAAAGCTTGCCAGCAATGTTGTCAAAAATGCACGCTTTGTAAAAATCTCGCTCCCCGCTAATAAACAAACAATTTAAATGGACTAATTTTAGGCAAAACTATACAATTTGCCTTCGTTTATTCATAAAGATATAAATAATTGCAATATTTCCCTTGCGTGCAAGCCAAAAACGAACAAAAGTTCAAATTAAATGCATGTTCGTATAAAAGTGACAGGCAACTCGGGCATCAATAATTTACATTTAGTTAGTTAACATGCATTTTTTAGTGATTTTTTTCAATAGAGATTACAAAATACTATATAAATAATAGAATAACACTTTTGCCAGGCAATTTCATTTAGCCAATTAAGCCTGATTTGAATTATTTAGTCCTATTTTGATGGGATAGAAATATACGTTACTCTATCCTTTTACTTAGTCCTACCTTAACAGTACTTCAATCAGTTTAACGACATCTTAAAATTCCTTTGCAGCTATAATAAATACACTCAAATTTGATTAACAGCCACTTTAAACTGACCCAAAATACCAAAAGAAATGCAATAACTAACAATTTAGACAAGGTCAATGCGGCGTTGTTGTTTCTATTTTCTTTTATCTAGAGCACTGTGTTTAATTAACATTTTTGTAGGTTGCACATGCATAACTTGGGCTCAAACGCAGCCCATACGCTTATTACAATGCCTTTTTCCGTTTGGCATAAAAATTCAAATTTGATTGCAATGCGGCAGAAATTGCGATTAAAGCAAAGGACAGGTGGAAAAAACCCAAAAACAAAAAACCGATTTGGAGCAAAACCTATATCCCGCACCCTCATCAAAAAATAGCCAAAACATATGTCTGTGTGTGTGTGTGTGTGCGAACGCAATTTGCAATTGTGGAGCAATTGGCGAATGCGTTTAAATGCAGAATTCTTGTGTTTGGGTGTGCAGCCTTCGGCATTTGCAAATTAACCACAGTAAATAAGGGTCTGAAACGCTGACCTCGTTACCATTCAGAACAAAAATGTGTGTGTGCGTAGTTGAGATATAATTGCATTCAGTTTGGCCCCAAAAAGTATGCTATGAAACTCGCATTGCGTTGCGTTATCTTATCAGCCTGTCATCAGCTATTGATTTGTGGTTATTGTTGTTGATGGAGGCGTGGCAGTGACGAGAATTTAATACTAACAATTACAATCGATGCATATTAAAGTGACGATACTCTACGCATATATATTATCAGCTAATCAGCGACATATTAATATTATTATTATATATTTACTGAACGCTTTTCTCTGTTTTCACATTATCTAATTGCAGCTATCTCTTACACAAAACAAAGAGCAACACATATATGAGCTGAAACCCGCAACACAAAATGCTGCCAATATTCGCCTAAGCCAGCCACAATTCGAATTCAAAATACAAAGGATTATTCCCAATTAAGCCCAAAATAATAACATAGAAAATAAACTGTGATCATAGCCTAGACACACAAAAACAACAACAACGACCAGAAACCAGCATTAACATCACAGCCAGACAGACAGACACCCACACCCATACACTCTCCAACACTAGCACACACACACACAAACACACACAAAGACATGAAGACGGATAGCTGCCAGCAACACACATTGAAGATAAAGCAACAGCAACAACAGCAGTCATCGTCGTCGTCGTCCTTGTTCAAAGCGTGCCATCAAAAGACCACAAAAATTGCTAGCCAATTGCTGAAATTATAGATCTGTAGATATTCCACAAATTGAAATCAATTGCGCACAAGAATCCAGCAACAACACAAAAAAGGATAGAGAGAAATAGCAGCAGTTGGTAACGTATTAAGTCAACGAAGAGTGTGGAGCTGGAGAACTGGGTGAGGAGTGCAGTGGCTGGTAATGACCACAATTGACGCGATGTAGCGGTAAGTGCAACTACTACTAAGACAAACTGCACTCAGACCAACGGAAAAAGCGCATTGATTTTGGCACAGATTCAAGATTGCCAATTTAACAATCAATAAAGGTTTTTAAAAGCTTTAAAGTCCAACGTAAAAGATTTAAATAAACATATAAATTTCTTATATTTATATTTTTAATCTATTGAAAAAATGTCTGAAAAGTTGATTAAAGTCAAATATCGTTAATTAAGATCTAAGATTTGACTAAATTACTATTTCTAGGAATAGAAAGCTTTTCCTATTTTTAGTGAGAATTTTCTCATCGCATAATTATTTTTAAAAGTAAAATGACGATGCTTTTTTCTGAGTGTAGTTATCGTAGATGTTAGTTGTTATAAAACGCAGCTATTTATCTTTTTGTCTCCTTATCCCGGACACAAATAACAAAAACTACAGCAGACTTATGGTCGGCGAACGCGACAGGGACCGTGAGGCGGTACGCTGGGCAACGGGTGAAACAACACCGCTTCAAAACAATAATGGAGTGTTACAAATGGTCGGGCAATTGCATGGTGGACAGGCTGCTAGCCAACAACAGCAACAACAACAGCAACAGCAACAACAGCAACAACAGCAACAACAGCAACAACAACATTCGACAGTCAAGCAACAACATAGACAGCAACAACAGGAACTGTTTTATCAGCAACACGAGGCAAATGCGCGTGGATTGCAACTTGCGGGCTCAACCGATGTCGGCGATAATCAGCCCTATTATGACACAAGCGGCAATGGCGATTGGGATAGAGCAGCGATGGGAGCCGGTGGAGCTGGTGCATATGGTTGCATCAGTGGACCTATCCCAGCAGCTGGCAGCGCTGCTTATAACAATGGCGCAACTGTTGCCATCGGCGGTGTTATCGTCAACAATCGCCACATGGATTATGCTGATGGCATCGGCGCTGTTGGCCCATCCGCCGGAGCAGCAACAACGGCTGTTGCACACGGCATGGGAGTTGCTGCGGGAGCTGGCATTGTTGGAACGTCGACAGGTGTTGGCGCCAGTGCAACTGGTGCCATTGGCAAGGAAGTTCGTTACGCACCATTCCCAGTTACATCACCAACGCATTCAAATCCCACAACTTCCCAGCAGACTCTTGCACACCATCAGCAGCAGCAGCAGCAACAGCAGCAACAGCAGCAGCAGCTGCAACAGATTTCACTCAGTGGCGGTGGTGGTGGGGGAGCCGGCAGCGGCATTGGTGGTGGTAGCATTGGCATCCCCACTGGCAGTCTCAGCCTTGGCGGTGTTGGTGGCGGCGGCGGTGTTGGTGTTGGCATCGGTGTCGGTGTTGTCTGCCAGCTGCCACAAGCAGTCGGCGCTGGTTCAAATGCTGGTGGCATTAGCAATACAACCGGCGTCCTACAGCGGACACATTCCAGATCAATGTCCTCCATACCGCCGCCGGAGCCGTTCATGATAGCCCAATCGAAGCAGATGAACAGCCGCGTCTCCATCAATGTGGGCGGTGTGAAGCACGAGGTGCTTTGGCGCACATTGGAACGTCTGCCGCACACGCGGCTGGGCCGGCTAAGGGAGTGCACCACCCACGAGTCGATCATAGAGCTGTGCGATGATTACTCTCTGGTCGACAACGAATACTTTTTTGATCGTCATCCCAAGAGCTTTAGCTCAATATTAAATTTCTATCGCACGGGAAAACTGCACATTGTGGATGAAATGTGCGTGCTTGCGTTTAGTGATGATCTGGAGTATTGGGGCGTTGACGAACTGTATTTGGAGTCGTGTTGCCAGCACAAATATCATCAGCGCAAAGAGAACGTTCACGAAGAGATGCGCAAGGAGGCTGAATCGTTGCGTCAAAGGGATGAAGAGGAATTTGGCGAAGGTAAATGCGCTGAATACCAAAAATATCTCTGGGAGCTGCTAGAAAAGCCAACAACCAGTTTTGCGGCTCGGGTAAGTCCATTCAGTTGCCATAATCCAATCACCACCTTACTCCTTACTAAATGTGATATCGTATCCGTTATCTGTGTAACCGTATGTGTCAATGTCAAGTGTCCAGCGTAAGAAAAATTAATATACAAAAAACCGATATCATTTCATTAACATTTATCTAATCGTCTATTTAAGTTTCCTGATTATATTCTGTTTTTGTCTCAGTTTAGTTTCAGTTTCAGTTCAGTTTCCATTTTCGAATATTATTTTTACACTATCTTTCGTATTGCATTTATTGCGCGGCATTCGCAGCACTTTGTAATATATTTATAAATTTCACTGCTAAGGCAAAACAGAAATAGTGTAAAAATAACATTAACATACAGTTATTCTGCCTTAAAAAAACTAAAACCAAATGCTGTACCATAAAATGCCTTTAAATATATATTTCACTTTCACTTGTACATATATATATATATATGATTTAATATATCTTTAAGACTCTACGAAGCTAACAAATTTGTCTATTTGCTTTGCGTTTAAAAGAAAGCTTGCACAAAAAAACAAAAATGATTAAACTATTCCAAACTATCAGTTTTGCATATCGATAAATATCGATAAGTATACATATTGCTTCGTTACTTTTGCTGCTGACGCCGCTGTACATAATTCAGAGCCAGAGATTGCTGCCAAAAATCAGAGCGTCAAGTTTTGATTGAAATGTGAACCGAATTAAATGTTGTTGACAATATTATACTATATACTATTTATATATAGGTTCTTATCCATGCTCAGCTCATCAGTTTCGCTCGATTGCTTTTGTGTTTGTGCCTCAAAACAGCGTCACATTCAAGGGCAGCTAACAAAGTACAGGACATACTCTAACTAAAGGACTGCCATTCAGTTCAGTTCAGTTCAGTTCGAGTTCTTGTTATAACAATTTTGTGGCACATTAAACGCCAAGTAATAACTCTTTACAAGTGCTCCATAGACGGTTCCGCAGAGTTAATTATTTTTTTAAATTGTTTGTTTTACACAATTTTTGCGTTACACTCAACCAAACTCACATTGTTAAGTCTCGTTATAGCATCACAGGTTAATTAAGTTATGCATTTGTTTTGTTTTTCGTAATCAGTAATTTAAGTACTTGCCACGTGACACCCGACACTGAAGTTTGTCGCTACAGTTTACATAACTTAATTAATTACAATTACAACCAGCAATCGCGCACAAAGTGCAAAATGGAAAAATAAGACAACCAAATTGTTTACTAATCCTATTTTTTCTAATCTAATCCTTTTTTTAATCACACACAGTAAACATCTATATACATTTATATATATATAAAAACATACAAAAACTTTTTTATACTCTCTATACATAAATATATATTTTAATCTCTTAATTGTTGATGATGATGGTGAAGTAATATCTCTGTTTATATCTAATGTCTTCTTACTCCTAAACAAAAAATGTACACCCTTGTAACAATGTTTGGGAATGGGCAATAAGCGATATGACCAGGCGGCAGGTGTGCTGTAGAAATCCTCGAAAATATTGTAAAGAAAAGGAGCTCTGGGGAGAAGTGGCCAAAGACGTGTTGTAATACATTTCCATTTTCCATAGAGGGTGCAAGAAATACTTACATTTATAATTATTATCAAATCAATATCGTTTGGCCTTTGGCAGCATAGCAACCAGCAAACAATTCTTCGAACGTCCCTCGCTGACGCTTTGTCAATTGCTGTGCTGTCAGTTGCCACGCCCCTCGCGATTTGCCCACTGTATTATACCAAAGTCTTTAGCATAAGTCCACCAATACACATCTATATATAAATACTATATTTCGACACATTCTCACAAAAACATATATATTTAAAGTTTTTGGCTTTAGCTTGTATTATACAGCCGATAATTTGCCTTTGACCCGATTTGAGTTAGCTTTAGCTTTTACCAATGACCGAAAATGGAAATAATTACAACATATTTGGGTGCATCTCTAACAATTTTTTATTCGATTATTATTTCAATTTTTATTTAAATTATTTACATATTTTATTTTTGAAAAAAAAAAAATTACAGAAAAAAATATTGTAAGGATTTATGATTTATTTGAAATTTTGTGTCGATAAAACATTTCAAAAAATAATTAATCCTTAAAATGTTGATTCAAAGTTTCTAATCTGATATCAATAATATGAAATTAGCCATTGCTATTTTCAAGTTATACTTTGGGATAAATACTTAAAAAAGAATTTATGATTTTGTCATTTTTACAAAGGTAATAAAAAATTTCCGGAGCTCTTTGCCAGTTGTACTTTAAAACTTTTTATTTACATTTTTCTTCAACTACTAACCAAAGTTCGAAGAGGAAAATAAAACAAACAAACAAACAAAATATAATAATAACTTTTTGGTTTTGTACATTTTTATTTCTTTTTTAATACCACGCCTAAACACATCCTTTTTTATACGAAAAAGATAAATATGAGAACCAAAACAAAAGACAGTAAAAGAGTAAAGAGTGGTATTTCGGAATACTCAGTGCTACTCCAGCTATTTTTTTTCGAACCCGAGTTGAAAGAGACTGAAAATCTAAATAAATAACCAACAAGAACAAAAAGAAAAAACTGATGGCAAGAAAAACGCGCTCACAAGACAAACATTTGCCGTGTACAAAAACAAAATAATACATGAAAAAACAATACAATTCAACATTTATTTATTTCAAAAAACACACGCAAAACAAAATTAAACTCGATGTTTTATTTGTGTACCCTTTTTGTGTTTCCTTTGCGGCACGATACATATATATATACAGTATAACATCTATCTATCGTATATATAATCGTATTTGATGTCTTGTTGTCTATTGCATATCGAAATTATCATTAACTTATTGTTGTGTTTTTTACTTTTTAACGTATATATCTTATATATTATGTCTTTGATATTGATTGTTGTAACTATTGGTCTACTGGCTTCTTCAACCTCCACTACTAAGAACCTCTTCAAAAAAAAAAAAACGCACACACATACATATACTCCTAATACATACACAAAACATACAAAAACATATAAATACAAAAACTAACGTATACGGTGCTTTAATGTCTTCAAACTAATAGTTTTTTAAAATCAATATAAATCCTATAGATACGAATATATAACTTCCATTTGAATTCAGTATAAAAAAATTTCATAGCAATCTTCTTTTTTAGTTGATTTTTCGTTCATGCTATACACAATCGATTAAAAGAAAGAGGTTTAAACCTAAATATGTATATCCCATAAATAAACTCAACTTGAAATATTAACCCACCAAATTTGCTGCATTTGAATGCCTAGTATAGAATGATGTAGTCGGTTATACTGAATTCTATAGCCAGTTTGTATCGAGTTTTGTTTGTTTTTTAGTAAGTCGAACAAAGTATGCGAACCAACTCGTGCACCCCCGACCCCAACCAAATACATACAAAAAATTAATACCGTAACCTTGCAAAACTAATAACCACATAATATATATACATCAAACCGATAACCAAAAATAAATCGATAGCTAACAAACCTAATCAATTATTTAAGTCAGCTCTAGTTTTGTAGTGCAAGACGGTGCGTTACTTTGGCCCTTGCTCTCATATTTTTGTATTGAAGTTCACCAACTCCTTGCACCTGCACCCACAAACACATACACACAACTACACACACACTTATGCAAAATCCACAGTCTATGCCCACATGGCGTATGCGCACTTTTCAATATTAAAAAAACTATTAAAAACTATTGAATGTTTTTTTTATTTTCCCCACCTTATCTTTGTAAATATATATGTATATATTTAGTATATTGTGTCTTGTACAGTATGAATAGTATAAACTGTAAGTTGGATGTGATGTATCTTGCATATTGAATACTCTTACAGACTTCTTGCCGCATGTCTTTATTGACTTTCTCACTCATTGTATCAAACACAATTTTTTTTTATAGTTTACCTTTTTCCCCTCATTTTTGTTGCGACATTTTCCAGTCCGAATTTGTGTTTTGCGCCCTGTCTTGTAATTCAAGTGGATTAACCCAAAAAGACTACAGGGAAGTTAATTCAAATTTACGCCTTTTATATATATAATATGCATATACTAAGTGCTGATTTTGATTTGAATTCAACTCAAAAGCTTTTGTGTGTTTTTGATCATATTTTTGTTTGGCTTTTGATCGATTTTAATCGTTGTGAATTATTTTCTAGATGCAAACGCTTTTAAATATATATACATGCTCACTCGTTGAGCAAAGAGCTCTGCTTCTAGTTTAACCCTCTTTTTGTTTAGAATATATATATCGTATATTTTTTTATAGTCAGTGAATAGAGTCTTTAAGCTGCGCCAAAACTTGCATATTAAGTGTATTGCGATATCATGCTTTACTTTCAACCTGTTCAACCCAAAACCCAACCCAAACCCCCCTCTCAATCATGACTGAGCAGCAGTGGTAGCAGTTCCAAAATTCGCACAAGCCTCCTCGAATTTAATTAACTTTCCCGAAGTTTGACCGAAAGAAACCACTTAAATTGCAAACGGTTGCAGCCCAAAGTGTACAAAATATAGTATGTAAATTAGTAGGCATCTCTCATTCTCTCTCTCTCTCTCGCTCTTTGTCCTACTCTGACTCTCTGTTAATCTCTCTCGTTAAACAATATAGTTAAGTATATATCTTTGTACAAATTTCTTCCACTCCGACTATCATAGTTTGTACTGCCCGATAGCTTGAAAGCTGCTTAATGAAATGAAAGCACAATTTTTTTGTCTTTAAAATGTTTATGTTTTGACTTCGTTTTGTATTATCTCTTATCTTATCTTATCATATTTTCAATTCATATTCTATCATTATCTATTTTCTTCGAGTATTTATTTTCTTGTAACTAAGTATGTTTCCTACAAACTTATTAAACTTTAATCTCTATAACTATCTATTTTATTGTAGCATTTGTATTCATTTATATAGAAAAACCAAAACTCAACAATAATAATATATCTTGTGCATTGTGCCCAGCCAACAACAAAAATCAAACACACCCCTTTCTTCCCCGCTCCCCGCCCACCCTTTCTTGTACCATGTACCATGCAAAATTATTTTCATTTACTTGTTCGAAGTCCTTGTTGTTTTAAAGGCGAAAGTAAAAGAGAAATGCGTGGTTGCGTACAGTGGCCTACTATGGTAGATCTGGACACAAACTTATTTGTGCCCCACAAACACACACACAAACACATGCACTTACACATACACATTCACACACACACACACACACACACATGCATACAGCTACTTGAGCTGCCTGTGCGTGAGTGTGTCTTAAGCTGGCTTTTGGGTTGCACACAAATGTTAAATAAACCAGCAAAAGCAATTTTGACAATTTTTTAAAAGGTTTCTCTCATGTTTAATAATGTGTCAGCTGCAATTGTCCTTGACTCTACCTCGTTTCCCCTCTTCATAATTCTGATGGCAAATCAAAAGTCAGTCACATAAACACACATACACACAGTTACACACATATACATTACACAAATACAATACATATGGAATTGTGACCTAATGTGGCAATCAAAATACATACATATCTTACTCTGTGCGTCTCTGTCAATATTTTGGCATTGAAATTTTGCAATTTGCAATTTGCACTCATTGCTGTCAAAATGTTTTGACATTTGGCCACTTCAAAATTCAAACCACCGACACAACCTTTAGAAACAAAATGCAATTTGCAGTTCTTAGCAAATTACATGAAATATTTACAAAAATCGAAAAACAAAAACGTATTTAAAAAAAATAAAAATTCTATAGTATTAAAATTGTTTATATGTTTCTATTCGTATGCATTTGCCAAACCTTTATATATATGTATATGCGACCTCAAAATAATTGCACACAATTTGACAGAATGATGAGTACATAAATTATGCATTTACTCTACTAGCTTGGTAAAGGTAAAAGCAATTATTTAATGGTTTTACATATTCATTGATTTCAATTTCATTTGATAACCCATTAGTTTAAGTAATTTGTAATTTCTAGCTCGTTTGAATCGAAACGTTTATATGCATTGAATTTCTTTCTGTAATATGCTAGTACGTAATTTCATTTTGACCCATACAACCAACAACAACAACTATGTCTACTCTTTTCCAAACAAAAAGCCATTTTTAGTTTATACTCATCCGTTTTTAAAAAAACCACAACAACTCCGATTCCCGAATCAAAACACAGACAGCGAAACGAACAACACATAATGAAGAACAAAAAACGTTTTGTCCATTCATGAATAATGAATATGAATAATTGATTATAATACAAATGTCGACTGCAGACCCGATGGTAGCGTCTCTTATTTAACTAGGAACAAAACCCCCATAGCCCACATTGCCATATTTATTAAGTAGTCTTTTCTATATATCTCTTTGCGTAGTTAGCAATTGCGTAAATGTCTAACACACTTGTTATACGTCATGTCTTACGTCCAAATACACACACACACACACTAGTTCAGCCCACTTACAAACGCTATGTGTGTTACAGCTAATACACTATCCAATCATACGATATACACGCACAAACAACAATCCACCAAACCACAACAACAACTAAAATATATCATAGCCACTTAACAACCACATTGCCGACAAGGAAACACGCCCACACTTAAATGCGAGACATGTTTCGAATACATTCAAGTCCAGAATGACAAAAAGAAAATAATAATAATATATAAATAATGGTCTCTCAATGTGTTCAAACCTCTTTCCTAATCTCTCTCAGCAACTGCTCAATTAACTAACTCCAAGAATCGAATATATATAACAACCTGAGTTTTATTTTTGTTTTCGTTTTTATTTTTATTTCAATGTTTGTGTTTGATTGTTAAGTTTTTTTGGTTTTTTTTTTTCGTAACGATGAAGAAGGATTACAAATGATATACTTCACATATAGTACAGCAGCCTTTGAATAAGTAGTAGCATCGAAAGTATAAGAGAAATACATATATATATAACCCAACACTAAGCCCCCACAAATAGAAGAGTGTTCCCTTTCTAAACTACTCGAAAGTAGGTGAAAATAGTCTTCAGCTTATCCAACGATCAACAACATCTTAAAAACGGTTATAAGACAAAATAATTATTCCCGCATCGGAAAACTAAACGTTTTGCTCTCAGCTAACTGAATGTTTGCTTCAATCAATGTAACAACTGTGAATCAACCGATTCAACTTCCCATTCCCACAAAATAAAACAAAATTAACAAAAATGGATATATATGAAACAAACGAAATCGAAAACGAATCGAAAACGAATCGAAATCGAATCGAAATCGAAGCAAGCGCTGATTGTTGTAAACTGTTGTATGTTTGATATAAAAAAAATAAAAATAAATAAAGATACATATATGTATAGATAGATAATCGTTGTGATGTTGATGTTGTTGATGACAAAGTTTCGACAAAGTTTCGATTGTTCTTTACCGTTCACAGGTTATCGCAGTGATATCCATACTATTCATAGTCCTGTCTACCATAGCCCTGACGTTGAACACCCTACCACAACTACAACACATTGACAATGGTACACCACAGGATAATCCGCAATTGGCAATGGTTGAGGCCGTGTGTATCACGTGGTTTACCCTAGAGTACATACTTAGGTTTAGCGCCTCACCGGACAAGTGGAAGTTCTTTAAGGGCGGCCTTAACATAATCGATCTATTGGCAATTCTCCCATACTTTGTTTCGTTATTTTTATTGGAAACGAATAAGAATGCAACGGACCAGTTCCAGGATGTGCGCCGGGTGGTGCAAGTATTCCGCATCATGCGCATCCTGCGAATCCTTAAGCTGGCCCGTCACTCAACGGGCCTGCAGTCGTTAGGCTTTACGCTGCGTAACTCATATAAGGAACTCGGTCTACTAATGCTGTTCCTGGCCATGGGCGTTCTCATATTTTCTTCGCTGGCATATTTTGCCGAAAAGGATGAAAAGGATACAAAATTCGTTTCAATACCGGAAACATTTTGGTGGGCGGGTATTACAATGACAACTGTTGGCTACGGGGACATCTATCCCACAACTGCACTGGGAAAGGTTATTGGTACTGTGTGTTGCATATGCGGTGTTCTGGTAATCGCTTTGCCTATTCCCATCATCGTTAACAATTTTGCTGAATTTTATAAGAATCAGATGCGACGCGAGAAGGCCCTCAAGCGACGCGAGGCGCTCGATCGTGCCAAACGTGAGGGTAGCATTGTCTCCTTCCATCATATCAATCTTAAGGATGCCTTTGCCAAATCAATGGATCTCATCGATGTGATTGTCGACACAGGTAAGTGCCGCACAACTGACACAACAACAACAGCGCCAACTAAAAAACCATTCTACATACATTTATGTATGTTATGTACATATATACTTACTATATATATATTTAAATACCTTTTCTATTATATTGTTGTTCAATAATGTTTGAATGTAGTAAAAAGTTGTTTGCCTCGCTATGCTGCTGTTGTTCTTTAGTTGTAAGCTCACTCTCTTCGCTTCTTTTCATATGCTGCATGCCTTATTTGGCTTCTTAATTTTGGTTTTTTTCTTAATCTCTTTTGTAATTCATTTTATTTCAATTGTCAAAATAAAGGCGTGTAAATAGTAGCTGATTTTTATTCAAATTCTTTCGTATAGACTGACCGTAAAATGATAGAAATTTTCGGGCAATGCAATAAATTAATTGTTATAACTAAGTAATACCCACATATATATATTTATATGGTATGGTATTTGAATTCGATCAATTGTAAACTAGTTAAGAAAATTGAATTACTTTTAAGTTTCTGTAGCCAATAGGCCTTTAACAACTCTAATTGACACCTGCTCAGCCTTAAGCCGAAGCGGATACTATATGCCGCCGGTAACAAAGCCAACACTAAGCCCTTAAACACACACACACACACACACACACCAACCCACACACTTGCATTCCCACAAAAGTCAATTAGTGAAATGCTTTTGTACTTAGCGCGTTTCAAAAAATAAGAAATTAGTGGGGATTTTCACTTGTACAAAGCCCAACACACACACACACACACACACACCAGCAGACACGCAATCACCAAAAATACTACACGCCTTGAAGTAGGCAATCTATTTTTGTACTGGCGAAATATTGCATACATTTACGTTCAACTTCCTTACCCTATCGTATCTAATTTTAGGCAAGCAAACAAATGTTGTGCATCCGAAAGGTAAAAGACAAAGTACCCCAAATATAGGCAGGCAAACCCTTGATGTGCAAAGCGCTCCAGGTGACTAACATATTGCGTATACGTAGCGTATATCGATGCAATCTTAATGCAGCTATTTATCACATAAACCTAACCCAAACTTAGCTCAAACTCAACTATAAAATACAAGTTGTAGCCTTTTAGCAAAAATACCTTTGCCTAGCGCTTACGTAAGACTAAGACATAATACCCGCTGATTTAGATCCTAACACACACACAATAACACAAGCTTTAAACAAAAGATTATATATATTTAGTAATACGACAACAACAATAAATTTTCAAAATCTTTTATCTTCTCTTTAAGTCTCACATTTCTTATAAACTCTACCTTTGTAAATATTACAATGCACAGGTTAGGAATTCAAATATTAAGTAGCTTTTGTAGCTTACTTAAACATTTTTTCACATTTTTATTGGACCAACAATTGAAATACTCGTATATTACAAAAGAATCTTCGTAGTTAGAGAAGACTGTATATTCTGAGTTCTTAGCATAGGTTTTTCTTATAAAACATTAGATTGGTTGCATAGTTAATTTAAGTTTGCTTTAACAATTACAATTTGCTTAAATCATAAATTCGTTTTACGATTTATTCATTTGCCAAAAACAAAATTGTTCATAAATTGTTCTGTTTGTCAACTGGAAAATTAAAATTATATGCAAAGCTTGATTTTTATGTTTATATAAGCTCTTAACTATTTTATATATCACAACTATACATAGCAAATTTGAATGTTCAATATAGAGTTGCGATTTCGAATTTTACTACAGTAACCAAAAAAAAAAAATTAAGTATTTAAAATCAAAAAACTATAAAAAAGTTTTCAACAAATTTTTTTGAGAACATTTTAGTGAATTTTCAAGTGCTGATTTCATATACCATATGCATATGTTATACTCATCCTCTTTTAGAACAAAGTAGTTTATAATTTAGTGAAATGAAACTAGCAAAAGCGAAACAAAAACCAAAAACAAATCAAAAAGCCTTCTTGGATAGAGTTATTTATGCATATGAACAACAACAACTAAACCAATCAATTTGTAAAACATTTCCAAAAGATTTTAAAAAAAGTACACTTTTAACACAACAACAAAAATAAATCTATCCTTAGAGCTGAATTGAAGAGACAAAAAATATGCTTCAATTTAAACCTTCAACTTGTTCTTTTCTCTGCTCTTCTTTTTCTACTTATACCAAAAACACTCACACACACACACACCCAATGTTATCTTTGAATCAATTTCAACCCAAAAAAAAAACAAAACAAAATCGAAACTTTGACGTATTTGATACCCACACACACACACAAACATACACCCACGCACTTTGGTTGCCATTTAAATATTGTTGCTAATCAAAATATATAAAAAAAAACCCCCCAACCACTTTCTAACCACTGGAAAAACCAAACCAGGCGAAAAAAATACACTGATTGAGTCGCCCCCGCCGCCCTCATTCGGCACACCCCGTCGTCGGGCGTTATCCGCTCGCATCCAGGAGCTTAATCGCAGTCTATTGGAGGAACGCGACGCCCAACAGCAAAACAGCTCCAGCGAAAACGAGGACAGTCGCTAGAAGGGCTAGGTGCAACCACAGCAACAGCATATAGACGACAAGGGAAAGCAAAGCCAGAGCCGGTTAAACTAAGCCTAAAAGAAGCAAAATTACTTATCGTACTAGTCGAAAGCTAAAAACTGTTATTGTATATGTAAATTAGAGAAAATGCAACTTGTTATCTACCAACTAGCTTAAAAAACACACATTCCACATACAACATGCCACACAACCACTTAACACACACACACACAAAAACACACCACTTAGTTTTAGGCATAAACTGTAAACGAATTGTTAATGTAAATGTGTATGAAAAAAAAAAAACAAGAGAGATAAAAAGAAACCAAGTACTTCCTATGCTAAACATGAAAAAAGAAATAGCTACTCCAGTAATCCAGTTATCCTCCAAGTTCACTGTTCATATAGTTAGTTCTAGTTAAGTATATACATTCGGCTTCCAGTTTGCCATTTTGCTGTTGAAGTAACCCAATCAAAAGATATAATCATAATTTAGGCAAGGCTATTGAAATTCAATGTTGTGATTTTAATATGTAGCTGCTTTTAGGCACACACACAGACAAACACATACCGACTTTCATAATACCCGGTCGCTCATACACACACACACACAATCACATGCTGCTGCATTCATGTTGCGCATACGCAACGTTATTTGCTCTTTGACGCTTGATTGAAAGTTTTGCTAATTGTCGTACTTAAATGCCATCAGCACTTGAAAATGTTATTGAAATGTCTAAGAAATTAAAGTATAAATACAAAAAACGAATGCTCTATCGATATTCAAATATCTATGTATATCGATAACATGTTTATCATTCGGTTGCGCAACTGCTCAAATTTGCATTTGACATATTTTTGCAGCTACTCTTAATGCATTTATTTTTCGTTTGCTGCACATTTTTGAAACGAAAGCAAAACTTTCAAGAGCCTATGTTTGTGTGTGTATGTGGCGAATTCAAAACTCAAACTCGTTTGGAGTGTGGGACCAATACACTGTTCCCATTCCAAAACAAAATGCTACAAGCACGCAAAAAAAAAACACAAAAAAAAAAACGTTATAAACAATCCGCGTGAGCACAATTTTAATTTAGTATATATACTTAGCTATTAACTAGGCCTATATAACAAATTCCAAAAAGCATTTGTTGAGCACAATAGTCAAAAACAAAATTAATAATCAATTGGAAAATACCAATAATAAAATATAAACTTCGGCGCATCGAAGTTGATGTGCCTTTGCAGGCAGCAAATTAAAGTGAAAAGGCCAGAAAACTTTTTGTTCAGGCCTCAAGACAAAATCTGCAAGGACATACGATGAAAATCCCTCCCTGCTTGATAGCAGATAAAATTATACAATATTTATTGTAGTACTGATCGTTGGCCAGCCATAACCAAAACAAAACTATAACAGCTCAATGATACGGCCACATTAATGCTTAATAAGAAAACCAGCCAGCCTTATTTATGAAATAAGTTGTTGTAGCTTAAATCAAATTGAAGTGGGAAGTAAGCTTAGTTTATAATTTAGAGAGGGAGCGCTCCTCAAAATTTGTATGTAGCAAAACAAATAAATATACACTACAAAACAAATATACTCAAAATATTTATTAAAATAAAATACTTAGCAAACTGATGGCTAAATGTTCCTAAAAACGCATTAGTCAAATATCAGAAAGAGAAAGAAAAATACTAACAAGTAAAAATTGATAAAAGTGAAATTAAATTGCCTTATTTAATGCATAGTGCGCTTAGTTTTGCCGCTAACAAATGTTTAAGTATTTATTTTGAGACAATGAACTCGATGTGTACTCGTAAGACGATTTATTCTTAGCCGCGTTGCGTTGCAGCTGAGCATGTTGGCACAAGAACAGATAGTTCGAATTTGTGTTAAGTGTTGAACAATTGTAGAATTAAGTTAAGAAAAAAAAACCCAAATAAAATGCGCTAAGCAGTTAACTGAAGTTATACACAAATATATAATGCCCATATATCAAAAAATCAAAAACTAAGTGACTTGATTTATTTTTAAACTCAGTTTCAGTTTAGAAAATAATAAAAATTATTCTTGATTTGCATTGACATTGATATATTGTTCAAATATTTCTATCATATAATGCACAGTTTAAAATTCCAGATCGGTTTGTTAAATATTTTCTAAATATGTAAAACAAGAACGAAACCTTTTTACGTGCCTTTTACTTCCAGACTTCTTGTTTATATCTTCAACTACCTTTTGTTCCATATATATGTGTGTGTGTCTCCCTCTGTCTCTCTTCCTCTTTTATTTCATTCTTTTATTAATTACGTCAGAGAGTGTCAAGTTTCCAATTGTAACTGTATCTGTGCTCGCAAATGAAAACAAACGCTGCATGCATCTTTCTATCCTATCCAAACTATAATTCTACATAAGATCAAGCAATCCTGTGTATGAACTATTATTATTATTATTATTACTCGTACTTATCGCCCTTTTAATACTTGTGTCTGTACTACTAATACTTGTAAACCGTCTTAACTAATCTGTGTGTGCGTGTGTGTGTAAATTAGCAAAATAAAACCAATACCTTAAATGCTGTATTTCATTTTTTTAATACACAGTTTCGTGTCTAAACTTTAAAAGCCATGTTTAATGCCTGACAAGCACAGCTCTAAATTTAAAAGATATGTACAATATTTTGCTTTAGTTGTGCCACTTTGTCAAGTCTTAAACTTCTAATATATAAACCCTATAACTATAATTTCATTTAAAGCCAATGAAAAGGTAAACAACTAAAGTAAGCTTCTCCATTTACTTAAAAAAAAAAAAAAGCCTAACAGAGCAAGGCGTTTTCAATTCATATTTTTATTTAACATATACTTAAGGAAAATATACAAAGGACACACAAAGATAAATATTTATCTGCTTATGCATTAACCATACATCCATTTTTGGTAATATTATTATTATTATTGCCCATCATCTTTGCATTTCCATTTCCATTTAGCATTTATTTTCAACATGAGATTGCGTAAATGACCATGAAATGTGCTTTTGTTCAGCATTTACTCGAATAAGGACAAAGAAAGGAGCTGCTGTTTCGTAAATTTGTTTTGTTAGAGCAAAATCATTTAAGTAATTTCTATAAAATAAAAACTCATTTACATCAATTTAATTTCAACATTTTCAGACATTTTTGGGCCCAGAAAGAATATTAGTAAGCTTTGAATTGAAAATAGTTTCGATACTTATTTAAGCTGCTGGTAAATCGTACAACTATTTAATTGAATATTTTGTAGATTGTTGCTATTAATTGCCAAGCTCAGCGTATAGCTGCCAGATATCTAATATATATATTTATATATATATCCAATAACTGTTTGTCGTTGTGCCAACTAACATAAATATCAAATAAACTAATCAATATAGCTCACAATTAGTTGTTATTTTTAGCCTCACTATCGAACTTAATACACACACATACAAACATACACATAGAGAACTAACAAATTGATTTAAAAACAATTCCCTAAACATTAACAATGCAGTAAAAACCCATATACATACATATATAGTTCACTCTAAACATAACAATAATCTATAAATATTATTATTGTCGTACTGTACTACAACTAACTTACTACTCCCAGTTGTTGACCGTTCAATGTTGTTTTTACTGTAACCAACTACTAAAATACAAGTTTTTTTTTTTGTTGGTCCTCGTCGTTGTCATTTTCATCTACGTCGTCGTCGTCGTCGTCGTTGTTGTTTTTTTTTATGGTCGTCGTCAATAGCAATAGTCCAAAAAATAACTAACATAATCGTTTAACGACAATCATAAAAATGCATATCTCGTTCTTTTATTCCTTTCTTATCCTTTTTAATTTCGAATTCTCGTCTCATTTTACGCTCTCAACAACAACAAAACAAACGACAATCCACAAAACAAAATAATAATGCTCTACTATCAAACGAATAATAATATAAATAAATATATATATATTCAAAACATGGCGCCAATTGACTTAAATACAAAATGGCTAAAAAATAAATGCGAACCACCTCAAATAAAATAAATAAACATGCAAATGGTGACAAAATGCATTCATGGCTTTTTGCGCGTGTTACCAACAACAACAACAACAACAATAATAACCACAACAACAACAACACTATTCAAAACCACACACTAATGTGTTCCCGATGAAACCACCATAACAATAATAATAATAAACGCATATATATTAAAAACCAAACCACCTAAACTGAAACACACGTACACACACACACACACACACACACACACACACACACTTGCATACACGCAAAAATACAGAAAAGCGCGAAACTCACACACGATCACTAAAAAATTGGCACCGTTTAACCCGCGCGCTTCGCGGATCGCCCACAGGACACAATCCCTCCCAAACGGATGGCGATATCGATGTCGATGGCATTAGCGAGGAAGGTGAATCCACCAGCGGTCGCAATCCGGCAACAACTGGCCCCGGCTGCTACAAGAACTACGAGCACGTTGCCAATCTGCGCAATTCAAACATGCAGAACGTAAGTAGCATTCAAGTGCAAAGTTGGAAAACTAAAATCACAAAAAAGGTTTACAAGCTTATGTCTATTTGAAGGCAATACTTTACTTTACAACAATAAATATCATAACTTAACTTTTTCTATATTATATAAGCATGCCAGCTGGCAGCAGTGCATGTCAAATGCACACTAACCTTTCACCTCAAACATTTATCCACTTACAGGCGCATTTGGGATATATTTTATCTTAATACTAACTTTCGATTCATATGCCATTTTACCGAGCAAAAATAAGAAAGCTATGTCTAAGCGTATTGACTGTGAATTGATAGCAGTCAGTCAGACATTAGGAACAACATTGATTTTTCATTTCAAAATTAACAAAAATCTTTTTTTACTTATGAAACTGTCTTATAATTTTTGTTAAGAAGAAAAAAAAATATATATTTCCTTGGTTTAGTTATGAAACGTTTACGACTTGGAAACAGATATCTGAATCCAGAAACAAACACTCACAACTTCAACTGCAATTTATTAACCGTTCATTTTTGGCAATTTTAATGCAGCGTCGCGGCTCCAGCTCTGAGCAGGATGCAGTGCCGCCGTATAGTTTCGATAATCCAAATGCCAGGCAAACCTCAATGATGGCCATGGAGAGCTACAGGCGTGAGCAGCAGGCACTGCTACTGGCACAGCAACAACAACAACAACAAGCACAACAGCTGCTTCTGGCACAGCAACAACAACAACTAAAGCCACAGCCAACTTCAGTTCAACTCCCGAGCGGAGGAGTTGCCAACAATCTGGCAATGGTTGCGGCGTCTAGTGCATCAACAGCTGTGGCCACCTCCAGTGGCAACGCTGGCAAAGACAACGTTGCAGGAGCAGCTGGCACAACGCAAGCGGAAGATGCCATGACAATTGGTTCAAATCAAAAGGGATTACCCATCCAGATGATGATAACGCCTGGGGTAAGTGTGGGTAAAGTAGGAGTAGAGACTCGACTAATAATGTGTAGTCCAAAAATAATATTAAAAAAAAAAAAGCCAAGTGCTCGTATTTGTATCTTGAATATCTTAATGTTTTCAAAGTTCTTAAATCGTAACTATTGTATTTGTAAATGTGAAGCCGTTAACTGGATCTCAATATAAAAACATTTATTTCAACTACTGTAAACACTTGCCATATACTATTATACTATATAATTATTATCCATCACACAAGTTTGTTTTTTTTTTTTCACTATGAAACAAAATCCAAAAAAAAAACCATCTTTAACTCAAAGTTGAAAATTAATTTTTAGGTTGTGTCAAATCGGATATAGTTCTTTTGGTAGCTAAATGGTCCATTTAAATTTTTGCTTCATGTTTCATATATAAATTTCTTTTTTAAAAGTATTTACACAAAACAAACAAAAAAGTATACCAAAAAAATAAAACTAAAAACTTAACTACTTACTTACCTACTACTACAACTACTACTACTACATGCAAGTGCTAGCTATAATCAAGTTCGATAACAACAACACATTTCAACTTTTAGATATTACGGGGACGCAGTAAGGAGGTACATTCAAAGTATACTACACAAAAGAAACTCAAACTACTCCTCTACTCTAATGCATACTACTACTTGCCACTCTGCTACTCTTTAAACTATTTTCTCTTCATTATTTTTCTTTCTTTTTAAATATTCAAATTCGACTTCAAATGGCAGCGAATCTAATTTGTTATTCACTGAATTAATTTTCAGAGGCTGAACATAATGCTAAACTTTAATTTCTTTTGCCCGTCTTTTGAAAACAAAAACAAAATCAATTATACAAAATTCGAGCTAAAATATATGCATTTAAAGAATGTCTTCAAGTTCTTAGAATGAACGCATTTCAGCTGCTAGTAGAATGCTTAAGAGATTTTGCATTAATGCTCGTACTTTTTCCTTTGACTTTCCTTATCAGTTTTTGATTGTGCCTTGTTTCTTCCTATACTTTTGGCTTTTACTCTATTCATAATCACATAGAGAACGTTAAGAAGCTAAAGCAATTAGGTGTTAAATAATATAATTTTAAGAAGTTAGCAGATTTAGTCAAAATACTTATAAAAAAGCATGATTCAAGCATTCTATAGTATCATAATTGCAATTTGGACATATATGTAAATATGTATATACAAGAAGAGATAAAAACTAAAATTATTAGGTTAATCCAGGTTAAAATATTGCATTTGTCGTTATGGAAATATTAATAAAAATAGATTTTCGCGAGTTGAAGATTAAATCGCTTTAGCTTTGCGAGGGATTGTAAAATATGTACATATGAACATAGCTTTTACTTAGATATCTAATTTTGTTTTCAACTTCAAAGCTTTTTAGGCTTACAATATATTTAATTCCTCTTAAATGTCTCATTTATTTATTGATTAAAAATATTTTAAAGCAGCAGCCAAACTATACATTATACATTAAACATTTAACATTTAATAACAACAAGAACAACAACAAAAATACCCACAAACAGAAAAGACACACTTGAAACATTGAATAAAATTTAATTTGAACTAGTGAACTGACAAAAAGTATTAAAAAATATATATCAACACATAATCAAGAAGAGTTAAGATTAATCAAGTCAATTTTGTCCACATTTGAAACATTTTAATGCATTTTTTTGACGAGATCCCTATTGGTGCTACCATCGCTGCTAAAGCCCATGCCTGAAGGCCCACCCGGTGCCGTTGGCAATGTGATTATCATTGGCACCGCCGTGGGCCGATCATAGTGCTGAAGTGGCTGTTTTAGTTTCTCGAGCAAAGCATGCAAATCCACCGTTAGTTTTGGCTGAACAATACCTTCGGCTGCCTGCAGACCAACCACCTGCGATGACAACGAATCCACATCTTGTCGAGCGGCAAACAACAACTGATCATGAGCCGCCAGCTGCAGTTGAGCAATCTGGGCACGTATCGCGGCAGCTGCCACTTCCTGTTGGGCATTATGCAGTGTTGCGGTTATGGTGCGCACATGATTTGCCGAATCTTCGAGCAGGGCTTGTGCTGATGTGGCTACCGCCTGTGCCTTGTGTATCTCGGTTGCCTCGAGCTGAACGCGTGCTTGTGCCACGTACAAATGTTGCACCAATGTGCGCAACTCCGTGGACCGCTGCTCAGATTCATCGTTTTCAGGCGACTGCTGCTGCTGCTGTTGCTCTTGTTGTTGCTGCTGTTGTTGTGATTGTTGTTGTTGTGATTGTTGTTGCTGTGGATATTGCTGTTGCTGCTGCTGCGGTGGAATTTGATCCTGCTGTGGCTGCAGTGGTAGTTGCTGCTGCTGTGGATTTTGATCCTGCTCCTGCTGTGGTAGCTGCTGTTGCTGCTGCTGTTGCTGTTGCTGCTGCTGCTGCGGCTGGTGCGTGCCAGAATATTGATTTGATGCAGTCATCTGACTATTTGCATATACAGGCTGATAGGGGGTGGTGTCACTGCATATCGGTATAAAAGGAGCACCAGTACTTTCTGAATCAACTGGCGTACAGCCTTGCAACACTGTTGAAGTATTGCAATGCACAAATTGTATGGAATAATGCTATGAATGAATTTCTTACTGTCTACGCCCGAAAAACGCCAACTGTTCACATTGTTCTGGACCTGGTTCCTCAGATTGTCAAAACCATTATCGTTCACGTCTTTATTTCGATTGTCGAACATGCTGGGCAGCTGATAAGTGCTTCTAGCACATGAGATGATGAGCAGAGCAACTTAATAAAGTATAGTTTAGTATAAGTTCGTAACCGTCAATCAATGCCTGAACTTACCAATACTAAACAGGCGCATTAAGAAACATTTAGATTGCTGAAAGATAATTGTTGATATTTTGTTTATTTTTTTTATTTTTTGGACTGACAAACGATTGAAACTTACTTAGTTGTTGGCTCTAAACAAACAAACATGTTGATAACTAAATTACAAAAAAAAAAAAATAACTGACTCAAACAGTTTCACAAAACACAAAGCATAATGCCTACGTGGGTTTTCTTTTTTTTTTGGGTTATTTGGCATGTGCATGAAATAATTGTAAATAATTTTGTACATATTTAATTAGCATTATATGTGTTTGCTGCATGCTACTTACTGTATATAATATTATAATCGTATTATTTATGTTGTTCTTTTTCGATTTATGCATTTACATTTTGCCAAAAACCCTAAACCATACTTATAGGAAGTGGCCGAGTTGCGCCGAGCGGTGGCGCTCGAGAATCTGCAAAATCAGCGCATGGACAATTTGGAACAGGATGTGCCAGTGGAATTCGAATGCTGCTTCTGCACAACCAAGGTAAAATCGACAACCAAGACAAATCGATTTTCAATCCTTAACTAAACACTTAAATAATCTCTCCAAGCCACCAGCTCTTAACTTTTGCTTTCCTCGTAGTACGCATGAATTTTGTTTCTAACTATAATTACTGACACCTACAGAGTATCTAACAGCACTTGCACCAGTTTTATGTTGTTGTTTTCTTTCAAACTAAACGCAAATCATTTACAATGTGAAACCAAAAAAAAAAAAACAAAAAGTAAGCTTTAGGACAACAATTGGAGTTCATACTATATGATCATGCTTCGATATAGGCCCCGCAAATTCCAAACAAGTATAACGAGTTGCCGAACCCGATGTAGAATTCCTTTTTGGTTTGTGTTAAGCTTATAATGAACAAAAGGACTGTGTAAATATTGCAGGATCGCATTTGTGTCTTTCACGACAGGGAGTATAGCATCAAGAGATTGGCGCGTCCGCCGCCAGCACCAAAAAATTATATGGCACTCAAACGTATGATCGAAGAAGGCACTATCGATATCTATTATCTGTGAATACTTTGCTTATCCGAATCAGAATGTGTGATGGTAACTGCACCTGACAAACTTGTGTAAAGAGTATCGTGTTTTGTGTTTGAAGTTGTTTTTTTTTTTGATTTGATTTATTTTAAACTTGTGTGTAAAAAGCTGAGATGAGAAATATGGCAATTTTATGTTGACTTTGTTTCTTTTTCATTTCTTTTACTTAAAGGGCTTGCCAGGATGTCAAGGCGAGTGTATTCCATTGCGTGCGAATAGCGTTTAGAACACACACTACCACACACACACACACACACAAATTTCTTTAGAGCTTGACTAATTGATTGACACAATGGCTGTCAATCAGTCAATAACGACGAATACACAAACACACCCGCTACACACAATGATTATTAAGAAAACAAAAAATTAATTCAACGAAATGCAAATCACATTGAATGTGCTTGACAAAAACCAAAAAAAAACAACAACAATTGAAATTACAACAACCACAAAAAATAACAACAATATATATAATTATATAAGCTTTGATTCTAAACACAATTCTAATTATTATTAATAATATTATTATATTCGTGCGTGACGTAAAAAGCTAAAGAAAAAGACATAGAAAATTCTAAGAATTTATATAATTTAATTTTTAACTCCACACACAAAATGAAGAAAGAAAAACAAAACCAAACCCGAAAGCAGCATGTGTTATTATCTATTATCTATTATCTATTATTATTATTATTATTATTATTATATAATCTATCGAGTGTTTAGAAATTAAGACCTTGAGATGAGTTTCAAACAATTCTTTTTTAACACTAAGCACATTATTAAAGGAATTAGATTTAAAACCAAATCGTTTGTTAGTAGCAATTCAAAAATTATATTTATACAAATCTAAATAAATTTATATCTATCAAAATATATGAATTAATTGAAATGATATGTTATGAAAAACCAAACAACAAAACAACAATAAAATTGATTGATTATTGATTTCAACATTGAAAACATGCACTATTTTCTATTAGCACTGAACTGTCCAAATTTCATTTTATTTTTGTAATTTTCTTATTATTTGAATTAAATTTTTGATTTTTTAAGAACTGAAAACACCGTTTCGTGCTTTAAGTTAAAATTGGGTAAGTAGAAATTTATTTTAGTTTTCTTTTCTTTCAATTAAAACTTAAAAAAAAATTAAAAAAAAATCCAGCGCTGCACGTTTGACTTTAACTTGATGCATGTTGAATGCTGCACAAAAAACCATTAAAAACAAAAATATCGTTAGGCACTAAACAACCTGGTTTATGGCTTAAGTTGAATCATTCATATATCATTGTCGCGCCAAATTTATTGAATTGCAGGACTTCAAGGAGTATACCGATGCGGAGGGTGTCATTGCGTTGCCCACTTCCGATTTCCATAAGCCCATCTGTCTGGAAATGCGAATGGCAGCTGCCAATCGTCAGGCCAATCAGTTTGCACTACTCTCCCCGGCTTTGGGCGCACAACCAATGCAGTTAACGTCGCCCGGCGATGTTGTGCTTCTGCCCATCTATACGAGTGCCAGCATTATGCCCATCATTTCCCAATCATCGTCAACATCATCGTCGTATGGAACAACGACTTCGACGACCATTGCACTGCCGCTGGATGTTGCCACACAGCGTTATGGTCCGCCCATTGCCAGCAATTTCAATCACAACTATAACAACAACTTCAATACAACAACTGTAGGCGCGGGGGGTGCGGCAAATGGTTTGCTGCTGTTTGGCAATGGCAACTATGCTGGTGGCGGTGGCATTCACACCAGCAATAGTTGCAACAGCAACAACAACAACAACAACGCCGATATGGCCAGTGTGGACAGCTCGGATACGTATGCCAGTTGCCAGACGCATCCGTTTCTGTCACAAGGCGATCTCACAGCGGATTTCAACGACGAGGCCTGCGCTTTGGACATTGATATGGATAATCTGTATATAAATCCGCTGGAGAAGCAATCCTGCCACAGCCGTGGCACCAACATCAGCGGCTCCACAGGCTTCATTGTCGGTCTGCCGCCCACAATCTCTGCCTCCGGTCTATCGATGCGTGCCCAGGTTAAGAAGAGCACCTCGGGCGACACGGCACTGAGAAATTTGGCTGCTGGTGGCATCAGTCCACTGGATGATGTCTATCAGAGCTTCGATGTTCAGGAGCGGGGCAGCCGGGTCAGCCTAAACGATAACTCAGTGCCAAAGCATCGCAAGACGCGTTTCCAACAAAGCTTCACTTCCATGCGACCCAGCACGAGCACTGGCAACAAGCCACGCGCCCGCTTCGAGGACACCAAGCTGTGTGAGGATACGCTACGTTTGGATGGTGCTGCTAGCTCAGCGGCAGCTGGAGCTGGTGTGGCAGGGGGATCAGCCGCTGGCGGCAGCAAAAAGAAACGTTCGGCCTTTCTGCCGGGCAAGAGCTTAGCCACTGCCACCAAATTGATCAATCAGCGTTTGTTTGGCATCCAAAATGCGGGAGCCAAAGGTGAGCTTGAAAAATAATCGTTTGCTTTTATCCTTGTTTTACTGTTGCTTTTTGCAGCCAAATTCGAAAGCAAGCATTCCTCATCGATAGACTCGATTGATGCATCGCCGAATCTGGAGCATCATCGACGCTCCAAGTCGATACTTAAAAACAAGTCTGATATCTCGCGGGTGTTGTCCGATCCCGAGAGTGAGCGTCTGCTCGCTGACAATATGTCTGGCTCGGGCGTGTCTGATAATGGCACCGTTATGGTGAGAAAATGTTAAATACCTCTCAAGTACTGTTTAATCAGTTGATAGTTTTTGTTGCAGGGCGAATCTGGCAGCGATTACTCACCGAATAAATTACCTCATTCAGTTTTAGCTAAGTCTATATCCCCACCACCACTCAGGCATCGCACACTAATGCATCAACGTTCCGGTCCGGCAACGTTGCAATCGAAGCAAACTAAGTTCCAAACACCACGCTATCCCGAAGAGCAGCCACTGCGTCAGGTCAAGCCCGTTCTCTCAAGATCCTCGGCTGCGGCACAGACATCATCAGATGCCGGCCAGACAAGAGACAGCAGTCTGGGTTAGTTCATTTGACAAACAATCTTTCTTAAGAGAAGTATCTTCTCATTGAGAGTATCCTTCACTGAGTCAGTCAGTTTGGCGTAACAACAAACATAACAACAAACAAACAAACAACAAATTCTGTTCTATTCTTTCTTCGCAATCTATCTATATATATCTCATCTTATGCGCCGCTCAACATTACCCAAGTAACCGCCTTCAACGCTGCATTCTGAAAATGCAAACTGAACCTAAGCTGAATCAAAACCCATACAATAAACCCACCCAACCCACAGACAGACACATATATTAAGTATACGTACAGAGGATATATATTTTAAATGCAGGCAAGGCGTGCAAAATTGTTGCTTATCAATCACAAAATGGAACTTGGAAAGCATCCATTTACAAGCTTTTAACTTCATTTTCTACACCCGATTTTTAGAACTAACTTAAGTGAAGAAAATGGTTAGACGTCGCGACGTCTTGCACCATTTTTTTTTTTTTTTCGATTATATATCTATGTGAAGCTGTAGCAGTTGGCCTATAAAAACATAACACACACTTATACACACTCACCCAAACAAACAAACACGCAGCTTTCTGTAAAGCATTCTATTTTTTCAAGCACCTTTCTTTGATCAACTTCAACCAAACTGATAATAATAATTGCCTTTACTTTCCAAAAACCACAATAGATTTCGAGACGACATTCATCTCGCCAGTGCGACAGAATCGGGCACAGGAAACGGCTCAAACGGAGGCAGCAGCAGCACCGCAGAATAAGGGCGATGGAGAAGGCGAGGCAGAAGCGGAAGCGGAAGGCGAAGGCGAAAGTGAGGCAAACGATGAGCAGCGAGCGCTGTTGCAGCCCCAGAATGCTGAGGGAGGTGAGGAAGGGGGCGGCAGTGGGGCCACGTAGCAATAAGTAAACACAACAACACACACCAAAAGCGCTTAGTAGTTATTTAAAAAAAAAAATAAATACAAAACACAAACAAAAACTCAAAGTGATAGCAAAGTTAGCAAAAATGGAATGTGAATTATATAAAAGCAATGAACAGTATCCTAGTCTAATTTGAAATGCAGATGACGATGAAGAAGAGCGTTGAAGTTGATTTTTTTACACAAAAAAAAAAAAAAAAAACTCAATGAAACTGAAACTTGAACTAGAAGCAAGACAAACTCCAAATACAAAACACAAAAAATAAAAAACCAAACAACAAATCAAATGCAAATTGTTGCGAAGCCGCGCATGCCGTACAAAAATATAAATTAAACAAACAAATACTTATTGTGAATGTAAAGAGAAAAAGAAACCGTAAATTAATCTTACAGTAAACTTACCAATAAAATTAAAAAAAAAAAGAATACGACATTTTACATGTAAATAGAACCCTAAGCTTATGCTATTTCTATTGTATATGCAAAACGAAAAATAGAAAAACAAAAAAAAGAGCAACATTTATTTACAGCTAACAGCATATAGACGAAATCACCAGAAAAGCCTAAACTGTCGAGTAAAGAAGCATAATAATATTCATATTTTAAATGAAAAACTATATATATATATATATACACGCATGCATATACAAAAATGCAGTACTATACTATATATATATACATACACATATTTGCAAATTCAAATTCGCTGCATATTTACATCTCAAAGTTAAACAACAACAGAAAAGTCGAATAATAATACAAAATATTATTTTTTATTCAAAAGCTCGCAAGTAAAGGCAAAGCATACCGTTTTATATTAATATATATATATATATATATATATATATATATATATATATACATCAAGTTAGGTAATAGTTGATCGAGCATTAAAGAAAAAAATAAAACAAATCAAATGTAGTTAAAAAATCGTTACGCAAAAAGTTCGTTTATATGTATGTATGTGTAAGAGTAAGGCTTATTCCTAGTGCTGTGTTTCCATTTCCAAATCCACTTCCCCTTTCCCAAACACGCTGCAGAGTTTAAACAAATTCATAGATACTATAAACAGAACATTTATTGAGTTGGATTTCCAATCCCATAGTAACTTACTATCGTAGTAGATAGAATTCATTTGTTTCGGTGTAGTATAAAACGTTGAACATTAAATGACATTTGAAAAAAGGAGAGCAAGAGAGTTTTTGTTTTAGATTTTGGTTGTTGAGCTATACTAATTGCATAGTGATATTTTATGCATTTTTCTCAGAGCTTTTTTATATAAATATATATATGTATGTGTATGTGCGTTGTCCTGTGTGTTAGTTGAAAGTTAAACAAGTACTTTAAAAGTTACACAAAACTACTCTTAAACAAATCATAATAAAAAAAAACATAAATCGTATAAGTATTTAGGCGTGTGTCTCTTGGTTATATTTAAGTAATATATAGCATTAAAAAATGAGTAAACGGTTTTGTGTTTATACTCTGATACCGGTGTACTTTGGTTTTGTACAATGTCCGTCTGCATGAAAACGCGATTCTTCGAAACCTTTCAAGCTAGAAATTTGAAACTTTGCCAATTCCTTGGTTAATGTTAACTTCAAACACATTGCCAACATAGAGGCACAACGACTACGGGGGTGCTGGGAAATCAATAAAATCGATAGCTAAACATCGATTGAAAAAAATATATATTTCACATAATAGCCGCTAGAGTTACCAAATCTGGTGAGAAAATAGCTTTGGGCGTTCCTCAAAATACAGCCACATCACGAAATCGTTAGCGCCTATATTCCATAGTTCTTTAGCTAGAGTCACAACATTCAAGGGCAATTTCGCTTGCATCAAACTATTTTTAAACGCGTTACCGAAACCTGCGGCACCTTGTTAAAACTGTTATCAGAGTATTCCGCAGTCGGTTGCATCCGACTAGAACGTTTTCTTCGTGTTTTGCTTAGTTTCAGTTACACACCTACATATAAGCAATGTTGTTCATTATATTACACGTAGAGAATTATTGTTTCGCTTGGGTTGCCCACAAAACAAAGCAAATTCAAAAAACCAAACATTTAGTCAATTATTTGAAAATCCAAAAATATTGGGAAAAACTCATTTCTCTAAGTTGTTCCCAAAACATTCCATGTTGTGTTTTAATCACTTATTTAACGGGAGAAAGCATTAAGGGACATCTAACAATTCAATGACTGTAAATGGCCTCCCAGTTCTAAGGCTAAGCTCTTCCCATTCATCATTCCATGTTGCTTGTATTGGTAATGTTTATTGATATTAGTTAAAATTGGAATGAAATGATTGTTTGTATTATACATTAAAAAATAAAATAAATAAACAAAATCAAAGAGCAGAGCCTTCAAAATGTTGGTTAAATTGAACGAATTCGCATCCATAAAATGCATTTGATAATATTCTAGGCTAATCGCATGGCCAGCAAGAAAACTAAAGTATTTATGTAAGCCGATTTTTACGCTAAACCAATAAATTCAAGCATTTATTAAATAATTAAATTTTATTCCTACAGAAGTAAACATTTAACATGTAACACAGGACATTGTCTTGAAGTAAAAGAACAAACTTAAATCAGTTTTAATAAATTTAATAAGCCGATTGGGAAGCTAAAAACTCAATCAAAGCCCTGATGTATCCAACATGATTTCTGTTGGGTTCGATTGGTTGTAAAAAATGTATCTTTACGAGTCCTAACAGAGTAAACCTCACAGTAATCAGTAAAGCGTAAATTCGCGTTGGAAATCAAATGCTAATTAGCCTCTTAGAAACATATCAAAAAAATGGAATTCATTATTCACACACCCACACATAAACTGTAAATTCACAAACAAACAAAATGCAACAATCTCAACGTCCGCTTTTTCAACTTTAGACCCAAAAGAGACAAGAATAACAGTAAATAAGTACTTTAAGGAATTATAGTTATACGCTTAATGAGAATATTATTTGTAAGCAATTCGTTTCGAAATTTTTACATATTATTTTTGGTGAGCACTGCCCACATTCCACGTTGCGTTTACTTAATTTGTTATAAAAAAAAAAAACACAAATCTTTTGTAAATATTTGTTTTCACACAAGCTAGAAAAACACAAAATCGCTCCGTTTCTCATAAATAGTCTAAAAAAAAATAAGTAAAAACATATGGCACTGCAAATTTTTTATACAAAAATCGTTTCGGTTTGAAATTGTTACTATTTTTCTAAATTATTTGTAAAAAAAAGAGAGCTGCAGCTATAAATGCATTAAAAATTTACTGCAAAAAATAACAACAAGCAAAATGTTATTATGTAATATTAATTAATTGTATTAAGATTATTTACTAAACGGTATGTACATTTTTATAAAATCAGCCAGTGGCGATTGTTAATCAGCAAAAGTGAATAGCATAAACAAACATAAGTAAAACGACATTACCAAAAACATAAGCAAAATCGTTAAAAAAAAAAAAAAAAATCAAAAAACCATTTTCTTAAAACATATTACAAAACTATATTGAGCGAAATATATAAATCATTGAGCAGAATTTCAAAAGAAGACGCGTTTTATTGAAAAGCTTTCAGCTGCTGCTTTTGATGCAGATTTGAGTGTTCTAGCCAAGAGCTTTCAAATTTTTTGAATTCAAAGTGGTACAATAAGCTGAATGCTAGACAAAAGCTGCCTTTTGTAGCCATGTGCTTTTGCAGGTAAGCATTATCGCTTTCAGCTTGGTTTGGCTTAGGGCTGTCAGGTGAAAACAAAAAGGTGTTCCTCGTATTCAATTAGCTTGTACAAGAACCATTTGCTGGTCTTATTTTATAAATAAATCTTATTAGTTAATAAGTAATTAACACCGCAATGCCTTAAGTAACCTTTCAATTATTAAAGTGCAGTTATACACGTTATGGGGCGTAGTGATTTTACAATCCTGTTTTAAGGTGTGTGTTCTGTTAAATAATGAATAAAGAGTTAAGTGTTACGCCCCTTTGAAATACCTTTATAAAGGCCTCATTTGAACAGAATGTCAATTAGTCAAAATGTATACACCAGAAGAGGCATTAGCTGTAGAAAAGCGCAATTATCATCGGATTAGAGATATGACTCGAAGTTCCTTTCTATTGGGCTATAACGTTAAGGAACCAACGCGTTGGGATATCCTTTTAAAGCTGTAATATTACTTGTCTTTAGATTTTCTTTCTAACTTAATCAGTTCAATATCGTTGGACAGCTGGAGCCTGGTGCTTATAGCTGGAGCTATGGCATCTTACTATGGTCACTGGCATCTGATTGTTCGCTATATTCAGGACATACCGCGCATTTCCGAGGTTGCTTGCAAAAATGCTTGGTGTTTGAAAATGTTAATGCCTTTATTTTGCAGTCCATTAATATGATATTCCTTTCTTTAATTTCCATTGTGAAAATGGTTTACTTTCTGTTGGCGCCCCGCAAATTCTACCTGCTGTTGCGTCGCGCTTGTCGTCACGAGATGCTTCAGAACTGCGAACTATTTGCAGCTGTTAAAGGTTTGGGTAAAGGCCATTTAAAACATGTGTTTATTTTATATATTTTTTTGACCGCTAGATTTACCTATTTCCGAGCCATTACGTGACAATGTGGAGAAAATTATGAATAAGTCTTGGCTAAGCACACGGCGACAAATGTTGGCTTTTGTATTTGCTTGCATTGGCATTCTTATTAATTACACTATAACCTCGGTGATTGTCAATATCTATCGTTCATTTCACTCAGCGGATGGAAACTATGAGGTTATGTTACGTGAGTAGTTAACTTAATACAAGATAAAGATTAAACTATAAAAATTGGTATAACACGATTAAATCTAACTGCAAGGGTTTAGATATATCGCTTAAGATTTGTTACAAAAACATTTTTGAAAAATATTTCTAAAATATTTGATAATTTCAGCTTCGCCTGCATATTATCCAAATTGGATGGACAAGGGCATGTCTTTTCCCTACTATTATGTGCCGTTGTTTTTTGAGTGCTGCAATGGGTTTGTTACTTCCATGGGTGAGATGTGCATGTATTAGTTTATAGATGTTGTGTTGTGCAACAACTTAATATTAACAGGTTCCATTGCCTTCGATGTGCTGTTCATTGTACTCTGTCAGCATGCTGTTGGTTTGTTCAAGACACTCAGTTATATGATTGAATGCTCGACGTCACCGTTGGTGCCACAAGAGCGACGTTTGGAGTATCTACGCTGTTGCATCTATCAATATCAGCGTGTGACAGAGTAAGACCATATAAAAACCAACATACTTTTATAAGTACACAGAACGAACAAACACTAAACTTGAATTTCACTCTAAATTTAAGTCGATTGTTACTTGATTGAGGTTTTTTTCTCTCATTCTTAGAATAATATTACTTCATTCATAACTATTGAATGTTATTCTTACTTATATCAGGAATGCATTATAGGAATCTTATCAATTTTTTTTATACCCTGAACCCATAAAATGGGTTGAATATAAGTTCTCCTATACCATAAGCAGAACAAGTTTGCTTCAAATTATCGATAACTACTCCGGTTTTCGATATACACATGGAATCGACAACAAAAAATATGGAATATGGAAAATGTAAAAATAATGGTTGGTGTAATGGGTAACGATAGAACTTTTCTCGAAATTTCGTCCAAATCGGTTAAGAAACACCAGAGATATCGTCAGTAATGAGTTTTGTTTAAAGTTCATTATTGTTCATTATTTGAAGCATACTTTTAGGACGCAAGGACTGCAACTGGGTTCAGGGTATCTTCTGGTCGGGCTATCCCGACTAGAGCCTTCTTACTTGTTTTTTTTTTTTGGTTATTTTATAAACATAAAAGTTAGAAATTTAAGAGTCGCTCATTCGTACTTTAGTTTATAACCTTTTCTCATTTTCCACCTCTCTTTCTATATTTTTGTGACAGCTTTGCTTCGGAGTTGAACAACACCTATCGGCATGCAATAATTGCACAGTTTGCGTTTAGCTTGATTTGCGAGGGTCTGGTCTTGTTTCAAATCGGCATTGGTCTTGTATGACTTACACTAACCAACCTGTGTTTCCAACTATTTTCTTTAAACTTCATTGTTTCTATTTTCGTATCTTCTTTTAACAGGCCTCAAGCGTTACGATGGCATTTCGCATGTTGATGGCACTTGTGGCTGATAGTTTTGAAATCTCCATATACTGTTTTAATGGACAACGCTTTACAACTGCTGTACGTTACTCTCCATCTGCTTTAACAATATATTATCCCTTGTGTTCCCTATTTTTTATTTTTTTTTTTGGCTGTTGTTGTTGTTCATCATAGAGCGAAAGCGTACAGAAAGCTTTGTATGGATGTGCTTGGTATGAGGAATGCCGTGAGTTTCGTCAACTCATCAGAATGATGATGATGCGCACGAATCGGGATTACAGTCTGGATGTATCGTGGTTTGCAAAAATGTCGCTGCCCACACTAATGTCGGTAAGTTTTGTTTAGTTTAGTTCAGTAAGGAATTTTTATAATACGCTTTCAACATTTTGCAGATGATGCGCACAAGCTGGCAATATTATCTCTTGTTGCAAAATCTATCGCAAAAAAATTAAACCAGAAAACACACACATAAAGTTATTTAAAAATACGTTACCAAGAATTGTCGTTAATTGTTTTGTTGTGCTGGCCAGTTTATTCAATTCACTTGTTAAACAAATTAAGCATTGTTTAGAAATAAATTCACCTTTGTCAACACATGTTCATTGATTTGTAATTCTAGTTATGCGTACAGTGCTGTGCACTTGTGCATATTTCGTTTCTATGATTTACTCATTCTTTCTATTTACAGTTATTGCATATATTAAAACATTACAAATTTACTGCAAACAACAACAACAAGATGAAGAAAAATCAAGGAAAATGCTATTATAAAATGCTATGCTTGTCGTTGTAAAGTTGTAAAGCGTAATTTTGCCACACAATAGCTACTGATCGACTCCTTGTGTTGGACAGTTGACTGTTTAGGCATGAATAAGATAAGATTATAAACAAAACATTTGCGCACTCTGGGTCAAACAGTGTCCCAGTATTTTTGCCAGTGTCGTATGAAATTTCGTACACCCTGGAAGAAGCCACCGAATCATCAAAATCTTCCATTGTGTCGTGTACAGCCAATTCAACTTCTTTGGTTGGTTTTTGCAAGAACATATGTGTTTTCTTAGCACATTTTATGAGTGGCAGTCAAAGGGCATAATTACTTTGAAGTTTCTGTGCGTCTGAGTGTAATATTGATTTATTGTAATAAAATTATTATTTAAACGATAAGTACATTTTTATAAATTCAGTACAGATTTTAGTTATGTAGCCAAGAGTTGAATGCTGAAAAAAACGCATCTTGTCGCAATAATGCGTTTTGTAGCCATGTGCTTTTGCAGGTAAGCGTCATCGCTTTCAGCAGGTGAAAACAAAAAGGTGTTCCTCGTATTCAATTAGCTTGTACAAGAACCATTTGCTGGTCTTATTTTATAAATAAATCTTATTAGTTAATAAGTAATTAACACCGCAATGCCTTAAGTAACCTTTCAATTATTAAAGTGCAGTTATACACGTTATGGGGCGTAGTGATTTTACAATCCTGTTTTAAGGTGTGTGTTCTGTTAAATAATGAATAAAGAGTTAAGTGTTACGCCCCTTTGAAATACCTTTATAAAGGCCTCATTTGAACAGAATGTCAATTAGTCAAAATGTATACACCAGAAGAGGCATTAGCTGTAGAAAAGCGCAATTATCATCGGATTAGAGATATGACTCGAAGTTCCTTTCTATTGGGCTATAACGTTAAGGAACCAACGCGTTGGGATATCCTTTTAAAGCTGTAATATTACTTGTCTTTAGATTTTCTTTCTAACTTAATCAGCTCAATATCGTTGGACAGCTGGAGCCTGGTGCTTATAGCTGGAGCTATGGCATCTTACTATGGTCACTGGCATCTGATTGTTCGCTATATTCAGGACATACCGCGCATTTCCGAGGTTGCTTGCAAAAATGCTTGGTGTTTGAAAATGTTAATGCCTTTATTTTGCAGTCCATCAATATGATATTCCTTTCTTTAATTTCCATTGTGAAAATGGTTTACTTTCTGTTGGCGCCCCGCACATTCTACCTGCTGTTGCGTCGCGCTTGTCGTCACGAGATGCTTCAAAACTGCGAACTATTTGCAGCTGTTAAAGGTTTGGGTAAAGGCCATTTAAAACATGTGTTTATTTTATATAATTTTTTGACCGCTAGATTTACCTATTTCCGAGCCATTACGTGACAATGTGGAGAAAATTATGAATAAGTCTTGGCTAAGCACACGGCGACAAATGTTGGCTTTTGTATTTGCTTGCATTGGCATTCTTATTAATTACACTATAACCTCGGTGATTGTCAATATCTTTCGTTCATTTCACTCAGCGGATGGAAACTATGAGGTTATGTTACGTGAGTAGTTAACTTAATACAAGATAAAGATTAAACTATAAAAATTGGGATAACACGATTAAATCTAACTGCAAGGGTTTAGATATATCGCTTAAGATTTGTTACAAAAACATTTTTGAAAAATATTTATAAAATATTTGATAATTTCAGCTTTGCCTGCATTGTATCCAAATTGGATGGACAAGGGCATGTCTTTTCCTTACTATTATGTGCCGTTGTTTTTTGAGTGCTGCAATGGGTTTGTTACTTCCATGGGTGAGATGTGCATGTATTAGTTTATAGATGTTGTGTTGTGCAACAACTTAATATTAACAGGTTCCATTGCCTTCGATGTGCTGTTCATTGTACTCTGTCAGCATGCTGTTGGTTTGTTCAAGACACTCAGTTATATGATTGAATGCTCGACGTCACCGTTGGTGCCACAAGAGCGACGTTTGGAGTATCTACGCTGTTGCATCTATCAATATCAGCGTGTGACAGAGTAAGACCATATAAAAACCAACATACTTTTATAAGTACACAGAACGAACAAACACTAAACTTGAATTTCACTCTAAATTTAAGTCGATTGTTACTTGATTGAGGTTTTTTTCTCTCATTCTTAGAATAATATTACTTCATTCATAACTATTGAATAATATTCTTACTTATATCAGGAATGCATTATAGGAATCTTATCAATTTTTTTTATACCCTGAACCCATAAAATGGGTTGAATATAAGTTCTCCTATACCATAAGCAGAACAAGTTTGCTTCAAATTATCGATAACTACTCTGGTTTTCGATATACACATAGAATCGATAACAAAAAATATCGAATATGGAAAATGTAAAAATAGGGGTTGGTGTAATGGGTAACGATAGAACTTTTCTCAAAATTTCGTCCAAATCGGTTAAGAAACACCAGAGATATCGTAAAGTTAAGTCAGTAATGAGTTTTGCTTAAAGTTCATTAATGTTCATTATTTGAAGCATACTTTTAGGACGCAAGGACTGCAACTGTGATCAGGGTATCTTCTGGTCGGGCTATCCCAACTAGAGCCTTCTTACTTGTTTTTTTTTTGGTTATTTTATAAACATAAAAGTTTGAAATTTAAGAGTCGCTCATTCGTAGAACGTTAGAACTTTTTTCGTCCAAATCGGTTAAGAAACACCAGAGATATCGTAAAGTTAAGTCAGTAATGAGTTTTATTTCAAGTGATCATTATTTGAAGCATACTTTTAGAACGCAAGGGCTGCAACTGGGTTCAGGGTATCTTCTGGTCGGGCTATCCCGACTAGAGCCTTCTTACTTGTTTTTTTTTTTTTGGTTATTTTATAAACATAAAAGTTAGAAATTTAAGAGTCGCTCATTCGTACTTTAGTTTATAACCTTTTCTCATTTTCCACCTCTCTTTCTATATTTTTGTGACAGCTTTGCTTCGGAGTTGAACAACACCTATCGGCATGCAATACTTGCACAGTTTGCGTTTAGCTTGTTTTGCCTGGGTCTGGTCTTGTTTCAAATCGGCATTGGTCTTGTATGACTTACACTAACCAACCTGTGTTTCCAACTATTTTCTTTAAACTTTCTATTTTCGTATCTTCTTTTAACAGGCCTCAAGCGTTACGATGGCATCTCGCATGTTGATGGCACTTGGGGCTGGTAGTTTTGAAATCTCCATATACTGTTTTAATGGACAACGCTTTACAACTGCTGTACGTTACTCTCCATCTGCTTTAACAATATATTATCCCTTGTGTTCCCTATTTTTTATTTTTGTTTTTTTGGCTGTTGTTGTTGTTCATCATAGAGCGAAAGCGTACAGAAAGCTTTGTATGGATGTGCTTGGTATGAGGAATGCCGTGAGTTTCGTCAACTCATCAGAATGATGATGATGCGCACGAATCGGGATTACAGTCTGGATGTATCGTGGTTTGCAAAAATGTCGCTGCCCACACTAATGTCGGTAAGTTGTGTTTAGTTTAGTTCAGTAAGGAATTATTATAATACGCTTTCAACATTTTGCAGATGATGCGCACAAGCTGGCAATATTATCTCTTGTTGCAAAATCTATCGCAAAAAAATTAAACCAGAAAACACACACATTAAGTTATTTAAAAATACGTTACCAAGAATTGTCGTTAATTGTTTTGTTGTGCTGGCCAGTTTATTCGATTCACTTGATAAACAAATTAAGTATTGTTTAGAAATAAATTCACCTTTGTCAACACATGTTCATTGATTTGTAATTCTAGTTATGCGTACAGTGCTGTGCACTTGTGCATATTTCGTTTCTATGATTTACTCATTCTTTCTATTTACAGTTATTGCATATATTAAAACATTACAAATTTACTGCAAACAACAACAACAAGATGAAGAAAAATCAAGGAAAATGCTATTATAAAATGCTATGCTTGTCGTTGTAAAGTTGTAAAGCGTAATTTTGCCACACAATAGCTACTGATCGACTCCTTGTGTTGGACAGTTGACTGTTTAGGCATGAATAAGATAAGATTATAAACAAAACATTTGCGCACTCTGGGTCAAACAGTGTCCCAGTATTTTTGCCAGTGTCGTATGAAATTTCGTACACCCTGGAAGAAGCCACCGAATCATCAAAATCTTCCATTGTGTCGTGTACAGCCAATTCAACTTCTTTGGTTGGTTTTTGCAAGAACATATGTGTTTTCTTAGCACATTTTATGAGTGGCAGTCAAAGGGCATAATTACTTTGAAGTTTCTGTGCGTCTGAGTGTAATATTGATTTATTGTAATAAAATTATTATTTAAACGATAAGTACATTTTTATAAATTCAGTACAGATTTTAGTTATGTAGCCAAGAGTTGAATGCTGAAAAAAACGCATCTTGTCGCAATAATGCGTTTTGTAGCCATGTGCTTTTGCAGGTAAGCGTCATCGCTTTCAGCTTAGTTTGGCTTAGGGTTGTCAGGTGAAACAAAAAGGTGTTCCTCGTATTCAATTAGCTTGTACAAGAACCATTTGCTGGTCTAATTTTATAAATAAATCTTATTAGTTAATAAGTAATTAACACCGCAATGCCTTAAGTAACCTTTCAATTATTAAAGTGCAGTTATACACGTTATGGGGCGTAGTGATTTTGCAATCCTGTTTTAAGGTGTGTGTTCTGTTAAATAATGAATAAATAGTTAAGTGTTACGCCCCTTTGAAATACCTTTATAAAGGCCTCATTTGAACAGAATGTCAATTAGTCAAAATGTATACACCAGAAGAGGCATTAGCTGTAGAAAAGCGCAATTATCATCGGATTAGAGATATGACTCGAAGTTCCTTTCTATTGGGCTATAACGTTAAGGAACCAACGCGTTGGGATATCCTTTTAAAGCTGTAATATTACTTGTCTTTAGATTTTCTTTCTAACTTAATCAGTTCAATATCGTTGGACAGCTGGAGCCTGGTGCTTATAGCTGGAGCTATGGCATCTTACTATGGTCACTGGCATCTGATTGTTCGCTATATTCAGGACATACCGCGCATTTCCGAGGTTGCTTGCAAAAATGCTTGGTGTTTGAAAATGTTAATGCCTTTATTTTGCAGTCCATTAATATGATATTCCTTTCTTTAACTTCCATTGTGAAAATGGTTTACTTTCTGTTGGCGCCCCGCAAATTCTACCTGCTGTTGCGTCGCGCTTGTCGTCACGAGATGCTTCAAAACTGCGAACTATTTGCAGCTGTTAAAGGTTTGAGTAGAGGGCATTTACTATATATGTATATTTTAAATGTTTCTTGTTCTGCTAGATCTGCCTGTTGCCGAGCCATTACGTGACAATGTGGAGAAAATTATGAATAAGTCTTGGCTAAGCACACGTCGACAAATGTTGGCTTTTGTATTTGCTGACATTGGCATTCTTATTAATTACACTATAACATCGGTGATTGTCAATATCTTTCGTTCATTTCACTCACCGGATGGAAACTATGAGGTTATGTTACGTGAGTAGTTAACTTTATACAAGATCAAGATTAAACTATAAAAATTGGTATAACACGATTGAATCTAATTGCAAAGGTTTACAAAAACATTTTTGAAAAATATTTCTAAAATATTTGATAATTTCAGCTTTGCCCGCATTGTATCCAAATTGGATGGACAAGGGCATGTCTTTTCCCTACTATTATGTGCCGTTGTTTTTTGAGTGCTGCAATATGTATGTTACTTCCATGGGTGAGATGTGCATGTATTAGTTTATAGATATAGTGTTGTGCAACAACTTAATATTAACAGGTTCCATTGCCTTCGATGTGCTGTTCATTGTACTCTGTCAGCATGCTGTTGGTTTGTTCAAGACACTCAGTTATATGATTGAATGCTCGACGTCACCGTTGGTGCCACAAGAGCGACGTTTGGAGTATCTACGCTGTTGCATCTATCAATATCAGCGTGTGACAGAGTAAGACCATATAAAAACCAACATACTTTTATAAGTACACAGAACGAACAAACACTAAACTTGAATTTCACTCCAAATTTAAGTCGATTGTTACTTGATTGAGGTTTTTTTCTCTCATTCTTAGAATAATATTACTTCATTCATAACTATTGAATAATATTCTTACTTATATCAGGAATGCATTATAGGAATCTTACCAATTTTTATACCCTGAACCTATAAAATGGGTAAATCAGGGTATAATGGTTTTGTGCAAAAGTATGTAACAGGCAGAAGGAAGCATCTCCGACCCCATAAAGTATACATATTCTTGATCAGTATCAATAGCCGAGTCGATATGGCCATGTCCGTCCGTCTGTCCGTCTGTCCCTCTGTCTGTCCGTCCGTCTGTCCGTCTGTATGAACGCGTAGATCTCAGAGACTACAAGAGCTAGAGACTTCAGATTTTGAATATAAGTTCTCCTATACCATAAGCAGAACAAGTTTGCTTCAAATTATCGATAACTACTCCGGTTTTCGATATACACATGCAATCGACAACAAAAAATATGGAATATGGAAAATGTAAAAATAGGGGTTGGTGTAATATGTAACGTTAGAACTTTTCTCAAAATTTCGTCCAAATCGGTTAAGAAACACCAGAGATATCGTAAAGTTAAGTCAGTAATGAGTTTTGTTTAAAGTGATCATTATTTGAAGCATACTTTTAGGACGCAAGGACTGCAACTGGGATCAGGGTATCTTCTGGTCGGGCTATCCCGACTAGAGCCTTCTTACTTGTTTTTTTTTTTTGGTTATTTTATAACCATAAAAGTTAGAAATTTAAGAGTCGCTCATTCGTACTTTAGTTTATAACCTTTTCTCATTTTCCACCTCTCTTTCTATATTTTTGTGACAGCTTTGCTTCGGAGTTGAACAACACCTATCGGCATGCAATAATTGCACAGTTTGCGTTTAGCTTGATTTGCGAGGGTCTGGTCTTGTTTCAAATCGGCATTGGTCTTGTATGACTTACACTAACCAACCTGTGTTTCCAACTATTTTCTTTAAACTTCATTGTTTCTATTTTCGTATCTTCTTTTAACAGGCCTCAAGCGTTACGATAGCAGCCCGCATGTTGATGGCACTTGTGGCTGGTAGTTTTGAAATCTCCATATACTGTTTTAATGGACAACGCTTTACAACTGCTGTACGTTACTCTCCATCTGCTTTAACAATATATTATCCCTTGTGTTCCCTATTTTTTATTTTTTTTTTTGGCTGTTGTTGTTGTTCATCATAGAGCGAAAGCGTACAGAAAGCTTTGTATGGATGTGCTTGGTATGAGGAATGCCGTGAGTTTCGTCAACTCATCAGAATGATGATGATGCGCACGAATCGGGATTACAGTCTGGATGTATCGTGGTTTGCAAAAATGTCGCTGCCCACACTAATGTCGGTAAGTTGTGTTTAGTTTAGTTCAGTAAGGAATTTTTATAATACGCTTTCAACATTTTGCAGATGATGCGCACAAGCTGGCAATATTATCTCTTGTTGCAAAATCTATCGCAAAAAAATTAAACCAGAAAACACACACATAAAGTTATTTAAAAATACGTTACCAAGAATTGTCGTTAATTGTTTTGTTGTGCTGGCCAGTTTATTCAATTCACTTGTTAAACAAATTAAGCATTGTTTAGAAATAAATTCACCTTTGTCAACACATGTTCATTGATTTGTAATTCTAGTTATGCGTACAGTGCTGTGCACTTGTGCATATTTCGTTTCTATGATTTACTCATTCTTTCTATTTACAGTTATTGCATATATTAAAACATTACAAATTTACTGCAAACAACAACAACAAGATGAAGAAAAATCAAGGAAAATGCTATTATAAAATGCTATGCTTGTCGTTGTAAAGTTGTAAAGCGTAATTTTGCCACACAATAGCTACTGATCGACTCCTTGTGTTGGACAGTTGACTGTTTAGGCATGCATAAGATAAGATTATAAACAAAACATTTGCGCACTCTGGGTCAAACAGTGTCCCAGTATTTTCGCCAGTGTCGTATGAAATTTCGTACACCCTGGAAGAAGCCACCGAATCATCAAAATCTTCCATTGTGTCGTGTACAGCCAATTCAACTTCTTTGGTTGGTTTTTGCAAGAACATATGTGTTTTCTTAGCACATTTTATGAGTGGCAGTCAAAGGGCATAATTACTTTGAAGTTTCTGTGCGTCTGAGTGTAATATTGATTTATTGTAATAAAATTATTATTTAAACGATAAGTACATTTTTATAAATTCAGTACAGATTTTAGTTATGTAGCCAAGAGTTGAATGCTGAAAAAAACGCATCTTGTCGCAATAATGCGTTTTGTAGCCATGTGCTTTTGCAGGTAAGCGTCATCGCTTTCAGCTTAGTTTGGCTTAGGGTTGTCAGGTGAAACAAAAAGGTGTTCCTCGTATTCAATTAGCTTGTACAAGAACCATTTGCTGGTCTAATTTTATAAATAAATCTTATTAGTTAATAAGTAATTAACACCGCAATGCCTTAAGTAACCTTTCAATTATTAAAGTGCAGTTATACACGTTATGGGGCGTAGTGATTTTGCAATCCTGTTTTAAGGTGTGTGTTCTGTTAAATAATGAATAAATAGTTAAGTGTTACGCCCCTTTGAAATACCTTTATAAAGGCCTCATTTGAACAGAATGTCAATTAGTCAAAATGTATACACCAGAAGAGGCATTAGCTGTAGAAAAGCGCAATTATCATCGGATTAGAGATATGACTCGAAGTTCCTTTCTATTGGGCTATAACGTTAAGGAACCAACGCGTTGGGATATCCTTTTAAAGCTGTAATATTACTTGTCTTTAGATTTTCTTTCTAACTTAATCAGTTCAATATCGTTGGACAGCTGGAGCCTGGTGCTTATAGCTGGAGCTATGGCATCTTACTATGGTCACTGGCATCTGATTGTTCGCTATATTCAGGACATACCGCGCATTTCCGAGGTTGATTGCAAAAATGCTTGGTGTTTGAAAATGTTAATGCCAGCAAATAAATTGCTTTATTTTTACAGTCCATTAATATGATATTCGTATCCCTGTCGTCCATTGTGAAAATGGTTTACTTTCTGTTGGCGCCCCGCAAATTCTACATGATGCTCCGTCGCGCTTGTCGTCACGAGATGCTTCAAAACTGCGAACTATTTGCAGCTGTTAAAGGTTTGAGTAGAGGGCATTTACTATATATGTATATTTTAAATGTTTCTTGTTCTGCTAGATCTGCCTGTTGCCGAGCCATTACGTGACAATGTGGAGAAAATTATGAATAAGTCTTGGCTAAGCACACGTCGACAAATGATGTCCTATCTTTTTCCTTGCATTGGCATTATTATTAATGACACTGTAACCTCGGTGATTGTCAATATCTTTCGTTCATTTCACTCAGCGGATGGCAACTATGAGGTTATGTTACGTGAGTAGTTAACTTTATACAAGATCAAGATTAAACTATAAAAATTGGTATAACACGATTGAATCTAATTGCAAAGGTTTACAAAAACATTTTTGAAAAATATTTATAAAATATTTGATAATTTCAGCTTTGCCCGCATTGTATCCAAATTGGATGGACAAGGGCATGTCTTTTCCCTACTATTATGTGCCATTGTTTTTTGAGTGCTGCAACTTGTATATTTCTTCAATGGGTAAGATGTGCTTGTATTAGTTTTTTTTCTTAGTCTTGTGCAGCAACTTAACGTCAACAGGTCCTATTGCCTTCGATGTGCTGTTCATTGTACTCTGTCAGCATGCTGTTGGCTTGCTTAGGACACTTAGCTATATGATTGAATGCTCGACGTCGCCGTTGGTGCCACAAGAGCGACGTTTGGAGTATCTACGCTGTTGCATCTTTCAATATCAGCGTGTGACAGAGTAAGACCATAAAAAGTTTTATTAGAAGTCGGGTATTACTTAGCTTATTATTGGTTATTGTTTCTAATGCCAAATTTATTATTAATTTCATTCAAACCCATTAAATGTTATTCCACGCATATCAAGAATAAACTTATGGAATTTAACCTTATATTTTCTAGTTATCATTTGAAGTCAATCTAACTTTCCCAGGTCTTTCTTATTGGCTTAGTGAAAAAAACGTATTTTTTTCCGTTGCTAGATTCTGAGAAAAAACGCCGGGTTGAAAGGATTGATTTTTAAGAATCACTAAAATTGCTTGATCGAGTTTTATCTTATAACCTTTTCTTATTCTCTTTCTCCCTCTTTCTACATATTTATGAAAGCTTCGCTTTGGAGCTGAACAGCACCTTTAGGAATGCAATGCTTGTACAGTTTGCGCTAACCCTGATTTGCGAGGGTCTGGGCTTATTTCAAATCGGCATTGGTCTTGTATGACTTACACTATCCAACCTGGGTTTCGAACAATAAACTTTAAACATTCTGTTTTTTTTTTCAAAAAACTCAGGCCACCAGCGTATCGATAGCAGCCCGCATGGTGATGGCCGTTGCGGCTGGTAATTTTGAAATATCCATCTTCTGTTATAATGGACAATGCCTGACAACTGCTGTATGTTATTCTCCATCTGCTTTAACTGTATATAATCCTTCGTATTCCCTTTTACTCCTGCTTTTTGCTTATCCCAGAGCGAAAGCGTTCAGAAAGCTTTGTATGGATGTGCTTGGTATGGGGAATGCCGTGAGTTCCGCCAACTCATCAGAATGATGATGATGCGCACGAATCGGGTTTTAAGTCTGGATGTATCGTGGTTTGCAAAAATGTCGCTGCCCACACTTATCGTGGTAAGTTGAGTTTAATTCAGTTCAGCTTAGAATTATTATTGTATTAAGAATTATTTTCAACATTTCGCAGATGCTGCGCGCAAGTTGGCAATATTATCTTTTACTGAAAAACCTATCGCAAACAAAATAAATCAACAAACACACTTAAATAAATAATAATAAATAATAAAGAAGTGTCGTTATTTGGCTCATTTTTTGCTCGTTGTCGGTCAATCGATATCTGTTGGTGGACACGCCCATTTATTTTCATGAAGAGGCGTTTCGAGTTGGTCGTCCAACAACGACTGGCAAAACTGATAATTCATTAAACGCATTAAAATAATGAAATTGCCAGCTGATAACGAGCCATTGACAACACACACACACACACACAGTAACCAAACATTATAGTATACTCGGCATACTGTTCTGTGTCATCGTTCTCACTTTGGCCTAATCAATTTCATTTATTTATCCTCGGTTTCGGCCACTTAAAGGCACTTTGGGCTGCCATTTTGGTTTGCCCATTTTCCTGTGCTTTCATGCTTTAAATGGCGCCCATAATTGCTCACTAGTTTCATTCCGCCAGCCATTAGCCATTGTGTCCTTCGAGACGCGCTTTTTCTCTTCGCAATACTTTTAATGCATATTCGCTGTTAGTTGGCGCAGTTTTCTTTTGTATGCTGTTGCCTTTTATATTTTGCTTATTTTTATCCCTCCTCATTTGCTTTTTTTTTCTTATTTTAATGCCATTTTTGCCATCTTTCCCCCTCGGTGTGAACATCTTTTCTTTGCCTGTCAGTTTATTGAGGCGCATACATAATTTACAGCTTTTTAAATATACAAATATATATATTTTTATATATATTTTCTATTCGTCCTTGTTCAAGAGCTTGTGTTTGAGTTTGTGAGTGGAAAATAAATATTTCCAAAGCTTTGGCAGATTGATTTGAAAATTTATCATCATGATTTTTATTGTTGTGCTGGCCAACAATAGACGTCGTTCATAATTTATTCCACTCGCTTGAAAGCGCTTTTGTTGCAGAAAATTAACATACATATTTAGAACAAAGAAATTTGATTTTAAGATGCATAAATTTATTACTGTGTTTTTAAGAAATAATTTAAACATTGATTTAAAAAAACGAAACAAAAATAATTTCTTCAAATTTTGCGCATTTCCTAGCTAGTATATTACACAAACATTTCTAGGTAAGCTCACATTTAATTTCCAATGAATTTTCAACACCACAAAACAATGGCATGATAAATGAATGCCACGCCTACTGCTACACTATACACCCACCAGCTGGTACAAACGTTGATGTTTAAAAAGTCATTTGGCTGTGTTCAGCATTTTGCAGCCGGCCACAAACTTAAAGTCTTGTACCCAAATGCGAGACATGTGGCGTATGCGTAATGAAATTTACTGAAAATTGCACATTAAATAATCATACGATTGAGTATATATGTCTTAATAATGCACAGGACATGCTATGAATAAGAAATATTAATTTCATTATTATTGTCACAGTCGACTAGGCATAACATATGAACATTATGTGATTCATATGAAGAACAACCTAATTACTGGCATTAGGAGACAAATGGGGCAAAACTAGCTTTAATGGTTCATCAAATAATTGATATCCTGTGTACTTAATCGAACATGATGCATAAGTCTATTTGTACATTGTTTGAGCCTATATTGATGTCTACAATGTATCTCTTGCTTCAATGTTTGTTTATATAGTATATATAATAATAGGCTCACGTAGCCGGAAACTTTTCAACATACAAAAACATACTATCTGTAGAAAAAGCAAACATATTGTTTTTTGTCCCCTCAACACAAATATTTCCCCACTGGTATTGCAGATAGACTAAAGTTGTGCCTGGTTTTGCTTGTTTTTTTTTTATTGGATTTGGCTTAAACAAATTTTGTTAAGCTTTGAGTCAGACCCAATGACAGTTGATGCGTTATCAGTGGCAAATTCGTTTATGTCCATCTACTTATGCAATAAGAAAAGCAATGGCAAACGCAAAGCATAAAGCGACTAGCAAACATATTACACATACGCACAACTGTTGACAAATCCGACTGCGTGTCGCATTAGAAAAAATGCTGAAGACCCCTCGGCACAGTCTGTTGGCTGTCTTCTTCTTCCTCTTCTTTTTAGCCAGATTTTCTTGACCATAATGGAATTAATATGTTTTTGCTGCCTTTGATCAGAAATCTAAGAGGCGTACATGTAAACGTCCATATTATATTGCGAGTGTGTCTAGGGAAAATTTCACTTTCTCTCCCGCACGCTCGGCTTAATGCTGAGTGACCAATAAAGTTGTATGCATTATCCCACAGGACTTTTTGATATTTTTGTTTGTAAATTTAAGTGGTTGGCTAATGATGTTGAATTCCCTAACACACTACGAAATATTATTATACCCGCGCCTTGAACTCAATGCAAAGTTATTTCGATCAAATGGTGATGGAATTCCAATTATTGCCTTTTACTTCATGAACAGTTTCTATTTTTCATTTTTCATTTTGCGCAAAGCTGATGAAATTGAGCACAAATCCTTTAAGCTGGCCAACAGAGTACGCAAATGCAATTTAAAGCGCCTTAAAGTGCATGCATAAGCTGGATACCAAAAAACATAAACGAACTGTTCGAATGCCAAAACAGAGATACACAGCCCCAACCGTTAGGCACATTTCCACTCGGATATCCTTGCATGGTCCACAAGAATGTGCCAACATTTCAACAACACACAAGAGAACTTGATGTGCGTAAGTGCTAAAAATATGCATTTCTCTCGGCTTGTTTGTTATTGAGTTTGGCCAACTGACAATCAACGGAAGGAAAATGGCCAAAACGGATGTTAAGCTGTGCTGTGAAATGAAAGCTATTATTGTTGGCTGTGAATATCCACAAAAATATTTGTGTCGTTTAAGAGAATGAAGTGTGTTTGTGTGTGTGTGGGGCCTGCTCAAACAACGCCAAATGGTTGCAATGTCAAAAATTGGCTGCAAAATTAATTTCAATTATTTTATTCGTTATTATTTGCTTACGACAGATTGATTATTTTTTCTGTTCTATTTATTTTTAATTAAAAAATCGCTTGCTATTAACTTCTGTATTATCAGCGTTATATAAGTTACATCAAAAAGAATTTATATTAAAAATTATGGATAAAATAGTTACTTTGTGCATTTAATGTTTTTCATTTATAAATTGTTACCTATTTGCCACTGAAAACATTTTTGCAACTTATTAACTCAAGTATTTAGTTTTAATTTAAAGCTTCCCACTATGCAAATTAACAAACCCTCAACTTTAATAATGTTATATCTAAAGTACTTTTATAACTTAACTTCATTCCAGTTAGTTATCCGTTTAAAGACAAAAAACACCCCAGCATAGTTTAACGCCAGTCCTTGTTCTTGGGGAAGAATAAGAGAAGTAGAAAACAAAACCGCAACTTGTTTTCACACTTGGCACACACAAGTGGCAAAATTAAATTTGCTGCACTTTAATCTGCTCGACGCCACAAAAGGCGTTTGCTATTTCCGTTGCGACTTCGTCCTTGTGCCCCGGATGTAGTCGGATGTGTAGTCCGTGGCATTTCGCATTACTTACAACGTTTCTTATGCGAGTTTCTTGCAATTCCCATCTTTTGTACCCATTCTTTTTTGTTTGCTTTTTTAATTTTGCTCAACTTACTCATGCGAAATGGCACTTGATGTGCCTTACTTACGGGCCAGTGTAAGTGTGCCTGTGTATGTGTGTGTGTGTTTATAAAGTTACTATATAATGCTAGATGTGTACAGTTTGCATTTTCTTGTGAATTAATAGTAAGCTCCTGGAACCGCGCATTTCTCTTATTTTCGCATGCAAATGAACAAAAAAAAAAGAAGCAAACAACTACAACCAAGCGATCCCAACAATATATACATCTCAATTGGTATTTTAAGTTGGCTTGAACAAGAAGTTAATGCAAATACGCAACAATTTCGTGTTCGTTCAGGCAACAAGCTGTGCGCTGTGTAAAGCCAACAAGCAGGCAATATGCCAACGCCCACAGATAAATATACAACTTAGTTGACTCAATTATTCATGCGGCTGTGCTATACGGAATTTTAAAATACCTTCAACTTCTACGAAGCGAGAATGTTTTGCACGTTGAAGCTGTGTGTAAATCATGTTGTGCTAAACGGAGGCGGTGTGGTCTGGCGGGGTATGCAGTCAATTAGGTTATGTTAAACAGGCCATGCCACTTAATATCCAGTCTTACTTATTTGTGGTTGTGTGTGTGTGTGTGTGTGTGTGTGGGATTAATATCGTGATCAAAATGCGATTCAAATTTGGCAAAGTTATTGATGTGGAAAATACGCTGTGCACATTTGTTACGTTAAACAGTGTTCAGCAGGTGTTCTAATAACCAATTCACATTCTATCTGCTTCAACAATCTTCGTTTCCACTTAGCATTAAATGCTTTGAGCAAAAACGCAAATATTATAATTAAATGCAATTAGGCAATGTATTTGCTCAATGTGAGCTAAAATCTCAGAAATAATCATTAAATATACGTTCACTGCAGCATAAAGCAATTACATTCATCGGTTAGACAGAAATCAACATGGCCACAAATATCATTTTGTAGTGCTCCGTTTAGTTAGCAACTTGTTCAATTCGCACTTCACTGCCCAACTGTCAAGCCACTCGATTTGCATTCAAAGCACCAAACAGCTGCATTCCAATCTCAGACGAAGAATGTGAACTTGATACAAGATACCACTACACACTTACAACGCATCGTACAAATACCAAACCAACTGCATTGAGGACATTTCCAGCAACAGCAGCAGCAGGTGAACATGCAAATTAATGCATGACAAGGCCAATCACGTTCTACCCAAAAATACTCTACTGTCGAACCATTGCCATTGCATACGCAACAAGAAACGCTCAGCTCTTGATTTTAACTTTTATATGTTTTCTTAGTTTATTTTTGGGTTTTCATTTTGGGTTTTCTCTCATTGTTGGTCGATTTGTCAGTTCGGTGTTTGGGAATTGCGGAAATTAAGTTGCATTCATTCAATTGAAAATATTTTATCAACAGAAAATGAATTCGAAAAGAAAACTGCATTGATTTGCCTTGCCAAACAGAAATATGTCAGCAAAATACACAAACGCCTAAGGCGTATACATATTTAAAAATTAAAGCGAAGGTTAAAACTGAACTAAATCGTTGCTCTCGCTTTGATTTAACAAAATTAATCTAACATCAGTGCAAATTTATTTCGAACGGAAAATAGTTTGTAATTAACTTGCATTGGCCATGCGATTCGCAATCAGCAGCTCAATTAAATGAATTCAATTTAGATTTAGATTGCCTTACGGTCTGGCACTTTGCACAGTTTCCAATTATACACAAAAACTACCAGCAACACTCAACAAAGGACTCACAGATGAATTCTCGTAAGCTCTATCTGTCTGTTTGGGATTCATCAAAGCAACAGCAACAACTACAACAACAACAACGAAATGTTCGTTGACCAAATCTCTTGACGTCAATCATTTTTTGGTATTTTTTAATTTCGAGCATAAATGATGGAAAAATTCGCATAAATAATTCAATAAAACCGCATTTTTGCATGCCAGCAACAAAATCGGCAGCAATAATCATTTGTAATAAAAAAAAAAAATGAGCATTGCCGCCACCCAACAAACAAATGACGCGTGCTTGTTGGCTTTTTACTTGGGGGCCATGTTAATGGCCAACTTGGCAATGAACGTTGAACGATGAACGATGTTCATGTCGAATGTTGATGCTGACGCACAATCGCGAATACTAGTTTGGTATTTTTTTGTTTTTTGTTGTTGCTCTTTCTGTTCGTTGCCTTTGATTTATGTGCTCGCCTTTCTCCACCCCCCCTTTCATGCCGATTGCCGTGTAACACAGGCAATTTGAGAGCCATTACAGATATTCGGCAAAACGGTGCGGGTGCGGGTACGGTGTGTGTTTTTGCGAGTTGTAGTTTGTAGCTGCTGATATCAGCAGCAGCCGACGCCATCTTGATTAATGGCGGCCAGCACGGCACATGTGCAAAGTGTTGCCTACTTTCGTGGGCTCACTTGAGTTGTTAATTGTTGGCCATAAAATTGGCCAAACCGCTCCCTGACACGCAAAAACAAACAACAAAACAAACAAAACAACAAACCAATAAGCCAAAAATAAAACTGAACTGAAAACATTTCAATCTGTTTTTTGACCTCCAAGCATTTATATGTAATTACTACATGAAATCATTTCGAACGAATAAAAGTAACATGTACTGTTTGAGCTCTTTCTCTCTCTCTCTCTCTCTCTCTCTCTCTCTCTCTCTCTCTCTCTACCTTTCTCTTTCCCTTATGTCAGCGCAACTTCCTGCCATTGCCAACTGATTTTATAGCAATATAATGTGCCCCATTTCGTTGTTGTGAAAAATAATATTAAGTGTGTGTTATTTACTTCTTTTCGCCCCGTTTTCGTTGCGCTCTGAGCACGCCCAAGCAATTTGCCATTGCCCCTTGCCGCATGCCCAAGCTCCAATCTCCATCAACCGGTAATTTGTCTGGCCTCCATCAAATGATGTGGCACTCATGATTTTTGCCACTTCCACACGTTATCTTAAAATCGCATCATACACCCACATATGAATTTTTAAGCATTTTGTTAAAATATTCAGATTTTCCATTTACATATAATTAATTTTTAAGCAATTAAACTCCTGCAGTAGCATAACTCCCATTTGGGTAACCTTTTATAATGAATTTTTATTTTAGGCACAATGCATATAAAAAATATGATAATTTGACCTTAAATTCATGTTTAATTAATAGCTCAATGATTTCATAATAAATTCCTTAAACATAATTTATGAAATGGCTGAAATACTCAATATAGAAATTATGAAATGCTTAAATAAAGCATAAGAAATAATCCACTTACAAAATTATCCAAAGATAAAGCATTGAATATTTTAAATTAAATCAATTAAACTTTTCCATGCAAAAAAAATGTCATATGAGCATTAAAGTAAATGTTGCAAAATTAATATGAATAGCTTAATGAAAAAATTGCTTGATTCTTTTTTAATGTGCTTTGATTCGCAAAATTTAAGGCAATAACACGCCAAGTATTCAAAGCCAATAAAAGACATATCAAGTTGCCAAAAAATGTTTCAGGTTTAATATCTTAATGTTACCAATTGTATTTCTTTTCTTTTCTAATAATACTTTGCCGTCTGCAATAACTTTATACACAGCATATTTTTGTTTGCACAGTGAGAAGTGCCACTTATAAAAAAACCAGACTAGAAAGATTAGCCATAATTTCAGTTGTAGGTCACAAACAAAAAAAAAGCCCCCCTTTAAAGGACACAAACCCTGTAGTAACGCATCGATTTCAACAGTTGTTGTTGTTGTTGTTGTTGATTTTGATATATGAACGTGGAAAACGTGCTTTCACCTTTTGCTTGGCATGGCAACACGAAGCAGATAAACATCATAATGTTGTTTACATTTAAATGGCAAAGCAACAGCAGCTCCACTTGAATATAATGTGATTTGTCATGCATTAACCTTTAAAGTATTACCAATGAGTCAACCAAAAAGAGCACTTTTATGTGCTGAACAACATTCGAGTGGATGCCATTGAACCCAGTGACATTCTCATTGATATTGATGCTTATTGCTTTGGGTGTCCTGTCGTATATTAATTATGCTCTTGTTTAGTTTTTCGTCTGCTGACCATAAATTAATAGCAAAACAATATGTGCAAAGAAAGAAAGTTCAGTGTACACTAAAGTCAAGCAATTATTATGTGCCAAAGGGAATTAACGAGGAACTGAGAAGCTGAGGTAACAATATAATTAGGCATTGGCATTTCAATTATATATTATCAAAGGCAAGTGAACATAATTTGCATTTATTTATTTGTCATGCGGGGGAAATTACATTTTAAATTGACTTTCGAAAGCCAGCAGAGCGAATTGTAAACAGCAACAAAGGAAATGCTGCTACAGGGCCCTTCAGGACAAAGACATTTTCTTCTTGCTTTCTTTCTGTAAGCTCATGCTGCTATTGATTTAGCTTTTTAATTTCGTTTGCGGCACACTCAAGCATATGTGTATAATTTATGTTTACTCTAGAGGAATGCGTTGATGATGATGACGTGTAGTTTCCAGACCACCTGCAAATTGTTGCGTAATCATTGTCATTTGAATTCCCATTCTATTATATGCTTACACATCTATGCAAATCATTGGCGTCGAGCTTATCCTTTTTTATGCATATTAGTTCGAAATGGATAAAGCGTATTGAGCTGATTCACCTGTTGAAATCACCTTTCAATGGGTTTAGCTTCTGTTCTGTTCAATGGCCAATGTCACAACAGTCAACTTATTTTTCACATCATAAAAAGAGAGAGTTCTTTTTTTTTGCCTCAATAGCTTGGCAATTTGACCTTTTGCTAGCGCGCTTTGGAATTCATTTTTTCGTGTAGCTCAATCGAAAGGAACAAAAGTTTTATTGTTCTGTGCGTCAATACTTAAAAGAACAAACGTTGAATTGGCATTTAAAAGGTCTTCATTTTTGTTTTAAAACTGTCAAGAACTGAAACTTTATTTGCACAATTTTTAATAAATAACCACAGCTTTTGGATGTTGAATACCATCAATTAATAATGTAAACCAATTTAAATATTCAAAAAAAAAAAACACTGAAAAAAGGGTCAAGTTAAAGTGAATGAAACGAGTACAAAATACCCTGGATTTATTCATATTAAAATACAAACTTAAAGCATTTTTTATATGTAGAAATTTCAAAGTTTAAGAATTTTTATACCAAAGGTAAAGAAATTAAAGCTTAAGTATCAGATAAGCAGAATCAGCAGCAATTTTTAGTTTTTTTTTAATTTGCACTCATTAAATTTGAGCTTAACTTTGCTGTGAAGTCAAATCAAACGTGCGTGTTTCTTTCAACCTCATCTCCCGCGCCATTTGTAAGCCCTGTTTGGTTGTTTTAGGTAGTCTTAGGTAGAATTTCTACTGGTTTTTACCAATTTTACCAGGCTCAGAGGCTGGGAACGACGCCAAGAAACTGGATCAAAACTCTTGCACCGATTGCAACGTTTCTATTTGAATATTGAAAGCGACTTTTAGTCGTTAATGACGTAACAAATAATCATAAATATAATTTATTTAAATTTAATTAATAACTGAAATGTTAAATCGAATTTGCGTTCTGTTGTTTTTTTAATTAACGGCGCATGCGAAAATTAAACAAATAATGCCCAAGTGTTAAATCATATTAATCATATGAAATCACATATGTTGTTCAGCTGTCCACTTTAAATTAAATAATGCCACGTAATATTTCGAATAAACACAATTATTGTTCAGGCAGAAAATTAATGGAATCCCACATTCAACTCATGAACTTTTTGTTTGAAAAACATTTTTAAAATTACAATTTAAACAAATTTACAACGTGGAGAGGTTGAGTGGTTTTGGGTTTCACTATCCGTTGATGACCTTATGCAACAATTTAATATTTAAGCTCCCTCTGTGGCTGTTTTAAATGGCCCAAAACTCTTGCGACCTTCATAATTCATAGCCTTTGCCGTTTAGCGCATAATTTCCAGCTCTTTTACATCCAAGGCTATGGGAGTTTGCTGCAGCCGGATCATCGTTGTCTGCGCTCTGCTACACTTTTACACTTTTGTGCGGCTTGTTAAATATTAACGCAATTTCACTTTAGCCAATTACAGTGCAAGCCATCCGCATCCGCAATTCGCATCCTTTTGAAGGCGATGCTTGATTTTATGCAAATGTAACTCGAACCCAGCACTTATCTTAATATGAAAGATTGTCGGTTAAAGTTTATATACATATAAATGTCTCAGTTTGTGTGAAACAGTTAAAGCGAAATCGATAAGCCAAGGTTTGGCTTGTTAAAATCGACAAAGCATAAAATGTTAATGCAAATTTGCTTACTTTGTTTATCTAATTTAACTGGGTGCCATTTATTTAATTGGCGCACCTGCCCCTTAGCCAACAACCGACCGTTGCCCTTTCTATTGAGTTGCCCGAGTCAATAGTACCCCAAGAACAGAAGCAATTGACCGAACAAGTCGGTAAACTCCCAAAATGGTAAGACAACAAACGTCACAGTCTGTCTGTGCAAATGCAAACAAAGCGGCGCGGTTTCTTGCCATGTCAAAAAGGTTAAGGACCGACTGAGCGTTTGTGTACAAATGCAAAGCGAAGTAAATCAAAGAACAATTCTAATGCATAATTGATCAAAAACAATTCAAAATTTAATTTGCCGCTTAAGCATTTTCGATTATTTTTGCATGTCTTGCACGCGATGTATCGATAGTAAATTTGGTATTTAGCGTTCAGCGATCAGCTGTGATCTGCCTAAAATACCAAAAGACAAGACAAAAATACTAAACCCAGCTGCGTCTATGTTTGTTGCGCTAAGCCATTGGCTGTTCGTTGTTTAGCGTTGCGTTGCGTTGCGTTGCGTTGCGACTAGTAGACTTTAGCATATTGTGCGCGCTTTGTGTTGTGTTCAATTACCGGCTTTAATTGTGAATAATGCATAGATTAAAAGTAAATCCCGTTCGCTTGGGCAACGCGTTCGACTTAACAGCCACACGCAACTCGACAACAACAACAACGCACGGCAATCATTATCAGTACCTGCAAAACTCCAAGTTGCCCACACTATATTTCCAACGTTCGTTGCCCAGATTACCAATACCATTGCTCGAGAAGACATGCGAACGCTTTCTGGCTGCCGTGCAGCCCATACTAAGCGGGGAGGAGCATCGAGATACGCAACAGGTTGTTGAACAATTTCGCCAGGGCGTCGGCATGGAATTGCATGCCAGACTTAAAGAAAGCGATGAGGCTAACAAACACACCAGCTACATTTCAAAGCCCTGGTTCGATATGTACCTAGCGGATCGAGCACCCCTGCCCCTCAACTACAATCCGTCGCTGGTGATGCGAGGTGACCCACGTCCCGAGTACCAGCCACAGGTGACGCGCGCCACAAATCTTATAATTAGCTCACTGCGCTTCTGGCGCTCGCTGCAGGCCAACATCCTGGAGCCCGAAGTCTATCATATGAACGCCAAGAAGTCAGACACAGCCAGCTATAGACGCTGGATGCTTGTCGCTCCCAAGGCCTATGCCACGTACGCTTCGTATGCATTCAAGGCGTTTCCGCTGGACATGAGCCAGTACAGTCGTCTGTTCGGAACGACACGCGTGCCCAAGCTGGGCAAGGATGAGCTGGTGCAAAAAGCCGATTCCAAGCACATACTCGTTATGCGGCGTGGCAATATGTACGCCATGAATGTGATGGACAGCAGTGGTTACATTGAGAGTCCCAGTGTCATACTGGGTCGCCTTAAAAGCATACTTGCTCTAGATGCTAAAAGAGAGGCGGCTAGTGTGCCTTTGGGTGTATTGACCACCTGGCAACGTGATCATTGGGCCCGAATGAGAACCCATTTCAGTAGCAATCCCAAGAATGCGCATCTTCTCGAAAGCGAAGTGGATGCAGCGCTGTTTTGTGTTTGCCTGGACAGCGAGGAGGATGAGATGTTCAATGAGGCGAATCCGGTGCCGTTGCTCAAGCATCAGTTGGCGGGCAAAGCAACAAATCGGTAAGCCAACAAAAACAAAGACTTTTATGTTAATTAGTTAAAAACTAAAACGAATTTCTCTGTCAGTTGGTTTGACAAATCGATTTCGCTGCTGATCAGCGCCGATGGCGTAACCGCATTGAACTTTGAACACTCGTGGGGCGATGGTGTTGCTGTGCTGCGATATTTCAACGAGATCTACAGGGATATGCAGAAGCAACCGTTTGTATCGGCAAACACACCGCACACTCCAGCCGATGGTGATGCCAACAATGTGCGTCCCTTGAACTTTGAGATTGATGAGAAGACGCGTGCCGCTGTCGAAATTGCCTATAAGGCCAATGAGAGCATTGTGAATAGCTTGGATATGAACTATTTGCAGTATCCGGCTCTAAATAAGGGCGTTTGTAAGCATCATGGTCTGAGTCCCGATTCCATCATACAACTGTCGTTCCAACTGGCTTATCGCCAAGCCTTTCAGCGCTATGTTGGCACCTACGAATCGTGCAGCACCTCGGCCTTCAAGCATGGCCGCACCGAAACAATGCGTCCCTGCACCATGGCCACCAAAGAGTTCTGTGATGCACTGCTGCTGCAACCAACGCACAAACAACCGAGCGCCAACCAGCTGCGTGCCATGATTGACAATTGCAGCAAAGTACATGGACAACTGACGAAGGAGGCGGCCATGGGGCAGGGTTTTGATCGACATCTGTTTGCGCTTAGGCATACGGCCATGTTGGAGGGTTTGCCAACGCCCGCGCTATTCGAAACGGAGGCATATAAACGCATTAACTATAATTTAATGAGCACCTCAACGCTGGGCACCGATACGGTGGTGGCCGGCTCTTTTGGACCCGTTGTCAGCGATGGCCTCGGCATTGGGTGAGTTTAATTTTCATTTCTTTTGCATTTAACGAAAGCTCAAATGTTCCTTTTTTATGTTTGCAGCTATTCTATACAAAATGAATTTGCTGGCGCCATTGTAACCTCGTATAAGAATCAGGGACAAGGCAAGGAATTTGTGGATAGTTTGGCATCAGCGTTCGATCAAATTCTAAAAATCATCGTAGAAAGCAGCAAATCAGCTCAAATCAGACAAACAAACTGAAGAAGTCCAATAGCAAAACTATCTTCAACTAACAATTGTCGTATTTGTTTAGAAACTTTGGTGTCTGATTTGGAAATGTAATTGTTTTTATTTTTGAAAATTAAAAACTATTTGAAATTTATTCCTTATGAATATCTCTCTCAAATAAATTGCCTTTAATTATGGCATTTAAATATTTATTTGTTGTTCATTAGTAAACTTTTGTCGTCTGTTCATTTCCTTTTGCTTGTTTAGCAAAGGGTGCACAACACACACACACACACAAACACACACACACCTTAATTTGTTATGCAAACAGCACGCCAAAAGGGGAAATAGTCTCGGCCATTGATTTGAAACCCAAAAACTTATGACAAAACTGCAAAACTTTGCATCTGATTTTCGTATCACTTTCGTTTCGGTTGTTCGGTTGGTTTTACGGCCGCAAGCAACCTCAACCTGACCCCAACTCAAAAAACCCTCTACGCCGAGCCCCGCAAAACCCCAAACTCGTGCCGCTGTCGTTAAATGTGCTGACATTATCAGTTGATTTATCGCCAATTTTGTTGCAGTTGTTGTTGTTCTTGCCAAAAACAAAAAAACTTACTCGTTAAGCAACACTGCTGCTGCTGCTGTTCTGTTGTTGTTGTATGTACTTTTGAAAAAGGCGCAGTTAAAATTAATTAACTCGCTTAACTGTTGTCTGAGTTTTGCCTTAATTTTGCGTGTAAATAATATGAACAGGCAAGGCGAATGTTTTTCCCCCAATCTCGCCTGTCTGAAGTTTAATGACCAGCAATTTAAATACACACACACACACAAAGGAAAATGGCCATTAAAACGATACTTCCGCTTTGTGTGTGTGTGTGTGTGTGTGTGTGTGTGTGTGTGTGTGTGTGTCGAACAACAATTAAAAACGCATTAAAATGCGGCACACAGCATCAACAGTAAAATTTCAAGTTTAAGGTTAAGGACTGGCAACAAAGAGTGCAAGTATGTGTGTGTGTGTGTGATAAATGTGCGGTCGTATAAAATTATTATTAAATTATTCAAAGTGAGTGTCAGTCTGGGAATGTTCTGGCCATAATAAGTAGTTCGTTTGCAGGCAGGCAAAAAGTTTATAAAGCATACGACATGTGCGCCACATAATAACAAAGCCATAAGCTTGGCATGCCTGATGATTCAAGCTGTTGCTGCCACAATAATAAAGCTTAAAATTTATATATTTTGAGTTAAATTTGCGCATTCTCTTGCCGCCTCATTAGCCATCGGCGGTAAGCTTTTCATTAAAAACGTCAAAAGCGAAAAGGCAAAGCCACAAAAACCACAAAATTTTCAACATTTATCCTTGTGTGGTTGTGTCTCTCTCTGGCGTATGGCCAATTAATATGGAAATCAAAGTGCAGAGAAGCAGAAGATTAATTAAATGCTTGTTACGACCACACACATAAAAATACTCAACGCCTTGCCTTGCCCCACAAATTATGTTAATCACAAGCAACACACAAATTGCCAATAATTTAGTTGTTAGAATATGTAGAAACTTTGCCTCCAAAACTGTTGCATAGTTCGAAGTGACACTAAAATTCTATTTAGATTTAATTGTTGGCTGTCTTTGCTGCTGGCTTTAAGTGGCAAACAGTTAAAGGCAGCAGCAGCAGCTGCCTTCGGGGGGCCATATGCTGGCAGCCATGTCCTTCATGCAATTAACATAAAATTTATGAGCAATTTCTGAACAAAAATGTCTGTCTGCACAGGTGCATAAAACAACAACAACAACAACAACAGATACTCTCTGGAAAATGAACCTTTATTTTTTGAGAATGGTTTTCTTCGTATTTTGTTAGCATTTTTAGTTAATTGATAAGGCCCGAAACACACAAAATTGCCCCTGTGAAAATAAACGTCAAATGCAGTCACAGTCTCTGGGGCCAAAAGCAATCAACCTAAATTACGTTTGGCTTAACACAAAAGCGCGCTAATTGCAACTAATTATTTATGAAAAATTAACCAAAACGCATCGGAAACAAAAGCAAGACGAAAACAAGACGAAAAACGAGAAAAGAAAGAAGCGAAAAGCGAACAGAGCACAACAAATTGAATAATGATTTTTTCGTTTAATATTTGCCGATTTATTTTGTTGTCTCAAAATATGTTTTGTGGCAAGACGCCAGCTGCTACGCTGTAGTCTCAAATAGGGATGAAAATGAGTTGAGTTCAATGAGTTGCGTTCAATGAGCTGAGTTCAATCTATTAATAGATTTATGGATATTAGCTAAAATGAGCAATTAAAAATGTATTTTTATACACTAACCATTACAGTGACAAACAAATTATTCAGATCAAAACACCCCTAAGTTATGAAAACAAAACTTAACAACTTTAAGAAACAACTTTAGGCAAAGTCAAGCAAAAGGTGCCGAAGCAACTGAAATGTTGCGCTAGACACAGATGTTGCCGAAACATCTGAAACGTTGCGCTAGACACAAAAGTTGCCGAAACAACCAGAATGTTGAAAGCTACATTTGTACCAAAACGGCATCAAATGTTGCCAGCTTCTGTTTGTTGCAAAAACACTTGTTGTGTGCAGCATGTTTAGAGAAATTCTATCTAGTATTTTCCTACCTATCTAGGCTTAATCCAGATGTCAGTCATGTTTGTGTGTGTGTGAGAATGACTATATTGTGATATTGTTAGAATGACAATGCGCTTTGTTATTCGTGCCGTGACTTATCTGCACAATGAGAGCAGTAGAAAAATAGCAGTGAAAGCAAAAAGCGGGGGCCAAAGCATTTAACCTAGCCAGCGATTAACTCAACTGCAACTCGAGGACTATGGGCAATTAACTTGAGTTACAACAACAACGTGTCTGGATTTTCACAATGTTCGTGTGTGTGTGTGTCACAGTATTTTTATTAACATTCCACTCACACACACACACACACACAAAGAAACACTCACACGCCCTGCCCCATGCTGACTTATCACCCAGCACGGCTTTCTCATTTCGGGGCTTTAAGCACGCAAGCGGAAACGTAATAAAGTGGCAGCCATAAGGATGTGAAGGATATGTTCTTTGTTTTCCTGTTGTTGTTCATTTTTTTCTTTTTTGCCTGTAAAATGTTCTCAATACGCTTTTGGGAACGGGGTTTTGGGAGGATGAGGCGGCCATGAGTTAATTCAATTTACAGCTGATGTGAAAGTGTTTTGGCCGCCGCCATTTTGATTGCTCCATAACGGTAACGGAGTATTATGCACAGAAATTATGAGCCCATCCCTTATCGCCCAGCTAACATTTGGAATGTTTAATTTATGCATTACAATTTGCATACAGCGCCCCCCTCCCCCCACCCATTTTACAAACGGTAATCGAAGGACACAAATCGGCGCCCAGAAACTTTACAGATTCAAATTTCATCGAGTCATTTTTCGCCCTAGGCCAGGACCAAGGCCCCAACTTCAAAAAGTCCAACAAAAAAAAAAAATGTGCGCCAAGGCAAATGGTGTGTAACGAGGAATTGTCAAGCTTTTTCAAATTTCCATATCCATATCCACATTGCCACAAAACTCTCGAGTTCTATGCTTCAGTGTGCATGAAGTTATAACAGCAATACCCTGGAATTTAAAATATTAGAGGGTAAATCAGTCTAAAGTAGAGATTCAATATGGAATAGTTTATGCCAAAAATAAAGTTCATCGTTTCTTGTCAATAAAAAATAAACTTGAATTTAAATAGATTAAAATTATAAGCTCTTCTAACCGTTAAGTATGAAATGGATTGCAAATATCTTTTAAAAATGATGTAAATATTTTTAATAGTTTTTTGTCAATTAAAATTTCATTTTAATTTAAACGAATTTATATATTTTTTATTTGACTTTATAAACCCATTACAGGGCATTCTAAAATGTCTTTTATTTTATGCTTTATTAAAACTTTTTCTGCTTCACATTTACAGCTCAGCGCATATTTGTGTTTTTGTTGGTTTTTGTTGATTTGTTTTTGTGGGTTTGTTTTGTTTTTGTTTGAGCCTTCGCCTCGATGGAAAAAAATTCCATAGTTTCATTTATCTTCGCATTTGCCGAACAACCAGCAGAAGCAGAAGCAGAAGCATAAGCATTGTGCAACTTCAAAGCGACATTTGATTTATGAACGTTGCGACTGCGGGGGCGGGGTAACAGTTGTGTGGGATGGGCGGAAGGCAGTGCAAAGTTTGCCGCTTGCCTGAAAGCAGAAGTTATGATGACTTGAGGCACTCCACACCCAGGCGCACGTAACGTAAATTTATATTTAGGGCGTTAAATTTGTGACACTGGCTAAGAAATGGCGTTAGCCGAGGATCAACAAAGGCAAAGGCCCAGAGCTCTCCCATGAAATGGGTCTCGTATGATTTTTATGGGCGGCAGTTACCAAAAGGGGAAGTTGGCAAATAAACAATAACAACAAATACTTTGACCTCTTTTTATGTCTGGGTTCTGGTTGCGCAGGAATCAAGAATATTGCAAGCTATGCAATAATTTTCATTGGCCAAACACATACCAGCAAACCATTAACTCCCCCCTCTCTCTCTCTCTCTCTGTGTCTTTCTGTCTTTCTGTTGGCTCAAAAACGTGCGAAAGTAATTGTCGCCGAACCCTCGAACTTCGTGGGTAATTTAAGTGGAACTGGGTCAAGTGTCTTTTATTTTATTGTTGAAAATTACATTTCATGCTTGGCTTTGAGTTACATTAAAGCTCGGATTTCAATGCTGTTCGCTTCGTGTTTCTCTCGATTTCATCAGTTGTCAGCGCTATCAAAGGATTAAAGTTTCAGTTTGTAAATGCTGTTTAGTCATTGCGCTGCACAAAAGATACAACTGTGACGGGGTTGGAGTGCGAGGCCTTTGCATTGTCATGCAGTCTTATAGCCAAGCAAGTTGCCTTCGTTGTCAGCCAAAGTTTTTCTTTAGTTTTATATCAACTCATAGCTTAAGAGCTTTACTATGTTGACCTTCAAGGGCTGTCGACGCACAAGCACAAGTGTTTTTGTGTGTTTTTAGCAAAAACAACAACAACAACAATGGCCACGTCATCGTTTCATATGCTGACTAGACTTTTGAGCCAACAAAATGTTCGCCAATCTTTAAAAGTTGCATGTGTGTGTGTGTTTGTGTTTTGACACTTGAAGCTTTTGGCTTTTAAACTCAAATCCTTTGCTTTACTTTAAGCTTATACTTATCACGTATACGCATTGAACAACAGCTCTTTTAGGAAATGTTTTTTTTCCTTTGAGCTACTGTAGACATTTAAGCTGATTAATTTTATTTAATTTTAGAGCAACGCTAATTTATTTTCTTGCAAAGCTTATTAAAAGGACGGAAAAGCCTTTAACGCGGCCCATGTTTAGCCTGAGCAAAGAAAAATGCCAAACAATTAGCATAAATTTGTCGTGAATCAATGTGGCAGGAGGCGCCGCCAAATCGCTATGGGCTCACAAGACCACAAGAAATAGGTTTCCAAGACAAAAAAAAATATATAAAAGCTTGACTTTAATAAATCAACAAAATCAACCACGCAATGCCTAGGGAATTAAACCAAAACAAAAAAAAACCTACACACAAAATTTCTGCCGCAAAAAGGCAAAAAAATGTCATAAATTGAATAGCATTCGCTTGAATTTCTGTTTTTTTTTTTTCTTTTTTGTTCCGGGCAATCCAAAAGCGATATTCTTTATTTACACATCATTTATGTTGTGCTATGAGTCTTTGCATAAACATTTATTATTATCTTTCTGTCTGTTTATGACTTAATAATTTCGTGTAAATAGGTTTTAATTCTCAGAAGCTATTTAGTACATCAACTGTTATTTTTTATCTGGAATTGTTTCTTTATCAAGATAAATTGTTTATGCTTTGTTATGTATATCCATTGAAAGAAATTAAGGAAGTAACGAGAATAAATTTATGTTAACAAGGTGCAGCTTTAGAGGGAAAATAATTTAGTTAAATAGTGCTACTATATTTATTTGCATTTCGTTTAAAATCGTAGTTCGTTTATTTTTTATTTAAGGCATTACAAAATACCATAAAATATCCAAAAATATATATCGATATAATATTATCGTTGTCGATAAAATATCGATACATTGATATTTTGATATATTATCGACAACCCTACTTACAGTCGGAGGCGGGAAATATGTGTGTGTATTTTAGCGATTTTAAGTTATCGATTTTATGGATTTTCCAGCCTCCCAGTAGACCTAGAACACTTAAATTGTCACATTATCTGTCCCGGGCATATTTAAAGCTATTTGCAAAGTTTCAAGTCTCTAGCTTCACGGAAGTCGAAAAAAATTACATTCATACAGACGGACATAATAATACAAATAATTTTTCTGTTTTTATCCTTGGTATCCTTAAAGAAAAAAAAAAGATTTACGAACTAAAGGGAAGTAAATTTAAAACAGCATTAAATGAATACAAAAATTGCTGAACAACCGCTTGATTATTATTCTTCATATCTAAGGTTCTCTGGTTGGGTATGAAACCTTTTCATGAATCCTAAACACAATTGCCCAGAACAAAAATTCCAACCAAACTTGTCATTTTACTTGCACCTTAAATTTGAAAATTATTATTATTTTTATCTGTCTGTTTGCTGCACGGCATGACGCAGTATTTAAAGATTGTTTATGGTGAAGGCGAGCGGGGTTCATATCGCGTTGGCAATTGTGGTCGGCACAGTTGGAATTTAAATAGGTAATTAAGTGGCAACGGGAACAAGCCGAACAACAAACGTCAAATGGCGGTCGCCATTAAATGCATATTTATATTGGTATTATGTTTTTGATTATGAAATTTTATTTTTAACCAAGCACCAGGCACATGCCACACGCTGTGTGCTCCCCACGGAAGCACATTACGAAAATACTTATGAATAAACTAAACAAAAGAATAACGAATAGAATAAAAGCAAAAATGTTGTAGTTGCGTGTAAATCAAGCTCGAGATTAAATAAAAATGAAGCCCGATTAATAACAAACGTTCCGTGTCAGATTAGTACAATCAACAAAACTAAACTATGGAAATGCGCGCACATCACGCATTAAAAAAAACAGCGACAGAATTTAAGGAGGAGCAGTAGCAAAAGTCTTTTGTTTTAGCCACTTTTCAGTCCAAAAAGAAAGCGCAAAAAGCCGCAAAATTTAATTAGCTTCTGGTCCGTTATACGTCTTCCTCTCAGCCGGCAATTAGGCGGGGCCCAAGAATTCAAACAACTTAAACAAAAAGTTCGCAAATAATATGCACATATATTAAAAATAAGTTTGGTCTTAAATAACTTTTAAAACTTTTAAATTTCGTTTATAACACAATTATTTTATGTTTTGCATTTTATTTGCATAGAATTATTTGTGCAATTAAATAACCATAATAAATTCGAAACACACTTAATTAGTATTTAACGACTCATTAGTTTAAATACAATTTATAATTCCAATGTGATTTTATGGTTTCTAAGTGCTTTCACAGTTTATTTGCCAAAAATAATATTCGGTTTTAATTGAAGCTTTATTGAATGCACTTTGGCAATTCAATAACCAACGCATAAAAATGCGATTAGCAAAAATAAATCCAAAAGCTTTCAATTTTTCTCAGTGTGTGTGTGTAATAAATTATGCATGACCAAAAAATAATATTTATTCGCACACAAAACCAACAACAACAAATTGACAATCTTTATGGTCTAAGCCAGAATATTGGCTTAAGCTCAGGTTATAAAACTCTTGACAGCAACAACAACAAGCGAAAACTGTGTGTCAATAAAACTGTCAATCAAATCAATGACAGCCAGCATTCGACCATTTTTCATGCTTCCACCCAAACATAACACGTATGTGTGTGTGTATGTGTGCGCTCGTTCTGTGGTTATATGAAATATGCGCCCGCTGTTGCATACTTTTGCGAGCAGTAAAAAAACATAGAGCAAAAGTCACAAGGGTTTCTTTCCGTATTGCATTGGCTGCAAGTTGAATGCTCTTTCTGTTGATTCGAAGTTGTAAAGCGTAAAGCTTAGTTAAGGTTGTTATAGCACAAAAGTTTTGTGAACTAAAGTACAAATAAAAACAAAACTTTTGTTCAAAAATCCTCGTAAAATACAACTTACAATAAATCAGAAATGAGTAAAAAGAAGTTAGCATTTATATTGCTTGCTTCAGATATTTAACTATAAAACAAATCTATACCAAACATGTCTGGCATTGAAACAAACGAAAAAGTCCTTGTTTCGATTTGTTAGCTTGAAGTTTTTTGCGCTCTCCGCTTACTAAAGGCAATTTTATTCGGGGTCATTCGTCTGGCCGTCGTTAAGAAGGATCGTGATTTGACTCTTTCTTTTTTATGGCCAGTGGACAGTGATAGTCGGGTGTCAACGTTGTTGGCGTGCGGACAAGCCAAATGGAGTTGAAAAAGTGCAACTGCCAGCTGTTAACCATAAAACGTTTAGGCGTCTAAACGGCGACAGCAGCGGCAACGGTGGCTAGCCAAACCGTTTTTTTTTTTTCTCTTTCTTTTGCCCGCCCAACCAATATGCAAAATGAGAAAAATGTAAAATGCGTTCATTTATCAAAGTTTGACGTTGCCAGACAAAAAAAAAAAACAAAGTCAACAAAATGAATCAGTTGCTGCTATAGCCAAGGTTATTAATGATACAGCTTCAATTCGAAGACAGGTTGACATGGCCTAAAGGCCGCCATTATTTGTACAGACAAATTGTGTGAAAACACTAGTTAACCACAAGCACAAACATACACATGGAAAAAAATTTAAATTAAACGAGAATTCGATGAATAAAATACCGAACATCCAATATCAGAGGCAACCCCAATCTCAAATGCACCTGAAAATTTATTGAGAAACGTGCTTCGATTGCCAAGCGAACATGAAAATCACTCCACCATTGCACTGCGAAAGAATTTCGTTTAATTTTGTTGTTTTGTTTTCGTTTTGCAATTGAATTATGCAGCGGAATTTTTTTTTTTGTCCCATTTTATATATATGAGAGTCAAGTCGAGTCGAGCACAAGGACTATTAGTCAGACTTGTTCTGGGACTAAAGGGACTCGCTACAGCTGCTGCTGCTACGCGTCTCTCTTAGTTTAGCATTTTCACAGCACTTCCGCAGCAACGGAAGTAACTAAATTTTCTTGGAAAATGCAAACAAGCTTCAAGCTTCACAGTGCAGTTTGACAGGGGCTTAAATGCAAGCTGCAACCTTTAAGTAGCAGCTGTTCGCTCAGTTTTAGCTGTAGCATATAATTTGTTAGCACTTTAAGTGCATCAGCTCGAGCTGTAATCAGTTGTGTTTACTGTAGCATACAATTTGATATTAATGCCATGGCAACTGCCCAATTAAACTCGCTTTGCATCCAACAAACACGCACACACACACACACAAAAAAATATATACCATGTATATCATCAAAGCTTTGGTGAATCGAAAACGTTGCGCCATAAATAACTTAAATGCTAATACAGAGCGTCAAATGTTAATCACCACAAGTGCTGCAAATCAAATACAAACACTACACCACCCAAACGCTGCTGTAAGCCCAACGCCGGACACCAGCTTTAATTGCGCATTAATGTTTATGGCTTAACGGAAGTGGGGCCATTTTTTCCATTTCCTGCCCCCCAAATAAACCAGCGAGCTGTGTCTGTTGTTAGGCTTCGCTGGAAATACCCTTTTGTCTGCGGTCGAATGCCAACTTTGTTAAGTCCCCAAAGCTACCCAAACAAGCTATCCACTGCTAGGTGGTACACTTCTGGCAATCGGCTGTCGGAAGGGTGTCAAAGCCAAACCGAATTGGGGTAATAATGAGGTAGAAAACAGTTTGACCTCGAGCCAAACAACATCCAAGAGAGCTTATAATAGAAAATTACTAAGAATTCATGCAATGCAGATTATGTTGGCAAGGAAGTCACAAGCATGCAAAAACGGATCGGATAGCAACGGTATTCAATCAAAATTCCAGAATATGTGAATTGAATGCGCTTCCTGGAATAAAGACATATTCAAATAAAATCTAGCGTTTTTTTTTTTTGCGATTGACATCAGTCAGAGAAGTTTCAACTGTTTGACAGAGATTCAATGGAACTAATATAAATGCTGCTTGATTGCAAACATGGCCATATTTTGAATGCATTTTAAGCGTTGCATACTTTTGAGCGCTGCGGAAATAAGTTCTTAGAAACTGCCAGTTTCAGGTATTTCCGTTGCTTTTGCAAATTGTCAGACCAATCAAAAGTTGAAGCACTCATATTGTTGAACAAATCATAAAGTAATTACTATGAGAAAATAATTAAATTATTTTACGAAACATTTTCATAATTGTATCCAAGAGTTCAAAGAAAATTTTCCAACTTTCCATAGACCAAAGGCTTATCATAAAAACAAAATATAAGATTGAAGGGGCAAGAAGCATATCTATTATTATTATTTCGGAGAAGTGAATATTATTTATCCTTATTCTTAGTTGTAACATGTTCATAAAAGTTTTCCTTTTTTTCCTAGAAGCGTTGTTACATTTGAATTAGTTTGAAAAGAAAGGAATAAATTGCATTTCTTACTTAATTAAAAACTGAACTTAGCAACTTTTCGTGATGACAAAGCTTCTTTCAAACTGCTCAACTTTTTAATCTCTGCTGTGACTCTTCTTTTTTTTTTTGAAGGGTATTCAAGTCGCGATAAGCACAAGATAGTTATCAGTTGGTTTTTTATTATGTTTGTTTCAGTTTCTTTTGTTTTGGGTATTTTTTTTCTTTTGCTTTTCGCCGTTTGGATTCATTAATTCTGGTCTTTTTGTATTTCCTGCTCTACTAAGCTCAAATACTTCCGCCCGTTTGGGCGCGCCATTTGTGGGTCAAAATTTATGGCGCTAGTTTGGCGATGGTTTCCGCTGTCGCATTTGCCACATGTTCGACCGCAGGACATGGCTTTAAGTTTAAGGCAGCAGCAGCTTAATTGGTAAACTGCTGCGACAATCTTTTTGACCTTTCAATTGGTTTTGTTCTGCGTGCCATTAACTCAACCGGTTGGCTATCGATGCGGATTAGTTTCGGACCTGTGAATGTGCTGCCCACTGATATGGCATTGATTTGTTTGGTCAGCAGTTGGGCCAACACCAGAGTAGGCTTTTAATATAATACAAAATGAAGCATAGCATAATTTTGACACGTCAGCAACCTTTTTAATTTATAAAATTTGTAAAATTTTGGTATAAAATGGCAGATGAGAATAACGATGAGGTGCGTTTCGGCTGGCAAACTAGGCTACTTTAACATATTGTATTTTTCATATAGGATGGCTTTAGCATTTCATCACGCATAACGCTTTTCAATCAGCATGTTGAGAATCATCAGAAATGGCAGCAACTAAATCCTTTCAACCATTGCAGTGTAAGGGATATGCCCAAGATAAGCATACACAAGGAAGTATATGGAACTGCGCCAGCTGGCAGCCTCTCCGAGCAGCGAGCGTTGCAGGCGCAAGAACTATCCTTGCAGGAGATGCTGCAGTTATGTGAGCTCATCAACGCTAAGAGTGAAAATGACTCCAGTAACAAGTTTCTCAAGTTTGGACAGCTCTTTGAGGTAAAGTTACCCACGAAATACGAAAACTACCTTCTTAATAACTGAAACCCACCCACATAGTTATATAATCACATCTCGGACAAACTGTTGGGCACATTGTTGTGCGCTCGCAAACACAAATACGTTGAGTTTGAAGGGGAAACGTTGTTTCAGGGTCGCGACGATGCGGAAATCGTTCGCCTTGTTCTACCCTTCGAGCAGCTGCGACAAGAGATTGTGGGCAAAATCGAGAGACTGCGTTGTATATCAGTGGAGAAATCCGATAAGGCGGGGCTGGAGCAACAGCAACAGGAGCTGTAGGATTCGCACGTGGCCTGTCAAATTCGCTAGATCAGCGAACCGTAATCACAATATTGCCACTTGCACCACACCCGTAAGCCTTTAACAGTTAATTGAATTAACATTTCGCCTAACAATTTGGCCCCGCCCCCCACAAAAAAACAACTGGAGTTATTGCTGAGCACGCATACGCCATGTGTGCCAACAACATTCGAGCATCCCCGCTGTTACCTGCTCGACAATTTGCCACCACATAGCAGAAGGCCAATAAACATATTGCTATCGCATTTCGTATATGCAAATAAATTATTTCGGAATGTCTGAGCTTAATGTAAATGTGTAGGAGCTGCTTGTCTTCAAAGTGATGCCTGTGACGCACAGTGTACCAAATTATCCTACAATAAACAGTAAGCACAGTGTGTACAACATATTTACATATCAATTTGTATTGGCTTGTTAGTCAAGAGGTGAGGTTTTCATGCAGTGAAACTTGCCACAAGACTTGAGTGAATAAGTGATAGCACTTAAGGTATAAATACAATTAAAATTAATATTACATCAAGTCTAAAAGGGTAAAACTTTAACTCAAAAGATTTCAAGGGTCAGGGAATGCATGAAGTAGGTGTATACTAGTAGAATCGAAAAAAAACTTTCTTCAAATAAATATATTAACTTTGTGTATTAACTTTTTCGACAATTTTATTTCATGCTTCACTGAGCTTTGCTGTCTTCTACTAATTTTAATGATATGCTCTTTGGACCCACTGTTGATTAACTTTTGCTCCTTTGGACGCAAAACAGCTGGGCGTGAATGCGCGACTAATTTACCGTTGATTTGATTTAGCGCCGACGACAACTTTGGCATAAGTCCTTATGGCATATTGTCTTGTGTAATATTTGTGGGCCGTGTAATTGCTTTCACATTTACGTAATCAGCTGTAGAGAGTACATTTAACTGACATTATGTATAACTAATTCAACATGAATTCATGCTTGATTAATGTGTTTCGCGGCATTCGCAGTCCTTAGCGGCTTTCAAATTGGCGTCACGTTGCTGTCAGTTAGAATTGATTATATGTCAAGGGCAGGAAGAGAAAGACGACATATTTGATTTCAGTGACAAAAAGGGCACCTAAAAAAATATACATATATTTCTACAACTTGTATTGAATATGAACAAGCTTCCGGTTGTTGACATTCATGCAAATATCAGGATACGGAACTTCCGCTAAACATTTATTGCAGCCAACTTCTACAAGCCAAAAGGCCACGAAGCCAAAGAAAATGCACCAACGCAAAATTGGTCAACGTTCAAGAAAACTTGAATTCCTTTTTGTGGGTTTGTCATTTTTTTTTTTTTTTTGATTCGAAATCACAGTTCTATACTCGGCTGGACGTGAGTTGAGCCATAAAGTTGTACAATTTATGCCAGCTGCTGCGTGTGGGAAATAGCACAGCTTGTTTTTGTCTAGGTCTGTGCATATTTTAGCTTATAAGTTTACGCCAACGCCAACTTCGTCTCGCAACATATTGCAAATAAATTATTGAGCTAAGCAATTTTTTTTTTTTTTTCGGTTACAGGAAAAAGCTTATTATCTTTTAGCTTGTGGTGTAACACCATAAATATTTTATTTAGGGCTTGCACAAAAATATCAAATCGAGTTTGTCAAGTAAAACTCCCGAGAAAATGTATTGCAAGTACAATGTATGCCAAACATATGTATAAATGTTTATACTTTTGTTGTTGCTATTGTTGTTGTTGTTTGAGTGACCTGAATAATAAATGTCTTTAGCCCAGGAACTTCTGAGCCAGTTATTATTACGATTTATGGACTACATTAGTAAAGTCTGTGCTGAGAGTTAAGAACTCTCAAACCAAAATCTGTCTTCCTTTGAGATTTCTTCAACTTAAAGCTATAAAATTTATAAAAAATCTATATACATATATTTTTGTCCTCTTTGATGGTTGACATTTCAATTTTCTTAACCTTACTTTTGTGCCTTTAATAAGTAAGTAATTTGTACTAAAGTCCAGAAGCGCCACGACTCTTAGCTGTTGGCTTAAGTTTCCGTCAAAACCGGTTGCTGATTTATGGCCACTTTGTGTTGACGCTCGTTAAAGTACGTAAACTGAGACCATACAGTTGCACATTGCGCGTTTCCATTTCCGGCAATATTTTCCGAGCTGCTGTCATTGTGTCGCCGACGTATGTGTGTGTGTGTGTGTGTGTGTGTGATGTTTTGGTGCTTTGTTACTTTTACTGTCACAAAGGATTTCGTAATCACAACAACAGCAACATTGCGAGAAAATGAAAATGTTGAAGGTGGTAAGCTGTTTTTGATTAGCCCACCAAGGTTGAACGCGTAAAGCAGCGAAAGGTACGCATTGCTTGAGCTGTTAGCGACAACGAAAAAAATAAATAAAAATCATAAAACCGTCATTTAACAGTTGATAAGCCAAGCCACACGAATGTCAAAGAGACAATAGACCGCAGACGACAAAAGACAAATAGACAGAAGGCCGAATGCCAAGTTGCCATTTAACAGTTGACAGTTGACAGTTGACAGGCAGCGTAGTTGGGGTCAGGATTTCAGGTTGTTAACATTTGGCTTTGGTTAATTTAGCTAAAACATTTTCATTATGATAAAATTATGTCGAGTTGTCATAGTTATAGTAATACAAATGTTATCAAAACTTTTGCTGACGCAGCATCCATTTCGACTTTATGGAAATTCGACAATTCTCTGATATATTATCGTTAAGATTTTAACGATTCAATAGTACCACAAATGTGCGTATTTATTACAGATATTGTTGATTGTCATGGCATGTAATCTATTAGATTTGATGTGCCAAAGTTTTTATTCAGCTTACTTAAGTTCATTTCTAGCATAAAAACAGGCCAAAACAAAGTCCAGAAACTGGCCAAGCCAAGTAGAAAAATCACTGCCGCAAGACCCTGTGTCAGCTAAATGACATTGATAAAGCACTTGGCAATTGAACAGCAATAAGCCAGACAATTTTGTTACTTAAGGCCTAATAGAGTTGTTTGTTTTTGTTGACTTTTTTTTTTCAAATAAACATTTTATCTAAAAATTAAAGATATTTTCTCACAGCTAAAAGCTCTGTTTGCTTTACTTTGTATAAATACAGTTCTTGTCTACTTTAATTAATTAATTTTGCATTTTGTATTTTTCATTATGTGTCAACGCCATTATTTCCTTTGAGCACGTTAATTAGTTGACAAAGCAGAGAAACTATGATTAATTATGCACAAAGCTAAACCTTTTTTTTTCATTTTGCATAATTTATGGTTTGATTGTGATTTAATGGCATCCTAATTATCAAGGTTAAGCAGGGGAATTGTGTATTGGGCATTGGAGCATAAATATTTTATCTTTGACATTAAATTTAACTTTCCATATTCTTTAAAGTCGACTTTTCTTATCACACATGCCAAAGGATATTGCGACTTTCTTTTTCGTTTTTCTTCTTAACTGGACCAAAAATTGTATTTGACTTTGGCACGCGCTCAAGCGACATCCGCTCAAATCTCTTTCAAGTGCCCCAACAATAAAAAAAAAAAACAAAACATTTTGCACGGATTTTGCATGCTTGTTCGTTTGCATTATGCAGCTTGTTGAGGCATCTGAAAATTGGAAAAGAAAATAAATATTGCATTTACTTAGCTGACTGACAAAGCTACTAGCATGTAGCATCCACTCCAGCTGAGCTGTCGACCAGGACTATCTAACAAAAGCTGACAAGAAGCTGAGCGGATAGCTGACAACTGGTAGATGCCAAACAGTAACAGACGCTTCCTTCATATGCCCGCGGGAACACATATGTATGTTGCGGGCAGGGAGAAACTCAAGTTGCTGGTCTGTTTAGAACTGTTGCCTGCCGGTCAAAGAAACTGAAAGCTTAAGTTTTTGGTCTGCGGTCAGTTGGCAATAAATTGAATGCTCGTGGGTTACACCAGTCAATGATTGATACGTGTCCTGAGTGTCCTTTTGTCTCTATCTCTGTACTGTGTAATTGCTTGAAATAATAGTTTTTTTAGTCTGCCAAATCAAGTGAAAATGTCAAGGTAATTATTTTTAAAAATTGCCCCAACTGTCTGGTCGGTTTCTGTTGCAGTTGTTCGCATAAACTTGCAGCCGTTTGGCAATAAATAATAAAAACTTTCATTAAAACTAGCGATGATGACGCTGCTAGTATAAATAGAACCATAAACCGAGATATACCCTATGTATTTAGTTAAGAGTTAGTTAGTTTACGTACGTCACGAGCTAAGAGCAACGGAAAGACGAAAAAACAAATAAATACAATTCAATAACGATAACAAAAAAAAAAATTTTACTAGAGCAAAGAGAGGCAGGCAGGCGCCACTCGAACCAACAAGACTCTTTCGAAATGTGGCATAAAAATATTTTTGTATTTAAAAATGGAAGAAGAAAAACTGTAGTTCATTTTTTCCTGGCAGCTGTAAGTTGTCGAGTTAATGGCAAAGAAAAGTAATTGGGAAAGTGATGACTAAAAAATAAACTGAAGATAATGGCGCTTGAAACTAAGCAAAGAAAATTTTTATTTGTTTGAAGTGAAAGCTAAGCGCTTTAAGTACAATTTTCAGTGAAGAAAATAAAAAAAAATATATACGAATATTATTTTATTAAACTAACAGTTTTAAGCACTTTAAACTTTATTAAGTCGTTATAATATAAACAAATCAATATTTTATATACAGCACCTACAAAAGTACAAAGTAAATTCATTGCCAACTTATCCTACAGTGGTGGCGATACCTTTCTGTCCTGACCTTTTAGTGTTTCTTAACCTTCGCCTCAGCACCATTTGGTTTTCTATGGTATTTCACGCATTTTGCATGCCTACAACGAAAATGTCAAAGAAAAATCAAAGGAAAACCTTAAAAAAAAAAAATCTAAAAAAAAAGTTAATAACAAAAATGCGACAAAAGCAGCTTCAATTGAGTTTGGGCATATGTTGGGCTTAGTTTTGCTGATGCAAAACAAATTGAGGATTTGTCGACAGGCTTTCAACAGCTGCAAGCTGACACAGAACCAAAATCAAACTAAAAAAAAATAAATTCGCAACATAAACGGATCGAATGTGAAGGTCGAGCAAAGAAAATGCGATAAGTTAGTTAATGTATTTTATATAAATAAAAAAAACTTTCAAGTCGAAGCCTATCACATATCAAAGCACAAAAAATAACATTCACATCATATTTAAAAAAAGAAAAACTGTTTGGGAAATCGCTTTGAAGAAGTTAAGCAACAAGCACACACACACACAACATTTGAGTAGAAAATTTTAAAGTGCATAATAAACATTAAATTAATGTCCGTTGCCGACGCAAAGTCAATTTCAATTCAAGCACTGTTGTTGCTGCTGCTGTTGTTGTTGTTGTTTGTTTGTCTTATTGTAAACTTCCGACATCGAAAATACAGGAAGACCACGAAAGAGAGAGACAGAGCAAATAGTTTGTGTATGTATTTTATAGTTGTACTCATTCAGCTTCAAATATACATATATATATAAATAAATTCAAATGTTGATTGCACTGATGGCATTTACTTGAAAATAGTCTTTGACACAGGCAGGCAGGCAGGCAGATAGTCACTTTTACTATTCGTGCAACAATGTTGCATCAACAACGTAAATCGTTTTTCATGAATGAAATGCTTGGCAGGCAACCCAGAGCCTTGGCAACATGGCGCATGCGCATTTAACAAAAAAAGCCATCAATTTGAATTGGCGGCAGGCCGAAAAAAAACTAGCGGATTTCGGCTGGCGGCGCAGTTGGCTGTCAGCGTTCACTGTGTTCGTGCGTAACGTGGACCTTGCCTCAGGGGTACAACAACTAAATAAAATAGTCACAACTCTCTCCCGTGTTGACGCTGAGTGTTTTTGTGCTTTTGTTAAATATCGGAGAGCAGAGCGAAAGAGAGAAATTAAGTGCTGATATTTTTGTTTATATGCACATCGGTCAAAAGGCAAGAAAATATAAACTTAAACTAAACAAAGAAGTATAAGTGAAACATGTGAAAAGAAAAGTGCATCGAAAATAAGTTGCAACATGTTGAAAAGCAATTAAGTTCAATTGCATTTAAAAGCAAGATCTGAAAATATTTTAATACCTTTCGGCAAGAAAAAAAAAACGCTAAAATTTAATTTGCTTGCGAGCCGAGCATGAATTTATAAATAAATTAAAATAAATTGTATATATATATATACATATAAGTGTGTACGTTTGTGTGTGTTTGTATGTGAAATGTGAAATGTCCACAAAACATAAGCGAAGTGTTGTGGAAAACGTATCAAGAAATTAGCCCTGTCAACCAAACGAAAGAATGCTGCGTATCTCATCTTCATAGAAGAGAACAAGTGAAAGTATTTGTGTCGATTGTAATAAATTCGAGCAGCATATATATATACATATATACAGTATTATATATGGCTGGTTGGTAATTACCTGCAATTGATGGCAGCCCTCGGCATTGATGATGGGTGACATTTTTGCCGTAAAATATGCAAATGAGTCAACGCTGTGACGCCTGGGAATTCATATCGTCGAAATATGTAGAGAATACATGCTACATAGATACTATATACAGGGAGAAACGTAGCGAGGCATTGTAATTTACAACGTTTTCAAGGTAACTCGTAAATATTAATAAGCCTATTAAAAAATGAAATTATTGACCAAAAATTTTTGCAAAAAAAAAAAAAAATATATATTTCCTTTCCATTCGAGCAAACAAAATGTCAAGTGTCGCGTTGCCAAATAAAGGATTTTCTCGGTGAAGCCCTTTTAAATTAATGCCTTGAAAAACATAAAACCCACAACCCCAAAACGTTTGAATTGAGATTCAAAAGAATGTCACAAAAAATGTAACATAAATGAAAGCAAATTAAATTTTCATTGCGGTAAGAATTTTCCTTCCTTTTGAACAACACAACACAAAGCGGCAGTCAAAATGATTCTTATATTTAAATGAATAAAGTTTTAAGAATTTTTGTTGATTCAAATCAAGTGCATATACAGGAACAGAAGCAAGATAACATTCGCCATTGCCACAACAAAGTTGATATTTGCATATGTTAAACTTTTCAAATTTATCTCCAGTGACGATGAAGAAGTTGTTTTAGGATGATTTTTTTTTTGGATAGAAAAGTTAAAAATTATTTTGCTGTTTTGGATTTGGCTTAAACTAACTTTCGATTAATATATCCTAAGGCAGTTGCCTAAAACACTTTACAAGCTAACTAAAATAAGCTTCCTCTTTGTGTTGATGTTTATGTTAGTTAAAAGTTTTTTTTGCTGGTAAAACAGCCAAATAAAATATTTGGAATTTTATTTTTTAGGTCGAACTCTGTACAACTCTTGGCTAATGCATTTTAAAGCTGTTACAACTTATATTTTGATTAAAAAAAACAACGCCAACAGCAAAAACGAAAGTCAGTCGGCCATAAATTATGCTGCTCCAACGAATTAGGCCATTTCACTTTTTTCTTTTCTTTATCTGCAAAGTTTAATGTAAATAAAATTCACCGCAGTTTCTTGCCTTGACAAAGTTTTTTTTTTCTGTCACTATTCTGTAAGTAAATATAAATGCGTTGACACATTTATTTGGCACTTATTTGCAACCACATAAACACTTACTTGCAGGTGTAGCGCCAGAGCCTGCATATAATTTCTGTAGATTTTCTTGTTGTGCCAAGCCACAACATATACAAAGGCCCTGGCCCTGGCTTTTAAGTGCTGCATTTGCAAATTGTGGTGCTGTGTGTATTTGTGTGTTGCTGCCACTTAATGTCGAGATGATTAAGCATACGCCGCATGGAACACCGCATATCACAATGCAGCATTCATTTACATAAAAGAGCCACAACAGCAACATTTGAAAATACTCTCATAATGGGGCACATTACGAGCGCTTTTGGGGCAGACAAAGAGACACTTGCAGGCCGTTCGAAATCGTAGACAGAGACGCATAAAAGGATTATAGACGCGCAACATGAGCATAAATCAGCAGCTTTATGGCTAGACAGGACATGTGTTGGGGGAGGGGGAAACGGCAGCACAATCAAATTATGTGAATCCTAACAAATGCATTTGCTAGCTGCTCATTAACCAAAACTGTTTGCTAACATATAATATCTAAATTGAAGAATTACTTGAGACGAATGCTAAGTTTCATCGCAGTTTGTTTTTCATATAAATTTTTCTTGTTTGCGCGTTGCTTTTGCTGAGTGAAAAATAAAAGAAAAAAGCCTTGAAACTGTCAACTAAAAATAAATCGCAAAAGTTTTCGCTCTCTCCTTGTTCATAAACCGAGAAGCCGAAATATAATAATAATTATATTATCTGTAGATCGTTAGAGACTATATACATATGCACATATGTATGTATAAACGACAATACTTATACTCTTATTCGTGACCGAGCATATCTCATCGTTAAAGTATGTTTGTGTGTATATGCATTATTTTAAATTTATATGTTGTTTCGCATGCTTTTAACATGCTATAAATTCTATACATATAAATCACACACACATTTTCTATCTGCTACCCCATGCAACCATAAATTACACACAAATACATTGGATACACACAGAGACAACAATGGCCTGCAAACAAACAAACAAAAAAAACCGTCTGATAAGTTAACCCAAATTGGGAGAGAAGAAACACAATTGAAAGTAGCAAAGACAAAGATGTTGTCGCTTTGGCTGTCTGTCCAGCGAGGCGCATAAATTAGTTTAAGCTTAAGCTTTTAATTAAATAAATTTAAGAAAAACTGCCCAAGCAACAAAACCAAAAGGCTACTTAGTTATGCGCCACACACTCAGACTCCGTGGCGCCATGTTGAAAAGTCAAACCAATTTCAAAGTTTATCTAGCGCTTGAAGCGTTTTAACAACTTTCAAGTTTTTCAAGTATTCAAGCGTTTAAGACAATTTCAAATCAATTTCAGACCGACACAAGAATTTATTAACTAAAAACATTTACTATAAATTAAAACAGATGGACTCGAGAATAAATAGTATATATATATACATATATCTTTTTATGTTTGCAGATGCTTCTCTTTGAAAGAACAAAAATGAAATAAGAATATTTTCAATAAGTTTTGTTTTGGTCTTGATTTAAAAGATTGCTTATCAAATAACAAATCATATTAAAGCAACATTTTTATTTTTGTAACAACATTTATTTTTAAAGCTAAAGCTTTATTAATTTATTACATTTATTTCCACAAATCAAAAGTTTTTTAAACTGTCGGCTTGCCAGTGTTGTAATCCTTGCATAATTGAATTATCATAGCATTTAAGCTAAGCCGGATAAGATAAACTTTAAGCTTAAACTATGTCCATTGTTTTTGGCCACAGTTGGCCATTTTTGTTCGTTTAAACTGAGAGACATAATTAATGCAGTCGCAAAATGTGTTGCATTGAGTTTTTGGTTCTTGTTTTGTGTTCTCTTAATGAGTGGAAACAAACAAAAACAGTTGCATTACCACATTTTCAATTATTAAGCATACGACCCAGTGTCGAGTGCAAAAAAGAGAAAGCAAAGAGCACGAGCTGTGCACACACAAACAAACACAACAAAATGTACATAAGAGCGAATGCCAAAAGTTTCACGTCCATACAAAATAGTAATGAGGCAGGCGGATGTAGGAAATGGTTTGAGTTTGAGGCAGGCACACAAAAAAAAAAAACAAAAATGAATTGCAGACAGACTGGCAGTCGCCTCGTTAGACAACAAAACTATGCAAGAGTTTTTCTCGTTCTTCTTGCCGCACAGCACAGTTGTAATGAAAGTTCGGGCAGAAAACACGTTTCACGAGGGCTGCAAGCTGCCATTGCTTGCCAAACAATTAAGTTCATCGTCATTTGCTAAATGAAACATTAATTGAAACTAGTATTGTCGCCAAATGTTGCCTCGGATCTCTGCTTTATATTAATCGCTTCCGGCTCAAACATTTTTTCTCTTTACCTTCTTCTTTTTTATCTGTTTTATACTTGGTGCAATGGGGCGTATGCGCGTTCAATTTTTTTTCTTACTTTTTATTGTCATTTGCTGCTGTGGCGGCGCTTTGAACACATTGACACAGAGTTGCAACAGGCGTTGCAGTATTTTTCAATTGCTTTGACATTTAAAAGTAATTAGCAAACACGGTAGAGGATAATGGCAAGGCATTTATTGCAATGTCTGAGCTTAATTTGATTTTGTTGTCGATTTATTCAATGTTTACATTTAATGCTCAAAGGTATTGTAAACATTTGTTATGGTTGTTTTAGTTTATGCATTTTAGACAGAGTTTGCTTTAATGAAAGCCCAATATATTATTTAAAGCTTAATATAGTTAAGCTTCTGAATAACTTGAAATTGTTGCTCTAATGTGCTAAAATCCTTGATATATTCAACTAATCTCGTAACTAAATTTGAAGAACGAAAATTTCTGTTAATTGCTTACTGTCAAAAACAGTGTGGAAATACTGCACAGAAAAAAATGTGTTATTTTTCTTTGAGGCAACAGTTTTATTTTTCCCCATTCAGCGTCAACAGTTGCCATACAGAAACAAAAAAAAAAAACGAAACACTTTATTTTTTTCTTGACGCTTGACTAAACACACACACAGACACTGGTCAAGTGGTTCGCACTGTTTTGTATTGTAGGTCATTAACCAAAAAACAAAAAAACAAAAATAAAATATATATATGTATATGTGTAAATGTGGGCACGTGCAAAGTTGTCCAAGTGCCAAATGGTGAAAAGGGTCGCCAAGCATTAAAACTAATTGACATTATAATTGCTTCAGACCGAAAACGTGGCAAAACACGCAGCAACAGCAACCAGTGGTTATGAACATCTTAGCCACCCAACCATTTACAACATTTTGAGAGAGCATTCCAATTTAAGCATCTAATTACTATAATCGCCTTAGCAGAAATGTGCGATGTCAAATATATGTACGTATATATGGGCTTCGTTGCCCCAACAGTTTGGGCATTCATTGTGGCACACCTGTGCTGCAACAGAAGCAGTTGCTGGACACGTGACTGGCCTGCCAAAAATTGTTGGCCTACTTAACATGCCGCAGGACAACACATAAGTTTTAGTTACAGTTTAAGTTTGCGCATGAAAATGTACTGCTTAGATAAAAGCACATGGTTAAGTGAAAACAAAAAAAAATACGAAAACAACATTGCGCATACCACATGTTGTGTACCACTCTTGGCTGTGGTTGCACTGCGTACCACTAAACCACAATTCGTACACAACCCACAATGACAACATCGTTTTATTTTCTTGTTTTTTGTAACATTTGCGTTTTTGTATTTCAACAGGCCACAAATCATGCCAGCAACTCGACGCGACGTTAAGCCTAATGCTTTCAATGTGTTTTATTGATTTAATAATAGAATAGATATGTGTGCGTTTTAGAAGATAAACACAGCCATATATACCCTGTAAATTAGGAAATACTATTTACATAGAACTTATTAAATCAATAAATTGTTTAAAAAAATATACTTTTTTATAACAAAATCTGATTTTATGCCAAAAGTTCATTTTTGATTTGCCTACAGCGCATCCAGCCAGTAAATTCACAGTTGTCTGCGGGGCTTCTCAAATATATTTTTATGTGCTTTTGTTTTATTATGTGGCGTGTTTTCGTTTGATTTGATTGGCTAATTGGTGGCCTGGATGGTTTTCAATGAAGTGCGGGACATGGCATTAACTGTTGTTGATAGCTGTTGTGCGAGTGTGTGTGGTTGTGTTTATGTTCGTGATTGTGTATGTGTTTGTTTTTGTGGCTTTTGGTTTTGGGGCACTTTTATTTGATTGATGTCTCGAAATGTGGCATAATAGGATTACGTTGCATATGTTTGATGGTAAAATAACAGGCTGAGTATAAATTTTCTTGAGACATTAACAGGTGTCAGAAATCATTTCAAGCATACCAATTTATTCAGAGTATATACAATAACATTTGTACGCTTGAAATAGTTAATTATAATTAAATTAAATGCTTAATGTTTGTATTTAATATTATGGTGATGTGCAAGAGATTTATTTTGTTTAATAATATGAGTTGATAAATAAATATAGTTATGGTTTTATTATTTTTTTATTTGAATAAAAAAACTTAGATATGAAAAAATCTTTTTAGTTAGTACTTATGTTATTTTTTTTAATTTACATTTTGGTATATTTTTATGACATTTTTATTTCTTTTTTTTTATTAATTATTTATTTATTAATTTATATTTCGATTTAAAAAAAAAAAAACAAAAGCAGTTCCGTTTTTTTTAATGCAAAAAGTTCGCTTTCATTCAGGTGATTATTGATACATTTTTTTTTTATTGTCTGATTTTGAATTATAATTTATGGCATTTAAAAGTTAACTTTACATTGTAGAAATTAAAATGTTGCTGTTTAAGCTGTGTGAATCTCTCGACTATTTCAGGTTTATAGCGAGAAATCATTAAAAACTGCATTTAAATGCAAATTCCGAATTCAGCCACCTTTTGTTAATAAATAAAAGGTCGAGGTCGCTTCGGCGAAAGTTGGGTTCTCATGCAGCTTGCTCGAAAACTTTATTTGGCAGCCGTTTAATTTACTTTGCATACAACAAATTGGAAGCCTCAAATCCAGAAATTTCAATTTCAATATTTATTTAATATTGATGGAAATAATATCAGGAGTTCTAAATGTTTGCAACACGTTAGAGAAACTTTGGTGCAAAAAAAAAACAATATGCAAGCTGCAAACAAATTTTTGGTACAATTTATTCCGAATAAAACTATTAAATATATATAAATCTATAAGTAAAAATACGAAGCTTTCAGCTGAGTATTTCTATCCTTTTTATCCTTTATTAAAAAAAGTTCGTAACATGAAGAAAAAAGAAAGAAAATGTGTCAGGAAAATAGTCGATAAATGTAAAAAAATACAAAAAAATACAATGGTTTTTCTATTCGAAAACTTTACAAATTAACCAAACTGGCGCCAAGTCTAAACATTATGCTGGTCGTCATGGCAATTAATAATATGAGCAATACAAAAAAAAAAAATACCCACAAACTTTCTATACTTTCTATCATCTCAACGCAACAATACCAATTGCTGAACAAATAAGCAAGCTAGGAGGGCGCTACAAGAAAAAAAAAAAGAAGTTATTTGTTCATGAATTGAGCGTGCTTAGAATCACCAGACCAACAACAATAACAACAACAACAAGTACTATAACAATATAACAACAGCCTTGTGTACTAAAGTCTTATTTTTTCATTTTCATTTTTCATTTCCTCTCTTTGCAGCTTTAAGTGTCAACGACGCCTGTTAGCAACAAAAACGGCGAGACTATTAAAAGACAACAAAAAAGTAGCAGCAGCAACATTCAAACATTCTAAAGGAGGCCCAACTAACAAGCAGATGCCAAGGACGAGCACTGAACGCTGAACGAGCCGCACAGGTGTGACCCAGCCAAAGGCAACTACAAAAAATGTATGTTACGACAAAAGTTACGCTTTAAATGTTTAAATGCCAGGACATTCGATCTGTGCTGTGTGTTAAAACGACGAAGTAAATAGAAGAGAAGAAAAAAAAAACAGAACATTTCCATGGCAGCGCCTGGGATGATGCCCCCATCGTCGCCAGCAGCCGATTACGATTGGGCGCCAATTGATGTGAATCAGTTTTTGGCCAGTGCAACGGGCCAAACTCATAAGGAGAATGATGCCCAAGTGCGCTATGAGCTAACCGATCCGTTGGGCAGCACTCTAGCACCGTTGCTCTACGATGCTGGCCAAAGACTGCTTTTCAATAGCAGCTTTGCCATTAGCATCGATCCCAATCACAACAACAACCCAATACACCATTACAATGATACAACCAGCTATACCGATCTATTTCCACAAATGGATGATATGGGCGATGAACCGAATTGGACGCGAATCTGTGAAGAGGTTTACAATCCCCAAATGGAGAATAATCGCATTGAGTTTTGGGTATGCGGCGTTCTGCTCAACATTGTTGGCATTCTCGGGATATTGGGCAATGTGATATCGATGGTTATCCTGTCGCGTCCCCAAATGCGTTCGAGTATTAATTATTTGTTGACGGGTTTGGCGCGTTGCGACACAATGTTGATTATAAGCTCGATGCTGCTATTTGGCATACCATCGATATATCCGTATACAGGACATTTCTTTGGCTACTACAACTATGTGTATCCATTTATATCGCCGGCAATGTTCCCGATTGGCATGATTGCCCAAACGGCCAGCATCTATATGACATTTACGGTCACAATGGAACGTTATGTGGCCGTTTGTCATCCTTTGCGGGCGCGTGCCCTTTGCACTTATGGCCGTGCAAAGATTTATTTTATAGTCTGCGTCTGCTTCTCGCTCGCCTATAACATGCCTCGATTCTGGGAGGTTTTAAGGGTGACCTATCAGCTGCCCGACACGGATATTGTGCTGCATTGTGTGCGTCCCTCGGCGCTGCGTCGTAATCCCACATACATAAACATCTATATACATTGGTGTTATCTGATTGTCAACTATATAATACCCTTTCTCACACTGGCCATACTCAATTGTTTGATCTACAGGCAGGTGAAGCGTGCGAATCGAGAACGTCAGCGCCTATCGCGTTCGGAGAAAAGGGAAATTGGCCTCGCCACAATGCTGTTGTGCGTCGTCATTGTATTCTTTATGCTCAACTTTTTGCCATTGGTGCTGAACATCTCGGAGGCGTTCTATAGTGTCATCGATCACAAAGTGACCAAAGTGTCCAATCTATTGATTACGATGAACAGCAGCGTCAACTTTCTCATCTACATTATATTTGGGGAGAAGTTTAAGCGCATTTTTTTACTCATTTTTTTCAAGCGGCGCCTGAGTCGTGACCAACCGGATCTTATACACTACGAGAGCTCCATTTCGAACAACGGCGACGGCACAATGAATCATCGTTCGTCCGGCCGCTTCTCGCGGCACGGCACACAACGCAGCACCACAACGACTTACCTGGTTGCCACGGCCGGCGGCAATAACTCTTTGAATAGTGTGCGGCTGACTCAAGTTTCGGGTTCGCCGGCTATGATCAAAATCAAACGAAATCGTGCCCCATCACCGGGTCCGGTTGTCTACTATCCGGGCCCGAGGGAAATGCAACGTTCCGTTTCAACAACGAATTCGACAACTAACAATAATACGGCACTTGGCTACGACTGGACCGTCGACGGCAAGAAACTTGGACATGTCTCGTCCGGTTTTTGAGCCAATATCGATCCCGTTTATGCTAGTTTAATCTCCAATAGTCATACCATTATGTAAATAAATATGTATATAGACATTTATTTTAGTGTGTATTAAAATAATAATAATAGACAACAAAAACTGAAGCGCGCCAAGCGTCGCGTTACTTTGTGATAAGCGTTAAGTGTTTCTATCTCTCTCAATATCTCTCTCAAATTCTCCCAAATACTCCAATCGTTAATAAACTAAGCTAAAAGTACAGCAACAATTTCGTATCACAAACAAACTAAATAAATAAATCCTCAATCTTTGTTTTCAAATATTTAAACAGGAAAAGAAATTTTACTCTAAATTATATCATACTTAGTTTTTCCTGTTATTTTTATTAGTTTATGGGCAATACATACTTAAATTTTGACAAGTAAACAACAAAATTTACCAAAAAAATATATATAAATAATTAAATTGAATTTTCAGTCCACATATTTCATATTATTTTAACAGTTTATTTTCTTGGGCTTTTTTATTTTTTCCTAGCAAATTTTGTTTGTTTACATAAATCAGTTTGTTAGTAGAATTATTACTAAATTTAAATCAAAGCTGTTAAGTAAACGAGTCTAAATTTCAATTTCTCTTTATATTTTATAGTAAAAGTTCTCCATAAATGTAAAAATTAGTTTTTTCAATGAAATACTGACTTAAGAATGCCCCGATTATATAATTATCAAGTTGCTAGACTGAGATGAATAACTTAGGCAAAACTAGAAAAAGCTTAACAGAGATTAAAACCATGCCAAAAGTCTCAAAAATATATCTTTAATTTTTTTAAGAAAATTTCCTGTATTAAAAACCTTGTACGTTCTCACTTTGTGATACTAAACGAAGTCATTAATGTAAATTTGAAATGAGTATTAATTAAAATCGTTGCGTTTACTTTAATTTCCGAGCAAACTTGATTAATGAAACCAAATAAACAAAATAAACAAAATTGTTGCTGTACTTAAGAAGAAAAAGAAAAAAAGGATAAATAGAATACAAAACTCTTCATTTGTTATTTATTATCGAAATTCTGTAACTCAATCAATTGAATTTGGTTTCGATATTGCACTAAATTAAGTTACAAAACTCTAATTACGGCAATTGAATAGATTAATGTCCAGAAAAACAGAGCTGACCCTAAAAAAAAAACAGAATCATGAAATGCGAGCCAAGAGCAACTTTTATTTATTAGCGTCAAGTTTTTGCTTTTAATTAAATATACTTTTTCCACTGCATTTTTCAGCAAAACTTGATAAATGATTTTTTTCTCACACTTCTCTTTATATTCGTTTCGTTCGTTCGTTTTTTATTTTTATTTATTTCTCTATCCGATTTGCTGGCTGTAAATTATAGAAAAACTTTTTTATTTTATTATCGATAGCAGTTTTGCTTTTTTAATCAATTTATTTTGACTTTGCAATCTGTCCAATTGCCGAAGTTTAAAAAGTTTGTTCCAGTCTACTTCAGTTAACGAAAATCTACTTAAACGGTTCATAAAAACTCGCAATAAATGAAAGTAGCTCAATTTTAATTAAAATCAAACACTTTGCTATTGTAAAAGACATTTTCCGGTGTTCAAAAATAGAATTTATTCAACTATTAACTCACAAAAATAATCACAATAAATTGAAACTGTAAATAAATTCGTAAATCAATGTACATAAAGCTAATGCAAAGCATAAATGGCGGTTACAATGAGAATGCAGATTTAATATTAATTAAACTTAGCTTTAGTTTAAATTTATATATAAATTATTAAAAAAAAAAACTCAAGCTCAATATTTGCTCGAGAAATTCAATAAACAAAACTAAATCGAAAATATGAAAATATGTTAATGAGAGAATAATCATTATAGTTAGGGCTGACTATAATACGCAACGTGGGCAGACGGAAAATGGCAAATGGCAATGAGCATGCCTAATGGCCACTTACAATTCAATTTCTAAGCGCTGCCCACCGCAAAGTGGATGGCGGGCCCAGACGTAACTAGAACAAAATCTCAGACGCAGCACCACCTGATATATATTTGTTTGTGTGTGTGTGTGCGTGTGTGTTTGAGGTGGCTGTGGATGGATTGTCTTCATCTCTAGTTGGGGCTTTAAGAGCTTGGCGCATTTGCCTATGCTGAGCACGTGGTGAGTGTTCCCAAGTTTATGTCGCCAATTTCATTACACAAAGGAATTTTTCTTTTAATAAAAGCAATAAAAAGAAAACAAGATTTTTTTCGCAGCGAATGATGTGCCATGGCATACCCTGCGTATAAGTTAAAGCAAGATTTTAGGTAAGTATTAAACATTAAACTTTTTTAGAGGGCATTTTTGGGATTCAACTTAATGCACAATTCATATAGATAGCCGAATCTATTTACAGTTTAACAATGGGGCACGCTTCTAAATGTTTTTTTATCTGGTTTTTGCTGCTGAAAAGTGTGCTATGAAAATAGACAAAAAGCTTTTGTCGGTTAAGTTTATTTGGCTTTTGTGATAAAGACAATAAATCAGTTTAGGTATCGTGTCTGGCAAAAGGCGCGGCATAAACGCAACCAAAAAACCCAAACAAAGAACCCACCACAAAGTAGCAGAGACTAGAGTTATATTTAGTGCTGTGTATGTTTGGCTTTTGGTTTTTCGGTTTGGGTTTGGGTTTGGGTTTGTCTGCAGTCAACGCAGTCTAAACAGTTTGATGCGATTTTAATGCCATTTGGATTACCATTCGCAGCATTGAAAAAACCAAGATAATGATGATGATGAGTTTATGTTTTTGCTTTGATGCTTTGACAAACGATAATGAGTTTGATGGATTGAAGTGTTGACCGCCCCATCCCCGTCGAACTAATTAGCACTAACAAAAGTTGCACAATTTTTCAAACTTAATCAATGCTTTTGCAAAAAGAGTTCTGATTATCTTTAAGGCTTAAAGCAGTCGCCCAATGCATTTACTCAAGGCTTTTGCACGTATTCCCAAGACTCTACTTCCAAGACAAGCAATTGCCTTTAGGGTGGCTATTTATGTCTATCTGCAATCTGGTCGTATCAACCATCAAGATCTTAACTGCCCGGCGGCGGTTTGCGGCTCTGCGAAGCTATAAGATTAAGTATAAGAGAACTAAAACGAACAAAACAATAAGCATTTGGACTCTTCATACAATTAGCTTTGAATGATGGCAATTACAGCGTCAAAATAGTCTGGCTGCTGGCTTTCTTTGTATCCAAACATTTTGAGACAAACAACAACACGTTACTACATAGCCTAGCCTAAATATCTATGTGCCACATGTAGCATGGAATGGCACCTAATAAAAATCCAAGCATTAAATAACAACCGAAAATAGATTGCATATCACAAGAAAATTTATTTAACAAAATTATTTTACAAGCTTGGCAGTCATTTGGTGGATTTGAATCTATTTATTTAAAGCCCACATGATTTCTTTATTATGTTAAGTGTTTGCCATTTTTTATTTTTTTTTTTATATGTATGTTAATTTTGTATTGTTATTCAAATGTAGGTTTGCTCAAGAGAATATAAATGTGCTTGTTATTTCTTAAAGTGTAAATTGAGTAATTAGAAAGCTGGTTTTATTTAAGGAAAAAAACTTTAAACAAATATAAATTGCCTCAATAAAATGTAAACATTCAACAAAAATATTTTACCTTAATTAAATGTAAACAAAGTAAAATAACTGAATAGCAAAAATGCTCATGCTTTTAAAATTTTAAAATAAGCTTTACTATTTTTTGCGATGTTTTTAATTCTTCCTTTTCTATTTCAAGCAGTTTTTATTTTTTTCAAATTTTATTCAGTTTATATATTTTTTTTCAAATTTATACAAATAATTTCTCCATGCAACAAATTTTATGTTTCACATTTATTTATTTGTTTTCGTTCTCAAATGTTTTTTTTTTCAATATATTTTTAATTAAAATTTTTTAAAACAAAAATTTATTTTCAAACATATTCCTTGAACAACTCTCTAACAAAAAGTAAACAAACAACAAAAGAAAAAGAAGAAAAAAATATATTCTCTTACTTTGAGTCTCTTTGCTAGTCGCTGAGCATTCATTAATTTGTCTTAATTGAATGAGGCAACAGAATGCCGAATGCCACTAAAGCTGAGCTAAACCAAGTCAGATTTTTCGCTCAATTTCGATCCGCGCTGTGTGTGTTGCATTTGTGTGGTGCAAATTGAGCCACAAAGGCTACAAATTAATTTAATTCAGCGCCAGCCGTTGAGCAAGCAACACGTGAAAAACCATATAAAAAGTTGAAAATGTTGAAAATTGTTTTAATTGTGCTTCAGCTGCAACTGTTTGTAGCATCACTCACAGGTTAGTTTAAATGCAGTTCTTAACTAAATATTTTTATGAGAAGAAAGTATTTATTAGCTAGTTGTCCGATATTTTTGACCATTTCGCTGGCTGGCAAAACCTTGACGGAATCTTGTCTCGAGGTTAATTGGGGACCCGATTGTTATGCGCCACCCGAATGGGTTGGCATCTATCGCCAAGATCCATCTGTGTCCAACTTTCAGCCCGAACTACGCATCGATGGCATACGAAATCGCACGGGCAAGCGGCAAACACCAATTAAGTTGGGCAAATTGCAGTTTCCAGGTGGCTGGAATCGTCCGGTTGATGATCAGGCAACCGCTACCAAGTATCCCAAGGGCAAGTGTCTGCCATATTATGTTGCCAGCTATAATGGCACCGAGCTGCTCACCATTGATTGCCTGAAAATTCAACCGAATTGGTTGGCGTATCTAAAAGATGCAGCAAATATGCCGCTCAAGCGTCTCTTTCTACCGGGAACTCATGCCTCCGGTGCCTATATAACTAACTATAGCAAAACCAAGTCCTTGCTCGTCAAGGACTATTTGGTGGCACAGCATTTTGATGTTTGGTCACAGTTGGTATTTGGCATACGTTATTTGGATTTGAGTGTCGGGTAAGATTGATAGAGTATCAAAAATTCTGCATTATCATCATTTTTCTTCTTGTGCAGCTATAGAAATATGGAGAGCAGCGTTGATTCGGATAACTTTTGGATTGTTAATGAGAATATGTTCATTAATCCATTGTCCGATGTTCTTCGTGATGTTCGTCGCTTTGTGCAGCTATCGAATGAGATTGTTGTCCTGGACTTTAGCTCTTTTCCTATTGGTTTCTACAAGCATCCGGAAATCTATAGCAGTCTATATCATATGATACGCCAAGAACTTGGCGATTTTGTCTACGCGCGCAATGTCAGCATTAATGAACATTGTTCAGAACGCACTTTTAATGATTTGCGTGCTGCGAACCGGCAAGTTCTGCTTCTGTTTCCCACCGATGAGCTACCATATCCGGAAAATGGTTGGTCAAACGATTTATTTTTAATCACAAATTTGTAAGAAATGCATATTTCTTCTGCAGAATCTGTGCTACTGTGTGCGCCTTGGCAACGTTTCAGCACCAGCTTTATGAACATTTCACAAACTTTGGACTATATGCGTCTGCTGTTTAGTAAGAAACCCGATTCTCCCGTACAGGATGATGGTTGGATATTCCTAGCAGTGAAGAGCATCGAACAGGCTTTGAACAGTCACAAATTGCAAACAGCCAAAGAACGTGCTGCACTCATCAATCCCAAGGTAAATCAATGGCTAAATGGTCCCTGGGGCATTAATGCCAATGTTGTTGCCATCGATTACTTTAGTAATACCAATCTGGTTGATGTCGCAATTCATGTGAATGCCCACAAGGCATTTCTAGCAGCGAATGAGAAGTTTATTAACCTAGAAATACTAAGTCGTCGTTAAGCAACAGTTTAAAAAACTGTTTAATGTTACAATAAACATTTTCGCCCAGTTGGCAGTATAACAGATGTGAAACTTGACTAATTTAAATTGGCAGCACTTTGGATTTAGCCGGTACACACAGCAAGCAGTTGTATATGGTAGCAAGCAGTGCATACAAGAATAGTGTGTTTTTCAGGTTCATGTGTGTACTGAAACCATACAGAAATGATTGATTACGAAATCATTTTATAAAAACATTTTAATTGCTTTATATTTTTAATCATAGCATTCGCAGAGTTTGCACTTTCAAGCATATTAAACTCTTTAATATAAAGTTGGCAGCACCTGTCATTTAGCTAGTACACACATCAAGCAGTTTTGAGCCCTGCAAGCAGTGATACGAAGGTGTGTGTCCAAGGCTGTAACTGAAACTCATTCAGAAATTAAAAAACGATTTTAATTTTACAAAATATTATGTTAAGGATAAAATTTTTTATTTGTCAATCTAAAATGCTTATACCTTCAAAAAAAAAATATCTTTCAATTATACTCGTGCATATATTTTCATTATTTTTGGCTACAAGATTTATTCGAGTTGAAAGCTGCGTAATTTTGTGCTATTTTTTATATATTTCTTTCTTTTACTTAGATCAACCAGCTAAAAACAATAAAATATCATATGCATCGAAACTGACTCAAGTTCTAAGAACAATTTATAAAAAGCAAAAACAATAGTGTAAAAAAAAGTCATAAAACGTATTTGCAATCTTTCAGTAGTAGCTGAACAACGTTTTATTTTTGGACAACTGCTTTAGAAACTTAAAACAAAAGTTGAATTGCTGTTTTTATATTTTTAATCAACAATGACATCACGTATCAAGTATTGCATACAAACATATAGAAAACCATATACAGCTGTTTATACAATTTGCTTTTTACGTATACGTAATTCGTCACTCAAATTTAACTTGTTTGTCATTTTGGGTGATAAAAAAATAAAATTAACTCTTGCTAAATTTAGGTGATACATTCGATATAAAAGGAATCGTTAGGGTATTCAGACTCCGACAAACTACAATTTATTTTGTTCTTTCTTGTTTTCAGTAATCGACCTTCAGTTTTGCCAAAGTGTTAATTAAAATCCGTACGCAAGCTAAGGTCAACCATTGAGCTTAAATGTAGAGCATTTAAATATTGCATATATTCAAGGTGCCGAATTGAATCAATAATCATTTGTTCTTTTCAATTCACTTTAAAATAGTTTTTGTTAATTTAAAAATAGCAAATTACCAAACAATAGATGACTCAAATGCTTATTTCATCCTCCTTCATTTAAATAGTTGAAATGACAAATGGCTTTTGATTGGCAAAATGCTCAGTTTGCTTGTGTCTTGTGACAGCAACAACAACAAAAGCAACTAACTTGGCTTAGAGAAACGAAACTGGATCTAACTGAATCAATAAGCTGCATATCGGTTTGTCGATGTGGCAAATGTCTTGTGATTTTTCCAACTTCAAACTTGATATCCAAAAAAAGGAAAAGCCTCGAGCTGCGCTTAGCAACCGCCAATAGTTGAGGCAATTAGCCAAGTATGTTACGATGATGAACGATGATGCATTTAAAATGCATTTCAGCAGTTGAATGAACTTTGTTTAAGTGTTTATTAACTCAGAGATAATAAAACCTCGCCAAACTGATAACAAATGGAAACAAAGATCGCGGCACTTGCTAATTAAACAGTTAAGTAACGTCAGTTTCTTTGTTAACGTGTTTGTACGAAACACTGCAAAGAACAAAATCCAGCACACTGTCGTAAACCTGCGATAAAACAACAAATTGCAAAAATGTTCTTAGTCAACTCAGATTTTTAAAGTAAAAAAAGGTCAACTCAGATTTTTAAAGTATTCTCTTAAAGCCTGGAATTAGTCGCAACATTTTGAATTGTATTCTTTTATGGTATCTAAAAACTAAGTTAAAGAAATAATATTGAGCATTAATATTTCTTAATAAATTATAATCTATTCCTAACCTTTATATAACCTTTGTGGTTATTGCGTACAAAACTTTTTACAGGCAATGCCCTTTGATAGGGCTGGTTTTTCTTTTTCTAAGAAGCCCTACCAATCTAAGATATTCTATAAGCTACATCAAATAATTATTATTATATGGTTTTTTTTCAATCTGATTCTAATCTAAATTCGTTTTATTATGGAGCCATGTCTCTCTTTTTGGTGCGCCATTTAACAAGCAACAACAAACCGATTAGATGTTGACAACAACAAGGCCCCGGGTTGATACAACGCCTCCAGTCATCAACGCAGCGTCGGCACCTTTTGATGGCACCTTTGACAAGCTGGTTTTTTATTTTTAATTGGAAATATCGACCTGAAACCCATGAAACAACAACACCCATAAATGGAAACAACAAGAATTGTGCATTACGGATATATATTATATATAATCAATCTATTTGTTATAGTAATAATAATTATAGTATTAGTTGAATACATCCTATACATTCTATGCGTATGTTCTAATCGCTGTGTGTGTGTGTGTTATTCTTACTGTGTTCTGATGTTCTTCTTTCTTATAGATATATATATATATATATTGTATATAACGGCCAGCTGAAAGGAACAATCCGAACAGCTGGCCGTACCATCTGCTAGGCAACCCGGGTTGTATTGGTGGCTGTAGTGGCGGGTGTTGAGTTCTATTTAATTTACAACGGCCGAACAATTTGGCCAACGACAATGACATGGTCCTACTTAAGAAAAATAAACACGCATGACATCGGTGAAGGGTTTGCGGCACAGCGGACACTTTGTTACGGATGAGGCGCACTTGGCGCATGCAACAACATGGCCGCAAGGCAAAAATGCTGTATTGTATTCGTCGGCATAGCAAATCTTGCAGAGTTTCTCTTCCCTTAGAGCTGTTCTCTCTGAGCCGCTGCCCTCTGTGCAGCCTTGTGAAACAATTTTCTCGTAGATCCTTGAGGCAGCTGTGTGCGCTGCTGTTGGTGCTACATCGCCGCTTTCGATCGAAGCTTGCTGTTGCTGCAGCTCCCCTTCGATTGGATGCTCGACAGCAGCTAGACTGCTTGATGCACTGCTTGCCAGCTGTTGCTGTTGTTGCTCCTCTTCGATGGCTGCCGCCTTTTGAACATCTTCTCTGGCTGCTGCCGCCTTCTCTGCCACCGAATCGAGATACAACTGACCCTTGATCAGTTTGACAAAACGACATTGGCTTAGCCACAGAGCATGCTGTTCCCATGGCTCGTCCTGGTCGTCCCAGTCCTTCAAGCCGCCACCGCAACTGAAACAACGTACACGATCGCCGACGCCAGTGTAAAAGAAACCCGCCTCGGCGAGTTGTTGCGGCTTTTGCTTCATGTTGCGCGGCCAATCCTCGAAGCTGCGCAGACGCGCCGACTCGATGGCATATTCGGGATATTCGGGAAAAAAGTTGCCACCGCTTGTGGCTGCGGCATTGGGACGGCTGCATGGTGGCTCTGGCATCGATGACGTTGAGACGACACCAGCTGGACCAGCCGAACTTGAATTTGTCGACTGTATCGATTGACGGCCCTCGGAATAGGCATCCTCATGCACCTCTATCACTGGATTGTTCGAGCCGCATATATCATAGCTGATCGGTGGCAGCAGGGCATCAAGTGCCTCAGGATTTAGGGGTATATTGTTGGTGGTGCGACGACGAAGTAGCGGGCAATTTGGGGACCAGCGTAAATGCTCAGGTACAGGTTGATCTTCGCGCTCCCAACGACCGATTTCCACCTCACAGAAATAGCATTTGACCTTATCGTCCTCGTTCGTATAGAACATGCCCGTTTGGGCCAACGTATGCTTATCCAGCCATGGTACGGGCCAATTGCTAAAGGTCCTCAAGCGCTCATCCTCACGGTGATATTTCTCATTCATTCTGTTCACATATAGCTTACAAAATTGTATTTGTTCTGTGCCCCGGGTGCTATTATCCACTTGATCCAATGCTGTTATTGTTGGTGCTGCTTGCGTTGTTAGTCTTGTCGTGGATCCATAGGGTATTAGGTATTTAGTTTGCGATGCTATATTTGCCATCTTGATAAAATGTTATTGCTGCTACCGTTAGTATTTAGTTGATGCTTTGATACAAACTGCAATGACAACGAAATAAAAAATACCAAAACGTTAGCATTTATATTGCAAAAATTTACAAAAAAAAAAAAAACAGCAAGTGCAATTGATAATGTTATCTAAGGTAAAGTATAGATAAGGTGTGTTTCTTGGGCACAAGCATTCTAAAGTCTGCCTGAATGCTTCAAGTGTTAAGCCTCTTATGAAAAGAACCCGATAAATGTTCAAGGTATTTATAAGTCAAACAACAGTCAGCTATTTTACGTTAATGTCAGATATGAAACGACAAAAATATATATATATATGAACATATGGTTTATTTCCACATACATTTGTATACTAGCAAATGCTTGATTAGTTCTGGAAAGTTATTGTAAACGCATATGTCAAAAATCGATAAAATTATTAGCAATAACTGTAAATAACTTTCAAGGTTTGCGATAGCAACATTTGAGACAGCCTTTCTACACAATAAAAATAATTTTGTTTTTTTAGGAAACTAAAACTTACTTTATCAAGCGTTATTTAAACAATTTTTCACACTTTTTTTCTGAGCAACTTGACTTGTGTATGTATTTTTACGGAGTGAAGAAAATCTCTGAAACGCAGTTCAAGCTGATGCTGGGCATCAAACGAACTTTAAGCATCCCCGAGACAAAAAGAAGAAAAAAAGAAAACCGTATGTTGTCTTGCTCTCGCACATTGGTGTAAATTAATGTACAAGGGTTGTTCAGTTCGTTCGTTCATCATCATCATTTAGCTGGGGTTGTAGCGTAGTATTGAAAAAGAGCGTACGCAACCTTACAACCTAAAAAGCGAGTGAAAATGCACTGCGCCGATGCGAGAATCATCTCAAACAAACATCTGCAATGGGATGTATAAAGTGGATGGCATCAACCAAAAGCAATTATATATGAAGCTAAACACAGCTGGTCGATTACACACTTTGGACTGTATGCATGCATGCGTAGTTGTGTATTATTATTATTATTATTTGAAGTGTAGGTGGGTTTGGCGCCTGCCAGACGAGTGTGTTTTGATAAGCGAAACGTTGAGTCATGTTTGCGATTTTCTGAGAATTAGCATGAAAAAAAACCAACACAAACATATGATGAAACTACTAGGGCGGAAACTCTAAACAAATAGTGTGTAATTATTAGATTATATATCGCTGTAAAAACTTAAACAAATAACATTTACAGAGAGATACTGGGGAAACAAAGCGTTTCGAACAATGAGAGATCAAGAGTCATAGGAATATGGCAACATATGATTGTTGTTGTTGTTGATGATGATGAAAAACACCGAGTATAGAACAATTCAGATAAGAATGGCAAATACTAGAAATACTTGTATTTAACATATTCTATAAAATAGAGATAGGGAAATGTGTTGTTGTTGTCAACAGAACTTGAATATCAATCGATAATGCTATACATATATGTATAAGTATATACATTTATATGTAACTGTGCAGCGCATAAAGTTTAACTTTTGCCAACGGCGTTGAACTGTTTTGGTGGTCTCTTTTTTTAGGTGCATGCAGCCAAAGAGATTGTAAGCCGTTTTTCGACATTTACTTCACATAGGCAGGCAGGCAAAGCACGAACAACTTCGTCTGTCCGGGAACGTTGTACAAAGTCCAAATATCTAAAGCCTGGCCATAGCGAGTCAAGCCACAAACCAGCTAAACACGCCAAACACAATTGCAGCTCACGACGGGGCAACGACTGCGGCACAGTGTTGAGCATTTTGGCCATTTAAAAGCTACACATCGAGAGCGTGAAAAACACACATAAAATTGTTTGCACTCTCTTACATTTTGTTCCTATTCATTTTTAAGTTTTTCTTGTTCTAAATTCAACAGCTATTTTTTAGCTTTTTCTAGCTTTTAAATATGTTGCACTTTTTTTGGAGCAGCACTGCTGTGACGACTTGAACAAAGAAGAGGGGGGTTGGGTGGCAGAACCATGCACTCGTGCAAGCAAGCAGCCAGCCAGCGCTAGCCGACTGTGAGAAAGTTTTAATGGAATGCAGTCAAACGACTTGGGCAGCAGCAGCAGCCGCAAGCAGCCCCACAGCATAAAAAAAAAAGCAGTGCAGCATAAATGCAGTGATGACTGCAGCAGCGTGTGTGCGACAGTGATAGCAATAGACACCGAAAACCATCAATGGAAAAACAACTATGCACGTACACAACACACACACACTAACACGCTGCTCACACAGACACAAGGCTCCAGAGTGCAAAGTAAGAAGAAGAAAACCAGGCGCACACACCAAAATGCAAAATACATACATATATGTATAAAAGCAAAGAAAATCAAAACAAAAGCAATTGTAAATTACAAATGCCCGACGAGGTAGGCAGGCATCTTGGGTTGGCGGTGTGGCAAAGATTGCGCATTGTTTTTTTTTTTTGAAGTGGAGCAGCAGCAATAACAACAACAGCAGCAGCAGCACAGACAAAGATGATAGCTTCGAGAGGCTGCTGGAATGGATGTTGCTTCTGTTTGCTTCAATTGCACTGCTCACATGCACCGTTGTTTCTTCTTCTTTCGCGTACAAAGTGCAGAAGCTTGCAATTACAGCTGCTGCTGCTGCTGCTGCTGTTCATCTTACTCTTTTACTTGTTATTTTACGGAATGCAATGCCCATTAACAATTGTAATATAAACGCTTGAATGCATTTGCTTTTAGAAATAAATTCCAGTAAAAGTTCAATGCAGTCAATGCGCTGCCCGCATGTTGAAACACTTACCAGGGCTGGGCAGAGTGTTGAACTCATTTTGGCACATGTTTATCGATAAACTTACACAAAGCCAAAGCATTAATGTGAGCAGCATAAATTTATGTTTAATAACTTATTATAGTCGGCAACAAACAAGAAATAACAACAGCAAATGGCCTCCCGGGTGCATGAATGACATGAGAACCCAGGAAAATTCAAACATACACACACACACGCGCAAAGAGCTATGTAAAGGAAAAATCATAATCAAAGGCCAGACAGCCCAGGAGGCAAGGCAAGGCAACAAACAGAGAACATAAAATACAGATGAGAAGACCAACAACAACAAGCAATGAGAACCTAACGAGGCGCGCATTGGAATGCAGTCCAACAACTTTTCTACAAAACTCTGCGCCACGCAAAATCCAAACAAAACAACAAGAACTGGAGTTGCCAGGCAGCCCAGGCGAGGCTGGTTTTTATTTTTCTGATTGGAAACCAAGCTAAGCTATAAAGCAAAAAGCTGGGATTGGAGTTTCAATGCTGTGTAAGCGCATGTGTGTGTGTGTGTTGTAAGTGAAGGTAACCGCAGTCAGCAAAGGTCTCCACTCGGCGTGCATGTAAGTTTAGCGCTACCAGACTGTGGGAAACTATTATAAACACTTTACCATTCTTTTTTCCTAAACCGAGATTGGAATGCGGTGATACCAGATACGACAGAGTGGAGCAACACAGCAAGGGCGAGAACGCGAGCGAGAGAGGGAGAGACACACAAGGCACGAGTTGTCGTTGTCGTTGCCGTCACGCAGAACTTAAAGCGGTAGTAGAGTGGAATGAAGGACATGGGGAGGAGCGAGGCCAACGCTGTAAAAATAACCAGAACGAAGAAGCAGAATAACAACAATAACAACAACAACAACAAACATACGCACACAAAGAATATTCTGTGTGTCCTTCCAAGAAATGCAACGCATAAGAAGAAGATATGAAACGACCGCCGACGACGACGCCAAAGACGATGTCGATAATAATAATAAAAAAAATATATACCAAGCTGCGGATGCTGGCTGATGCTCTTCTGGTGCTGCTGCTGACTGACTGGCTCGTCTCGTCTTCGTGTACTTAAAGAATGCCCAACCTACAACAACAACAGCAGACAAAGGGCAATATCAACGTAATCATAATAAATGCGACGCGAGCTGAGCTGAGCTGCTAAAGAATGCATTAAGAACGAAAAAAAAAAAGAACGGGGCTCAAGCTGCGGCTCTATCTTTGTCTGCCTATCGCTCTGTCTCTGTCTACACACTCTATTGAGCATTGATCGATTGCCCAAAAAGAAAAACTAACGGCGGCTCAGTTCAAAGACCCGACGCCACAGTCGCCGCTAGCATTTTCCAAAGAAAATTCGTTCTCAAACCCGAAAGTCAAGTCGTGCTGTGTGTTTTTCTGTTGTTGTTGTTTTTGTTGTGTTTTCATATCGTGCATTTCTATCTCTATCTAACTGGCAGCATCTCAATGTGAGACTTGGAATGCGGGTACGCTCTCATGAAAAATACACACACACACACATACAGAGGAAACTCGCATTAAATGCGCCTCGTTAGCGTATAGAATGGATGAAAGGTCGTTTTTCACGCGGCCAAGACTCAAAGGTCGTCTCTCGTATTGGCAGCGAGATGATTCAGCTCAGAGAATTCCGGGAATTCCAAAGTAATTTTCTATCTTTCATCTTCTTGTTCTTCTTCTTACTATTGTGTGTTCTTTTTCTTCTTCAAGGGCCACCGCCACAGCCGCCGCCGCGCCCCGCTCCATGGTCCTTCATTCATGCTGATTGCCGTCGATACGAAAAGAACAGGACAACAAAAGAGACGCATTCGAAAGAAATATTTCTCCTTTTTTATATTTTTTTTGATTTTTTTTTGCTACGTGAGATCTGTTTATTGGTGAAAAGCGTGGAAAATCGACTCAACATTCAGTTGGCAGTGAGAAATAATTGTAGGCGTTGGTTTTATGCCCAGACGAGAGGACCACCAGCGTGGGTCCCCTCCTCAGCTCACCACCATCCATCTGTTCTGTTCTCACTCTGTGTAGGCGATGTCTCCGATTGGGTGCGGGTTATTTTTTTTTTATTTTGTTGCGTTGTGGCAGCAATAACAATAAGTTGCTCAAGCTTCACGGAGCCAGAGTTGGAAAGCTTCGAGTTGATACTTTCTCTTTGTTGCTGTTTTTTGTATGGTTTGTTGAGTTTATTTTATTTGTTTGCTTTTTTACGCGAAACGAGCGCAAAAGTTCAAAGCAATGAAGCATAAAAACTGCTGAAAATTGGCAACAATGCAAACTCCATTGGCTTGGTGGCTTGGTGTTCTTCGGCCCTGGCTTTTATTATTGTTCTTCTTCTTCTGCTACTGCAGAGTGAAACTCCGGTGTACGCATGAGTGCACCACTTCCGTTCAAAACGGAAACGATCAACAAAGCAAACGCTCACCACAAAAGATAAAAGAAAAAAAAAACAACTCCAATGGGCCTATGGGACTGGTGGAGATTATGTGAAGGAAGTATGCGTGTACGTGTGTGTATGTATGTATGTATAATCGGATGTAGTAAAATATGAAAACTTTGAAAACGACGCATCATCAACGAACAACAAACGCGCAATGTTTATTATGATGAATGATGAGCTAAGAGAGAGAAGTGGAAAGATACCATGGAGATGAAGAAGTAGAATCATAAAGCAAAATACGCAATTAATTCAATTTGGAACAGTTTTTGGGAGTGTGTGTGTCATCATAGTGGTTGACCTTCTAGCCTGCTTAAATAAATTAGACAATGTTTTGCATGCACACTATACATACATATAGTCATCGGTTAAATATATAGACAAAAACAACATTGATTAAAATGGCGCAGTCGAAAATTCCAACGAAAACATATAGTAATTGCCTCGTATTGTGTACCCTTCTCATATTCTCCCCTTCCCCATTCCAATTTGGAATGTTGTTATTAAGCGCCAGCAGCGCTGATATCATTCACAATGAGTATAACTAGGGTTGCCATATGGTTTAGTTGTTTTGTTTATACGCCCTCAATAACGAGTGCAAACAGTGTGTTTCATTTGCTGTTTAATTTTAAACAACAATCAAAATACAAACAGTGCACTGAGTAATGCGAAAAACAGTAATTTGGTAAACAAGTTTATATAAAAACCACAGCGCATGCATTTAGCAACTCTGTAGCCGCCATGTTTTTACGAAAACGACCTCCTCTCGCTGTCGGCTGTGGCTTTTGTGAGCAAATGTGTGAACGCGAGAGCGAAAAACCCAAAACGGGAACATAACAAACATAATACAGCCGGCAAAAATTTCAAAAGCATTTTATGTTTTAATGAGCATATTGCAAGCTCCTGGTGATTTAATATTTATTAATTTTATTTATCACATATATAATTGTCATATTCAAAATTATGTCTTTTAACAGAATCAAAAGTAGCTTACATATTAAATTCGATACATTAAGTAAAACGCTTTGGTAAGTTTTGTCTTGTGCACAAACAAAATACTCACGGTTCTTGGGGTGTGTGTGTGTGGTTTTGTATGTGTGTGATGTGAGTTTGTAAGCTGTAGCTTTAATTAATGTACATTGTACATACATATATATACATACGTGCTCGCATACATATGTTTGTATGTATGTAGCGGAAAAAACAGCTATAGCTTTGTGATGTCACGTTTTCGTTTTATTTTTGGGGTTATATCTTAATTCAACTAAAACTACACAAAACTTTATCTCACCTTGACAATTTTTCTCTTTTTGTTGAAAAACTCAAGTTCCCTTTCCTCTTCGTGTTGAAAATTTGGTTATTTATAAAAGTATCTGTTGAGATTCGACCCGAAACTGTTAATTTTCTGCTTATCTCCGATATTGATTTTTGTCTGAGCGACGACGACTTTGACGTGACGTTGACGAAAAACACAAAAAACACAGAGACGCTGACTTTCTGTTTTTATATTTAGCTGGATTCTATTGTTGTTGGTGTTGTTGATAAAAATATACAACCAATATCACAATTTAGACTATAGGCCGAATAACCGAAATCTAAACACTTATTTTTTGTTTGTACTTTTTTGAAACGAATAACTTGAAGTGCTCAATGTTGGAGCGTTTGCGTATCCATAGCTTCTTTACAATTCGAGCTGCGAGACTGAACTGAAAATACGAAAAATGTTCGAGCAGCCGACAAGCGACCGAACGAAGCGCTGTCGCGAACAACCCCGCAAAAGCGTATGTCTGGGCGAGGGAAAGAGAGAAAAAGAAACAGATGTACATGCAGACATAGCACGTAGCACACACATACAAGCGTGTACATATAGATGGTAGTTTGGAAATTGTGTGAGGTATTTTTTGTTCATACATGTTTATCGTTGCACTTCTTGGAACTTCTTGCAATTTGGTTAAATTGTTTTTTTTTTTTTTTTTTAAAAAGTGAGCAAAAACACTTAAGTGATATGTTCAGCAAAAACTATTGCTACTTTTTAGTGCTGCATAATATACATTCATGCATAAATAAATGTTTGTATGTACTTGTATGTATATGCAGATACATATGTACGTTCATATATACATATGTACATATGTATGTATGTTGGATACATGCTCCGCTTTGGTCGCATCTGGCTACATCGGCTGCTGCATCACAATGATGCTCCAATACAACCGTACAACTTTTGTCGTAGTAGTTAGTACGCAAGATGGCGTACCGTACAACCGTTACACTACGGTTATCCTTTTCCAACTAGTAGCTGTCCTGCCACACTGCAAAAACTGTCTAGGATCATTGATTTTTTTTTGGCGAGCATGCGCCGATTGCACAGAAAGACAAACAAAAAAAAAAAAAAAAACAAAACAAAACGCTGCATCAGCCTCTTGTCCACCTTTGACTTCTGGCGCGTGTCAATGCACCGACACACACCGCCGACACCTCCTTCTTCGGCTATGGCTTGTGCAGCCCATAATTAACGCGCACCTTCCAGACGCAGACGCAGTCAGCGACATCGACGTCGACAGCAGCTGCTTTTATGTATACATATATATACTATGCGTGTGTGTACGTGTACGTGTGTGAATGCACATATGCTTCAATGCACTTTGCTTACCTGGCGGCTGTCTGGGCCTGGCTCAAATTGTTTTTGGACATTGGCAGCTGCAAATACTAACTTCAAATCTTCATCAAACTAATAACTTGTCTTCAAACATTCCATGCCCATTTCCCATTTAAATTTATACATATATACAGTATAAACTAGTTGGCGAGGAATTTGTTAGATAATTTCTAGTATCAAACTTAATTATAAATAGGAATGCATAATTAAATTGTTGCAATAATCAATTGAATTGTTTATACGATGCGTCATTTTGAATGAATGAATGAGACCTTTTTATACTAAATGCAACCTTTAAAGCTTATATAGCATTAATTATTTGTAGGAAATCAACTTTACTTGAACTGAAAAAGCAATTAGAATTCCATTAAGGTTATTTCTTTTGCCTTGAACTTCAAATTCTTGGAGCTAAGGAAAGGTATTGTTGAATTTTAAATATTTGTTTTGCTTGAAGAAATTCTTAAACAAAAGTTTTCTCTGTTTTTAAGAAGCTATTTGATGATATTTCTTAATTCGAAAAACTTTTAAAATTCATCAAAACTTAAACTTATATTAGAAATATTATTTTTAAGAAAATAATCAAGCAACAAATCTGATAATGAAAGTATTATTTCCGGTTAGAACCGTTTACTAATGATGACAATATTATTTCGAGTGAACTTTATTTGATTGTGTTAGAAATTGATAATGTTTTAACTTAATCTTTACTTTCAAAACTGTTCATAAACAATTTGCACTAACTTTATCTAAAAAATAAAAGTATCGGTGACAGCCGTATATTGTTTATAAGGAAAGGAAATACCAGCACGTAATCAACAACCATATAAACAATGAGAAATACCAGGCTCAGAAAAGATTGCATTATGCATATTAATAATAAAAATAATAATAATAATGCAGATAGGGAAAACAGTGCGAGTCATCATAACTTAGCAACCAGTGTGGTTGCAGTTGCAACATCTTTTGAACTACACATACATACATACGTATGTAAGAGTTGCATCTAAAATTATCGGTCGAGACGTCGCGACGCATTTCAAAATGTGCAACTATAAAAATAATACAAACGTTGTCTAGACATTGCCTTTTGACAAGTTTTTGTTATTTATTTGTTGTTGTTGCACTCGAAAAGTCATGTTAATATATATAGAAACGTATTCAATCTATTTATGGAAGTTCGTACGATCTTTTGCACTGGCTTCCAATTTTCATAATTCGCTTAAGATTGGATTGTTCAAGGCATTCAATGGCAATCATCTTGCAACGACTCTTGGGGGCAACTTTTTAGTGTGGTTAATGGTTAATATACTAAATATATATATAAAAAACAAATCTGCTTGTATATATATACAAAAAAACGGCCTTGCAAGGCCTTTTAAAGTTGTTGCACTCGTTGTTGTTGTTTTTATTGTTTTTGTTGTTATTGTTGTTGTTGTTAGTCATCAAGCAACAAATACAAATGCAACTCGCATGCGCAGCTCACTCTGCAAACTCAGGTGTGTTTAGTTATTTTATAAAACACAAAAATACCCTACAAAAATATTGGGTTGTATGAAAAAAACTATCAAAAGAAACTTTAGCCAAAAATAATTGAGAAAATTCGTGTTTAACGCTTAGAAAACTTTATAAAAATCAACAAAACAGAAAAATCTATTTCAGTGAAAAGCTAATACAATATGAAATTTTAAAAATTGTTCAGAAACTTAAAGTCAGATCTTGAACAATCTAAGATAAAACCAAATGAAAGTTATCAACTTTCATTAAATAAACCAAGTTTGTATAGAAAAATTATGTTGCTTAAGGAACCTACTTTCTGACTCTTAGGACCCTTAAAAAATATCATTATTAATTATTAAGAAACTAAACAATTTTTAATTAATTTTATAAAATCCTGCCTTAAAATTTTTGATTGAAAATAAAGTTTTAACAAAAAACTAGTATGCTAATTTATTTTATTCCGTACGAAACCAGTTTTTTTTTTTAATAATAATGAGTTTTGAAAAAATCTAATTTTTCGATATTTTTAAAATATTAAGCAACATTAACAAATGCTGCATAATATATGTATAAAGTCTTTATGATTCGACGCATAAGGAATAAAAACTTTAAAAAAATATTTATAATTTTTTGTATAGAGTATTTAATAAATTTATTCTTTGCCTGTAATTTATTTTCGTTTTAATTGACAGCCAAATGCAGCGCAAAACCAGTTTTTGTTTCAATTTGTTTTTTGCACTCTTATTGTAATTTGTTGTTGCTATTTTTTTCGCTACATGCTAAAGGTGTCATAACGACAACAACAACAACATTAACTGTTGATTAGATTGGCTATTACAACATCTGTTTGGTGCTCCCTTTTTTTTGTTGTAGCAGCAGCGAAGGGAAATGAAAGGAACGAGAAGGTAAGGCAAGGCAAGGCAAGGGAAGGGGCTGCATTACCTGCCTCAATACAGGCATTGAAAGAATCGAAGACGTGTGCCGGCAGCTGGCCGCAACAGGATCAAAAGGCAGCTGTTGCCAATAACTTGTTATAGGACTTAATTTAATACAAAACACAATAGTAAAAATATCCTTATTGTGTGTGCGCGTGTTTTGTATTTCTACGAACAAGGACCATGTTTGGCAGCTGCTCGAAGATCCTTGTCTGCGTTTGGGTTGCCTTCAAACTCTGACAGCCCAAAAGCAGCAGGCCAGCAACGAGGGCTGCTTGAGTAGATTCTTTGTTGAGCAAGCAACAAACGATTTTCATTGTTTGCGATCAATGCAGGCTGTTAACTGCTTTGCACTGCTTGCAGCAAACTGCTTGCTTTGGTTTATTTAGCAGTAAACTGCGCAATTTTTTGTTGATAGCAATTTGCAGTATTTAGTTTCACACTAAAATTCATTTATAATAAACAAAAAAAAATACCAACAGTTAGAGATCGGAAAGTGTTTGAATCTTATTTGTTTTGGTATGAAAATAATATATAAAGTCGATATAAAACATGTTTTAGCACAGCATTTTGACTTATTAAGCATTCACTGTGTCCATTAATTTCTTGCCGTGTTGGCATTCCGCCCATACAGCAAGTTGTGCAATGCAATAACAACAAGATATTATTTAAAAAAAAAGCGATTCTAAGTTAACAAAATGAGGTAACAACAGCTGATTAGGTGATCTAAACAACAACAACAATTATGCCATAAAAATTTCACACACAAATCAAAGTGACATTGGGCGTTAATTAAAAATAGTAACAACAACAACAAAATGTCAATTCTTAACACGAAACTAGAAAAACTGCAGTTAACAAACGTAGGGCAAGTGAGCGCGGGCGCGCAAGGTGAAGAAGAAGATCAGGGGGAGGGGTTAGAGGGTTGCGAGGCGGCATGAATGAAATGAGCTCAACATTTCTCTCGAAACTTAAATTTATTTGCGTCATCTAAAATGCAATGCACTATGAAAGAGATAATATCGAGTGAGAGAGAGAGAGAGAGAGAAATTGCATTAGTTTGGGAAATGGAAATGGCTAATGGGAAAATAGGTAGAACGTTCTAGACTACTCGGGCGTTGCATGAATGAAGAGGCAAACAACCCCTTTCGGCTATCTTATATTAAAAGGCAAATACCACCACCCCCCCAACCACCAACCCCCATTTCACATAATACTAAAATTACGCCTACTTTTTTTTTATTGCACTCACCGTTTTCATTGTGATTTCATATCTTATCAGAGTTCGAGCAATTTTGGAAAATTTTTGCAGCACTGTATTATTGTTTGTTAAACTTGCTCGCAAGATAAGGTTAAACAACAATGTTTATCTTAGTTAATTTTTGTTAATGTTTTTTGTATTTTTTGCCTTCGATTGCGACCGTTGGGTTTGAGTGTCACGCTGCGACTAGCAAAAAATGTGAATATTTGAGCGGCTTGCCTAGCCTAGATATTTATTTGCCATGCCCGAACCGGGCAGAAGAGGTGTGTTATTGTTTTTCTTGCTTTCTATGAACGCATCCGAATGGAACGAGACGCAAATCGTAGTTTTGGGTGCTGCGCAATTTTATTATATTTGGGTGGTGGTGGTGGTTTTCTCGAAATTGGGGAGAGTGCGCGCTGCAAATAAACTGATACAGAGAGAGAGAGTCTGAGAGAAAGCAATTACAACCGTTTACAACTGCCTGCAAAATTGCTAGTACAAGTTTATTTTCAAATATTTCTTTTGGCGGCAAGCCAATATTTTTTTAGTGCTGCTGCCCTGGCAACAGTGTTGCTCTAGCTAACAGTGTGCACACACTAAAAGCAAGGTTGCATTTACCGAATTAATCAATGTTGAGGCAACATGTGCCGACATTCACACATTACGTCCACATGTTCAGACTTTGACAGGGTCGCAACTCTTTGCTCTTCTCTCTGTTTTCTCTGTTCGCCTCTCTTTCATCAGTTTCATTTTAACCTTTGTCGTGGCCGCACGGAATGGCACGGAATGGTGGCCGAAATTAAATTCTGATATATTATTAACCGAAATATGCACAATAAATTGAATTATTGTGCAGCGCCTAGAGCATTTTAGCCCATCTAAGTGTGCGCCGTACAATTAGCGCGTGCCAAATAGCAAAGTAAGTGCTTGTGTTTTTTTCTGCGTGCGTTTTCGGTGTGAAAAGTTTTCTACTGCAATTTTGTACATTTTTCTCTACGTTTGCGTTAGCGTGTGCGTGTGTATGCCTATGTGTTGTGTGTGTGTGTGTGTGGATGGAGCGCTTTGTAAAATGCCTTTACATAATTAAAAGCAGAATATATATTTAAGCAGTGCAATTGGCCTTTAAGCAGATTCATTATATAAAAAAATTAAAAGGCATGCGAAAAGATTTGTGTGAAAAATATCGGTTTCCATCTTTAGTTGCGTTCTTCGTTCTATTTACTCGCGTACCGACGTCAGCGTCGCGGCTGTTGAATTTATGTCAAATTGGTAACACACACACACAGGCACACACATACACACAGTGTTGCATAGTGATGTGTAAGTGTTTGTGCTGAAAAGAGAGGCGCAGACGGAGAGAATAAGCGAGCGCGCGAACATACATGCAATGATAAACAAAGTGCATAAGGAGCAGCAGCCTCAAAATGTTCTTAATACAAATTTTTTATTAAATGCTCCTATTAATAGTGTACTTTTAATCAACTGTGCGTATTGTGTGCTTCAGAAAAATACATTTAACGCATAGCGACAACCCTGTGCTTGAAGCGCAATCAAAAGCAGCGCCCTAACGTCGGCATCGGCGGCGGTCGCAGTGTTGTGTTTAACGTCAAATACATTTACGCGCAACTTTTGCATTAATACTTTTTAGTTGCAGCTACAATGCACATATGATAGTTTTGAATGTAAAAATAATAAAAAAGTAGTATTCACAATGTAATATGCACAAAAATACAACAACCAAATAATAACATTTAACAAGATCGCAACAGCCTGCATGCCAGCGTGCATTTATATGTGTGTCTCTGTCTGTCACTTAGCGTCCATGTGTGTGTATAGCGGCAGCGGGAGCTTGTGTGAGTGTGCAGTGAAGTGCAAAAGAAACAAGATAAAAAAAAAGAAACAACAAGCAGTTGCGCCCGTTTTAGCTGATAAAGCGTACGAAAAAGAAAAGAAAAAACAGTAGGCACGAAACGAGTGAAAATATATATAGAAAATGAATAAAATGCAAAAATTAATGTTTGTCTTTTAATCTTCTTCTATAAATTAGTGCAAATCAAAATTCTGTGTGAAAACAACAACAACAACAACAAATCAAAATTAAACTGCAGGCGCCCTTAAGCGCCAGGCAACAACAATAACAAAAGTAAACAATAACAACAACAAAATACAACAAACAGTTAACATGTCAACGTTGGACGTGCTTAACCATTCGGCCATGATGAAGCGAGCCGAGCAGCTCAAACGCTGGGAAGAATCGGATACAAATCGTGCCGCTCCCACACCCCGACACGAGAATGGACGTCGCATCAAGTTTAGTTCGGGTTGCGTTTTTCTTGCTGCTTGCCTATCTGGCGATAAGGAGGATGTGGTGCAGCTGCTCGAACATGGCGCCGATATCAATACGGCAAATGTGGATGGACTTACAGCGTTGCATCAGGTGCGTAACCCCCTTCACCCTGTTAACTTTTTTTTCTATATGTATGTATGTGTATCGATAAACTGTGAAATGTATAAATGGAGCCCACATTACGTCAGTGATTGCGAACACGCGATCTCCCAGTAGCAGCAGCAGCTCTAGTTGTTGTTGTAGTTGTAGTATTAGTAATAATGAGCAACAACAGGGGGCGGCACTGTGCACAGGGCAATTTCGAAACTGTTGCGCCCAACTGAGCAGCAATGGTAGCTTTATGTTTGGAATACCCTGTTAAATAAATTTGATTGGAAAAAAAAGCAAAATTAATTTTTAATTAAGATTGACTTATGTTGAATTACTATCATGAATATAGATATGTATAAGTAAAGTACAGGGTATCAACTAGTAAATCATTGAATATTGTCTTCTTAGTGTTGTAGTTGTTGTTTAATATATTTCGTGCTCTCTGCTGCGGTTTCCAAAGCAGACACGCAAAAAAATAAAACACTTTAAACATTAACAAATACATTTCTAATGCAAGCCGACAATTTACAACAACTCAAAATGTTGCTGAAACAACAACAGCAACAACAAATAGAAAACAGCAATCGGCGCAAGCATTAAATAAGAAAATTTCCATTCTATTTTTAACAGCACAAGAAAAATATACAATACTCTCCTCACACCGATAGAAAAACTGCGGGATTTTGTATATGCTAGAAAAGATTTTTGCAAAATCATTTTTATTTCAAATTCATTTCGTTTGTTTCGTGTCAAATATGTTTGTATGTTTGTATGTACCAGAGAAATCCTAAATCTTTGTTCAAATTTATTTCATATGGCGCCTTTCAATTCTAGCACAAAGACAGTTCAATGTATTTCAACTGAAACTGTTTACAAATACATATTTTTAAAACAAAAATCAATAGCAATAATTCCACATTGAAACATGTGTATTTTTGATATAAATACAATTTTACTGCTGGAAAATTTACAACTTATTTACCTTTACAAATGTTTAAAAAGAAAAATCGCCATCGAAAATCGAAAAAAAGACCAGATATTTCAATGAACTGTTATAATTCGAAATGTTTAGCCATTGTTAAACAAACTTTTAGCATAAACTGTTAGCATAATTAAATTAAATTATGCCGCTCCGGTAGATTTTCACCGTTTAACTGCGGCGCACTTGTTAACCAGATGCTAATATCTAAATTATCACAGTTAAGACAGTGAGGGAGGGAAAGACATAGAGAAAGAAACAGAGAGATAATGCAGGTGCAGACGGGTTATAATTACAGCAATAACGATAACAATAACAATAATAATGGGAACTGTGTAAAGTCTTATATTACTAGCTAACGTTGTTGTTGTTGTTGTTGCAGTTGGTTTGTTTGTTAAACCGCAAAAATGAATTTTCATTGCAATTATATTATTTATAATATTGTATATAGATATATGCTGTAAGTATTATAATTATTTAACTCATCGCTGATTTTGTTGATCGTGTTTTGTGTGCTTTCTTTTTTTTTTTTTTTTTGCAAAAGAAGAAAATTGTTTTGCTGCGGCTTTCATTCATTTCACAAACAACTGCAACAACAACTGCAACAGACTAAAACACCTGCATGCAATTTTCAATGGCAACCAAAACGGCTGCCACCTTCATCTGAGGATGATGAATGATGATGATGATGACGACGACGGCGACGACGACGACGACGAACACCAATCCAACACTGAGTCTAATTTGGACAATTTTTGGGGGTGTTTCGTGGTGCGTTGACATTCAACTCGCTTTGGGAGAATTACAAAAAAAAAAAAACAACTGTAAAGAAAATTTGCTTTTGCAAAATGCAAAATGTATTTTTGAACACTATAAGTTTTTCTTCTTCATATTTATATATTTTTAAAATTTTCTTTCATGTAGCGACTAGTTCAAGGATAATATGTGAAATTCATAAATATTCAGCATTTGATGGCCGTATATTAAATATAATTAATTTTGTGGAATGTTCTACATTTGAGACGCTTTTTTTTTTTTGAAATGGCCCATAAAATTGTATAGTCTACAGTCCATAAATTTCCACGGCAATGCGGCATAAATAAATCTATATAGTATATCTAAATTGTATTGTTGTTGCTTTATACTTAGTATAAACTTGAACTTTAGCCTTTTTCTTTTTGGCAGCGTTTGACTTAAGATTTTGAAAAACAATCTTGTTCAATCGATATCGTGGAATATTATCGATTTCTATTTATTTTCGAATACTATCGCTGGTGTTTTACTATAATTTATCAAGTTACTAATCGTAAACGTGAAATGTTATCGATTTTGATCGATTTCGAATATTATCAGTAGTGCTTTAATTTATGAAGTGAATTAGAATAAACTTGAACCTTAGCCCTTTTCAGTTTGGTAGCCTTTAACCTAATATGTGGAAGAATAATATCGATATCGCTTGTTTTTTAATATATGAAGAGGGTTTTAGCGTTCCTTAGAAAGCATAGCCCTCAAAAAAATATTATTCTTGTACTAAATTTAACTTTCCGACCAATATCTTAATATTTTTAATAGTTTTTAAGCAATCCCAAGCTTAAATCCCAACTCAATATGTCTAATTTTATTTACCCTAAGCTTTGTATACATTAAGATTGTCTAATCGACAGCTGAAACGTTGAAATTATTTATTTAGCTGTTGTTTTCAGCTATAAAAGATTAATTGAATCATATCCTCTGGAACACAATCTTTGTTAGTTTCCGCTGAATTTGTTTGTTTCTTTTCTTTTTGTTGGATAGAATAACACATAACACATTTTTGGTCACATTATAATCAAGATGTCTATGAGTTATTGCGATGACAGCTGCCTTGAAAGATCTGAAATAAATAAACATATATGTAAATGCTACTAATCTAATCTTAAATGTTAGCCAATTAGTTTGGCATACAATAAATTGTCGCATAAATTAGCTAATTATATTGTCAAGATTTGTTTCGATATCTCTCTCTCGTTTTACAACTCTCAACACGAATGCATTAAAATCAATTATTATAATACATATATAAATATATAATGGCAACAAATCATGAACATGAATCGATTCAATTGACCCCAAATCGAGTTCTCTTTCTGTCTCTGTCGTTGTTGTTGTTGTTGTGATCCTGTCGCGGGAAATTAAAACAAATGCGTTGCGTGTGCTTTTATCCAAAATATTATTATTATTGTTGTTGTTGTTGTTTGAGGCTCTGACGTGTTTTATAACCTTGGCCCGGTTCCATCGATCTCGGCGTTCTCTCTCAACCGGACAGACGAAACGATCCGATCAGGCAGCAATAGCAAAAGCATCTACAACAGATACAAATCAAACATCCTCAAGAATTCACAGCGCGTCTCTGCTTCACTACAACTATACATAATAAACACATGTATATACATCAAAGATACATACATACATACATACATTTGCTGCTTTGGCAACATTTGATTTGATTTATTTCTCGTTTGGTGTTTTACACCCAAAATAACGAAACGAAGCTGAACAAAAATCTTGCGATTTGAGCAAAACACTGAACAAAATTTAATCATTCTATGTATGATACAATTTTTTCGATGTGTGCGTGTGTGTGTGAAGATTGCACATTGCATAATACAATTTTGCGAACTAAATCGGGGAAATAATAAACAAAAACTGCGCCTCTAAAATTTTGCATATTGCTATTTAATTTTACCAAAGAAAAAGAACAAAATCCAAGCAAAGAAAAATAAAAAAAATTTGTTCTATTTGTTTTTGCTTTAAAACACAAATTTCAACAGCACAAAATTTTGTATTTGTATGTTGTTGTTTTTTTTTTTCGCAAACCCATGACGAAATATGAACAAAAATAGTTGTATCAAATATATATATGAGATTTTGTTGGCTTGTTTGATTTTCAAAAAGAGAAATTAGTTCTTTAGTCAGAATCCGATAATAGCTATTAAATTGTGCCGATTAATGTGGCCCACATTTCAAATACACTTTGCTTAATATTAGAATTATAATATAAATTTTCTGAAAACTAAACATTCCTTTTGGAACTACTCTAAAGAAAAGTCAGCTGGCTCTGCTCCAGACAAAAAAAAAAGCTTAACTACTGTGAGCTGAAATAATTCAGCTGAAAAAAAAAAAACTAAAAGCTGAAACTGATAGACACCAACAACAAAATATTTTAAGCAAAGGCGAGGCCGCCACATTCAAGTGGCATCAACAAAAACAAATGAGAGCTTTCTCACAAAAAAAATATGAAAAAAAATAATAATAATTTGAAATTATGAAGGCTTGCCATAAGCCATTAGACCATTTAGATCATGTGGCCGCGCCACATTGTACATCTCTTATACAAATGTATCCAAAATGCGATTTTTCTTTCTTTTCAAATTAAATTGCTGTTCAATTTGGAAACGAATTATGAATAATTAATAAAAGTTTTCTACTTTATGTTCATTTGCATTGTTAATGATTTATTGAACTTTAGTTTAACGAACTTGAATTAAACATTTTGCATTTTAAAAGTTAATTATTTATACATTTAAGAATGCAATACTTAAAATGAAGTGTTAAAATTCTTAAATTTAGTACAGAATACTTGAAATACGAACGAAAATACTTATACCAAGCACAAAGGTACTTGAAGAAAGAGTAAGTCAACTTAAATGAAGTGAATTTCCAGAAGTTCTGCTATTACATTAGCCCAATCAAATGCTCTTTCTTTCAAAACTCTCTTAAAACTCCGACAAAAAAACAAAATAATTTGCAAGGATTCGAAATGAGTTCATTAGACGCTTTGTTTTAAGTCAAGTGAAAGGGGTGGGGCTCAGTATTTTATTATTGCAATAAGCAGCTTTAGTTGCTGTTGTTGTTGTTGTTGTTGAGCCGCACAAAGTCGTCTCAACAAGTTGCTGTTTGCTGATTGCAGCATTAAGCGGCGTATACGTAATGCGCTGCGGGGTGAATAACATTTAAAGGCAGCAGTTAGAAAAAGACAGCAGGCACAAAATAGCGTGCCAAAAACAAAAACAACAACAACAGCAAAAAAAAAACAGAAAAACAAAAAACTACAAAAGGCTAAACTTAGCATGCAATTTCGTAGAGCGCCTTTTTGGCTGCTATCTATTTATCTGGCCAAGCAACGACAACAACGACAACAACAAAAATTCACTTTCAATGCAATGAAAATAGCACAGAATTTGTTGTCTGCTGCTGCTGCTGCTGTTGTTGCTGTTGCTACTTCGAGCTGACATTAACACAACAGACCAGAAATCAAAAGTCACAAATTGTCATGGAAAAATAGCTTGTGTCAAATTTTGCATTTGCCGTACAACAAAGTTTTTGTTGTTGTTGTTAATTGTTGTCGGGATGGTCATGCGTGGGCGGTCGATCTGCCCCGCCCCCATCACTGATCGTCGCTGTCGTCAGTTGGTCAGTTTATCAAAAAATTGCTCATAATTAATTAATTGGCTGCGTTCCAGATTTACAAATTGCTCCGACTGAAACACAGAGAAAAAAATGAGACCCGTTTATGCGTTTTTTCTTTTTTTTTTGTTCGTTCCGCGAAATGGAAATTGCTTTTGCATTTTCAAAGCAATAATAATGGACTGGCAGGCAGGCCAAAGCTAAAGCGCGCGCGCTCCCCATTTTAAAAACAAAAGAAAGAACTAAATTAACATATGGCGACTATTAAAAAAACGAAAAAAAACGATTCTAAGACCATTTGAATTTATCAAAAAGTAACAATAGAAGGGGAAAGGTGAATTGCTATGTGTTCTTAAAACTTGGTATTCGTTTTTGGGTATAGTAAACGCTAGGTACGAATGGATTTCAAGATATTTTAAGTATCAGCAAATCATTTTTGTCAGATTGATTTTATTCTAATAAAAAAAGCTATTCAAATACGAATTGTTTATGAAATAAGCGATTTATATTAAACTGGAATTACAATAAATTTTTATAGATCGGCTGACTTGTGTTTCCTTACATTCTTACCCGATAAATTTTGCTAAATTTCTTAGTAAAATTGCTATGCAGTTTCTCTTGTGTTTTCTGGGAAAATTGATTCAAATTTGATCAAATATTGAAAAAAAAATAAATAAATATATCAGATGAAGTTTTGTGAAAAGTTAGTTAGTTATAAATAATTCAAATCTAGCATAAAATAAGATTCCTTTAAATCACATTTCTTACTCTGCGAATCAACACTGTTTTGATATTTTGAAGCTTTGTGCGCTTTATATTATTATTGTTTTGGTTATTATAAATTCTTATCGCCATTTCACTTCGTTGCCTTTACTAAGCGACGCATTGTTGTCGTCGTTGGGTTCTTTTAGCTAGATAGCAGACGCATAGAAAAATGAAGCAAGCCTGAAGTTGCTCAAAATGATGATATCATCGCCATCATCGGTTGTCGTCTTTATTATTTTGGTGTGCGTGTGTGTGTGTGTGTTTGCACGCCGACAATGTCTTCAATGTTTCAACGGAAATCCGCATAAACAACGTTGTTTGTGTGTGTGTGTGTGGTGTGTGCCACCGATATCACTCAATTCTCCGATTTTCGATCCAGTCTGTTTTGTATATGTTTACTTTAGTGTTTTTAGCTAGATAAACACAAATGTTGCAGCTATTAAAATTATGGCATGCAATTACTCATACAAAAAGAAAAAAAAAATCAATATACAGAGTATAAGAGTCTCTAACCAAAGCAAATTATGCAGCAGAAAACAAAGAAACTCGCACGAATAATATTTAAATGCATTAAATATTCGAATTTATTCACTTTATAAAACACAAGCAACTTCAAACAAAATAAACAAATTTAAATTAATCGAAAGAGAAGAGAAAAACTATGAATATAAAATGAGTTCTTTGAGAAACCTTGAATACTTAAATGAACTTAACTGTATAAGTTCAAATCAGAGTTGAGAATAGTCGGAATTTAATGTAGCACAGTTATTTGTTATATAGAGAAAATCTTAGTTAATATTGTAATAGACTTTCACTCTTATACAAATGTCTTATACTAATTCATATATGCTCTTCTTCACAGGCCTGCATCGATGATAAACTGGAAATGGTTGAGTTTTTAATCGAGCATGGAGCAGATATTAATCGACAGGACAATGAAGGTTGGACGCCGCTGCATGCCACAGCCTCCTGCGGGTAATTAAAAAAAAAACAAACTCAAATAATCGTCAAGTAACAACAACATTGTTTGCATTTACAGTTTTGTGAGCATCGCTCGATATTTGGTGGAGAAGAATGCTGATGTTGCTGCCGTGAATAGTGATGGTGATTTGGCGCTAGATTTGGCAATCGATGTACAACACATGCCCATGATTGACTACATGGAGAAGGTGGTGCAGGAGCTCAACATTGATGTGGAACAGGCGCGCAAGGCCGAGGAGCAGGCAATGTTGAATGATGCCAAGAAATGGTTGCGCAGCGATGCCGCTGAAGTTGATCGGCCGCATCCGAAAACAGGTGCAACGGCGTTGCATGTCGCCGCCGCCAAGGGATATACGAAAGTTTTGAGCTTGCTGCTCGCGGGCCGGGGCAATGTGGATAGGCAGGATAACGATGGCTGGACACCGTTGCATGCGGCTGCACACTGGGGCCAAAAGGAGACAGCCGAAATGCTGGTCGAGTCTCTGGCTGATATGGATATACGCAATTATGCTGGTCAATCCTGCATCGATGTGGCCGATCGCAAAATGGTCAAATTCCTTGAAGAGCTGCGCGCCAATAAGCGCAACAAACGGCGTCCATCTAGTCAAATCAGGTGAGCCCACAATCAATCAATCAATTATTCATCTGTTCTAAAATCGCTTTACTTTGTTTTTTGCAGCAGAATCTCAGATGCGATTGAAAATCATGTGGACAAAACACCAACGAAACTTGTACGCGTTGAAGTGAGAACTGATGCCGCTAAAGATGGTGCGTTTTATCGCCTAGTTAAACAGACTTTATACCATTTGCATTAGCTAAGTTTGCATATTTTTTAATCTATAGTTTTGTTATGTTTTTTTTTTTGCAATTTCAATTTCAATACCAACTTTTGTGTATTGTTGTTGTGCGTATTTTTGTTGTGCCATTTGATTAGGTTCTCATGCGCGTTAAACAAAAGTTCAGTTGAAGCATTTATTATCTCATAAAAACACTCACACTCATTGCCTTCTCGTCCTTAACCACAACGAATCAGCTCAATCTCATCTTTATTATCATCCATCAACAACATTATTTCATCGTCTAGTTACAAAAAAAAAAACAGTTTTGTGTAACATTTTCTATTTCTTTCTCTCTCTCTCTGTCTCTCTCTGTGTATTCCTATGCTACCCACCTTTCTATCCCCATTTCTCTCTTCGTTTGGATGTGTTTTTTTTTTCTCTTTCTCTATTTGTTGTCTTGTCTTTTGTCTACAACAAAAAAAAAAAAAAACACAAACACCGCACACTGCAGCTGCTGCAAGCGGTTCTCAAATTGCCTCAGATGCTATCAATGATGATGATGATGATGATGATGATGATGATGCTGTTGTTGTCACTGCCACTCAAAAGGATGATAATGATGATAAAGTTGATGATGATGATAAGAGTAATAAAGTTGATGTGGCTGATGAGGAAAGCGATTCAGATCTTAGCGATTCGACAGAAAGCTCGCACAGCACAAGTCTAGAAGACGAACAGAGCGAAGGTAGTCGACATTATGAGAGAAAGTTCTTTATACTTGTGTAAAAAAAAACTCAGTTAGCTCCGAAAACCCCTCAATGTGCTTACCACTTGCATTCAAGCCAAAACTAACTATAAATTATTAAAATACTTAATATCCAGCTTCTTATATATGAATATTTAATTAAATTTTACAGCTGAAAATCATGCCGGCGAACATTCTGTTGAAGAGGAGGCGCCTTGGCGACGCCGTACAACGCGCACACCAAACGACAGTCCCACTAAGAATCGTAAGTTAAAGTATTCTTTAATGATTTCTTCGGTTATCTAATTTATCTGGTTCTAATTTACAGAAGTTCCTGACAAAGAGCTAAGCGGCAAGAGCGCCAATGAAAGCGCCAACGATGTCATCCTGAGACGCACGCAAAGCTTTGAGAATGATCAAAAGTGAGTTTCACACACACACACACACATATTTGCGCGCACACACACACACACAATGTGTCACAAATTGCACAAAAAAATAAATATTTTTGTGTTGAATTTTGTTGCCGTTTGTGCTTTTCACTTTTTTGCTGATTGTTGTGCGCTCGCGCCGCTTATCAATAAATACACTTCACGCAGAGCTTACACACACCGCATTCTCTCTCACACACACACTCATACACAACTAATTGGCCATTATCGAAAAAATAATAAAAATTGTTGTAGTAAAATTTATGCACTAACCTTTTTAAATTTAGACACTGTCGCAATTGTTGCTGAATCAGTGTAAAGCAAAAAAAAAAAGATAAAGAATTTTGTGCTAAAAAGCATTTTATTGCTCGTGAAGCGGCAAAGTGTAAAGCACAAACAAGGAAAATTGAACACTTTAAATTCGACTTTTGTTTAATAACATTTAATTTGAAATATTTGTTTTGCTATTGTGTTTGTTTTTTCTTTTACTTATGTGCAACCCAAATAAAACAACTACTACAACTACAACAACAACAAAAAATCACCAACAAATCGCACCAATTCATCAAACGCTTATCAAAAATCCAATTCTAACCCGCCCTGCCATCGCCCGCCTGCCTGCCTGACAATTACCCCCGATCCATGATCCAGATTCTATCAAAAATATAATGAGCTGCGGGCACGCATAAAGGCAAATTCGTGTCCCATACTGCCAGCGACGATGGCAACGACAAACAATTCGGCTGCTAATACAAACAATAACCAAACTAGCAACAATAATAATAACAACAATAATAACAACAGTAACAATACCAACAACAACAACATCAATAATAAAAGCACATTGCTGTTGGGCAAAACTGCAAGTGGCAGCAACAGCAGCAGCAACAACATGACAACAACAACATCAACTACATTCAACACACACAACACCAACAACACAACAACAACAACAACAACAGCAACTACAGCTACAAATCCAAGTCAATTATATAGCGTACAAAGATCGGCATCCCTCAAAGATAATTCTGTGTATTTCAGGTTTGTTGTTATGTGAGAAGAAAAAAAAAACTTCTAACTGTAATTAATAACTTAATATTAACAAATGTAATCTATCATTGCTTTTGCTTAGCTTCTCTTTATCCTTATAACCCAATCAAATTCACATTGCACCATTTAACAAAATGTAAAATCAACTTCAACATTTATAAATGTATTTATATAGGCAAATGAGCACAATGTCTCTCGTCTATCTATCTTAGATATGATATGTTTTTAATCTTTATAATGACTTTTTCAATAATATTTGATGTATTTTCTCTTGTCCAGGAAACCAATTGCTCCAGTTGCAGCGACAACAACAGCAACAACAACGAATACACCAACACCAACGACGCCCAGCTCACGCTCAACAACAACAACAACAGTGCTCAGCCCACCTATACGCAGGTGAGTCCTGATTGAGTTAACAAATACGTCAAAGAGGTAGTTTTGACTTCAGGTTTGGTTGGAATTAAATACAAAGTCTTACAGAAAGTGGGAAAGCAAAAGAAGCAAGGGGTATGGAAACTAAGATACTAAGATGTTTTATAGATTGTGTTATTGTAATAGTTATGAATAGTCTAAACACCTTATAGACTGACTGTCTGTTACAATAATAACGGACAGCTTAAATCGTGAAGCTGATTTTTTCTATGAAAGATTCCTTTTAGGTTAAGTTAGCATTAGGCGAAAATCGTTTGGATATTTCTGAGAAAATTTTTAATAAAACAAGAAATATTCGTTAGGTAGCACATTTCTTTAAAATCATTGAAAGTAAAGTTTCTCAGATACAGGAAATTTATTAAAGTCTTAAAGATTTGTCCGGGAAACTGAAATAAATAAACAGAATTAAAGTAGAGATGGGAACTTTTTGAACTTATTGCTATCAAAGCAACTAAACTATTTTAAGTTTTATAATTTCTAATCGGTTTTTATTAAACATAAATATATAAAACAATTCCACGTTAGCAACAATAACAGCAACAATGGCAACACAACGGCAAGTGCCAGCGCTGCAAGTGCCGCAAATGATGTGGAAACAAACCCAAAACCCAAACAATCGGCGACCAATATATTCAAGAACTTTTTCAAGTAATGTTGATATAATGTTGATTGGTTGAGTGTTAACTTGTTCGTTTAAAGCGCTAACCCCACTCGCCAACCTTAAAGGGCCGTTTTAAATTTAGGCCCAGCTGCTAACAAACTTAAAGATTTATTATTTAGCATGTGCTGCAATGCATCGTTTTATTGTTTTTAATGTTGATTTATCTTCAATTTATATGGAACACTAACTAATGAATGATTTGCTTTTGTAGATCCTTTGTGCCGCCGGTGCGTGACGAGGAGAGCGAAACACAGCGCAAGGCGCATGCGAAGCGAGTTCGGGAGACGCGCCGATCGACACAGGGTGTTACGCTCGATGAGATCAAGAGTGCCGAGGAGCTGGTCAAAAAGAAGAACTTGGGCATGAACAACAACAATAATAATAACAACAACAACAGCAGCAGCGTAAGTACTTAATGTGCCCAAGTTCAAAAACAATATCACCGACAAAAAAAAAAAAAAAAACACAAATACCTAAAAATCGTTAGCGTAGACCAGAAGAACAGTTCGATAGCCCATTTCCACGCATATAATCATATCGAGCTTATATAATATATACTGTGTATATATGTTATCTGTAGTGCAAAAAAAGAAAAACATTTTCACACAGACACACACGAAGAGGATATTCAAACCACAACAACACCAAACAACAACTGCTTATGGTTATGGTGTGTTTTCCCCCAACATTCACCATTAATGTTTTCGTTGTGTTTGTTTTTCCCCCAAACAAACTCCCATTTGTATGTATGTGTGTTCGTGTGTGTGAAGTATGCAACCCTGCAATCGTTTAGCATCATTATATATCTTCCCATCTCACATACCAATAGCAGTCAAAGTTTGTTGGTGTTTGTCACTTTAAATCGTATATGTAATTTCCTTCTTCCCTCCATGTCTGTCTGTGTGCGTGTCTGTATGTGTATGCGTGTGTATGGATAGCACGTTTGTTAAGCCTAGTTTTTATATTATAAGCTTTATAATAGAGATCATTCCCAAAAAAAAAAACGCTATGCAACAAAAGAAACAAGTTTTGAAATAGATTTTAAATCCATCATAAAATAGGGATACAATTTTAAAGATTTTTAAGAAGGTTTTGTTTTGAGGTTCATACAAGTGTTCAAGTAGTGGAAATGGTTTGAGAGCAGGCTTGCGAATGTCTCTAACTAAAGATTCGGTATCGATAAATATCGACACAGAACGATCGATAAGTCGATAAATATCGATAACTACTTAAAACCATCTCAAGCAAATAGCGTTCTGTGAATTTTGAAAAGGAACTTTAGTTAATAAAAATTTCCTTCACCGAGAAGATTTAAAATAATGCTTGTCACAAATTTCGCGTTTCGGTTTTGGAAACCATGTGTTTACTGTATAGAATAAAGCATATTTAGGTTCGTTGCTTATGTTGCATAGTGGGAAACACAATACGAAAATATCCATAAAGTAGTTTAGTTTCTTTCTCATCATCGTTCCCATCCCATCAATCAAATCAAATCGATCAAATCGATCGATCAATCAGCGCTAATTAAGCCTGCGTGTTTTTCTGCAGCTGCTGCATAAAAAATTTAACAAATAAGCGAAGTGTTTTTTCGAGATTTCTACGTTTGCATCCGAGTTCTTTTTTTTCATTATTATTATTATTATTATTGTTTTTGAATTGAAAGCAATCGCAATTGCGCCCCGCTGCAGCTGCTGCCCTGCCGCCGCCATCGTCTCGATATACTTGCAACGATTCTTCTCAACGATATCAAAAGTTTTTTTCCTTATGTTTTTTTCATTATCATTCATGTGCAGTTTTATATAAGAGTAGCTTTATTTTATGTATGTATTTTAAGTTAAATTATTGAACTATTTTTTTTTTGTATTTTATATGTATATACAGAACAGATATTTATGTATATGTGCATGTTTGATATTTAAGCATGTGTTTAGAGGTTTCTCTACAAAAAGAAAAAAGTATACGTATGTCTTATAAATATGTCTTATATCGTATATCGTATATCGTAACGTACTCTTTACTTTTTGAGGGTTAGAAAACGAAAAACACCATTTGATTTTAAACTTTTCAAGAGACGCGCAGTTTGAAAAGAAACTTTTTTTTTTTTTTTTTGTTTGTTGATTATTTGATCCACAACTAATATTATTAACAGAATGAAACAAGCTCCACATCAAGCACCACAACAACTACAACAGCAACAACAACTACAACAGCAACACCATCAACAACAGCAACACCATCATCAACAACAGCAACAAGCACAACTACAATAAACAACAGCAGCAGCAGCCGGGATGAAGAAAATGCGCAACCACCACCACCACCAACAACACCACCACCAGCCATAATACCAAGCACAACAACAACAGCCGACAATGATGATTTGGATATAATTGAGGCTGTTGTTGCCACACTAACGCCAACCTATGCAGCTGATACCACCGCTACCTTTACACTATCAGCACCGCCAACAACAACAACAACTACAACAACATCACAAGATGAAAAAGTAGAAGTAGATGAAGAAGAAGAGCCAACAGCTGTTAGTGCTAGCTTTACAATAGTCTCAAGGCGTGAAAAGCCTCAAGAGCAACAGCCGAAATCAGAGGAACAACAACTTAAGACTGACAGACCAACAGATTTGTCTCTAACTGAGAGACAACCAACAGCAACAACAACAACAACAACGACGACGCCTGCAACCACACCCGTTGCACAAGAAAGTCCAGTAAGATTGCGTGATAAGCGTAGTTTGAGCAGCACCACAGCTGCCACAGTTGCCACAGAGGCGGCAGATGGTGACAAGTCGGAGACAGCTTCTCCCGTTAGTGGACATCCCGATTTCAATGCGCGCGATTCTTTGCTCAGTTTGTATGCACGTCGTACACAGGAGAGTGGTGCTGGTGTTGGTTCAAGTGGTGCTGTCGCTGCCGTTGCTGCTCCCTCAACATCTTCGTCTGCTTCGTCGACAAGCACAGCTCTATCGGCAGCCGAACGGCGTCCGTCTTGGCGTCTCAAGTTCGATGCAGGCTCCAAGGTATGCAACACAACAACTACAACCAACAACAACAATACAAAAGAACAATAGAAAAGAACAACAACAACAGACAATTCAACTACCCAAAACTGACCTTTAATCCGAACCGAACTAAGAACTATAAGTTTTTTTTTATCGAATGTTTTGAAAAAAAAACGTGCGAAATTTTTGTTATACTTTATAAGAGTAGCATGATTTCATGTATTATTTAGTTAGTGTAACTAAATGTTTAATGCGTACGTATTTCATAACGCTTCGGGATACCGAAGTTTAAAATTAATGCAAGGGTATAAAAAGAGTATTGAATTTTTCTACCATTTGGGTTTCACTTTCTTTAGCATTTCTCTTTTTCTTAAGTTGACCTTTTTTCTTGCTCATTTTGAATGTCTGTTTTTTTTTTTTATCAATTTGCAATGCATTTAAGTTGTTAATAAATATCCTAAATATTTTTATTTGTATTATAACTCCATATTTATGTATGTTTTATTATAGTTATATATATGTATGTACTTTATTAAATAACTTATTCTATTGGGAACATAATAACGCACATTCGGCTAATGAACATTTATTGTATCAACATATATATTTTCACCATAAATATTGTCATTAATTAACGCTTATTAACTTTATGCTGTGTTTGGCTTGCTTTTTTGTTTGACTCAAGTATTTAATAATATTTTTATTTAGTTTAAAATAATAATGAATATAATTTAAGAATTTTTAAAAATTCCAGGGCAATTGATTTTAACAAAAAGTGTTTCTAAAAGAATTTGAAAAACTGTAGATTTTAAACGTCTTAAAGGTCCTTATAACATTTGATTTGAGTTTATAAAAATTAAGCTTCTACAGAAAAAAAAAAAATAAAATTTTTAATACTCTCAAAAAGCGAAAAAAAAAATATTTAGTCCGACAATATATCCCTTAGACAATTTTAAGCGGTATCTCGAGTATTGATTACTAAAACTCAGCTTATTTAAGTAAAAAACGCGCATTGCAATAAAAAAAATGGATTCAAATAACAAACAAGATAAAACAACAACATAACCAGCATAGCTTTATTTAATACCAATATAAAACAGAAAAACATGCACACAAACAATAAGAACAATTTGAATTTTTAAGAATTACCAAAAACTTTTTATCAAATTTGTAAAAGTTTCTTGAATGAACCTTGAACTAATATTATTTTTTGATTATTTCTTGTGCAGTTCAAACTGGAGGATATAACAAGCGGTGGCACATATCCACCCAATCAGAGCACCATAATACCCAGCGCACCGGCCGTTATGGCCGCTGTTAACTTGGCCAGCACAGCGGGCACACAGCGTCGCATCAGCAGTGGACCCAATGCGCGTAAGTCTTACCGGAAATAACATGTAGAAAAATGAACAGATAAATTGATATTTTCGATTTTTGGTTTACAGTTAATGCTTCCAATCAATCGATCAATTCGGTGGGTCGTCCCGTCTCAGCGCCCAGTGAGAGCATCAATAATAGTAGCGCCTATGTAACGGCACCAGCCCGTCGTTATGATACATCAACGCTGGCGTCAACTGCCACAACAGCAACGACAACAACTGCCACAACGACAGCCAACAACTCGTCTGCGTCTCCGGCGGCAACCAGTGCCAATCATGATGATAAAGGTAATTGCAACATGTGGCAGTTTGGTTTTGTTATAGTTTCTAAACTTCAATTCCTTTTCAGATAACGATAAGGAGAACGATAATCGCACACAGACTGTCATACAGCGTCGACGCAAACCGAAGCGTCGATCCACCGGTGTAGTTCATCTTGATATGGATGTAAGTGCAATTGTTAACTGTGCTTGTTGATCGAAAACTAATTCGAGTTAAATCTCTTTTCTTTTCTAAAGGATCTCGATCCGGAACGTCATAATGAAACGGCCAACAATGATAAGGAGGATAAGGATAAAGAGGTGAGTCGAGCATTGAGTTTATAATCAAATAACAAGCTCTTTAGTATTACGATTATATATGTATTTATTTAAAAACATTTTGTCATTTAAAAATGTAGTCCTAGGAAGAAGACAGTTTTAAGTTGATGTTCCTTTAAATATTTTAAAATTTCTAAATAATACTCATTTTAATGATAAATGTATATTTATTAACTTAATAATTTATGTATTTAAAAACACAAATTTAATTACAAGTAGATTTAAAAATAATCTTAACACACAAAACTTTGAAAAATTTAAACCATTTGCGGAATTTCGTAAACCTTTTCGCGTCTTATTTCCCCTTTTCAAAAAAAACGTAATTCATCGAAATACCAAAATATATATTATTCTTAATTATTTTGCTAGACCTACAACAACAACAACAACAACAAGTGCATAAATATTTTCACACCTTGCAAATATTGGGCTTAGTTGGTTTCTTCATTGCTTGTGGCACAACAGCTGCATGTAGTCAATATCAGCACCTGACAGACTCTCACACACACACACACTGTTACACTCAAAAATACACACACACACACATACTTATTCGTTCGTCACACCTTGTCACAATTTTTACTGTCCTTCAAAGTAGTTTTTGCTCTAGCTCTGGCTCTGTCCGTTCCAATTAGCAAACTGACCCATTTGTGCAAAAATTATGATTGCCATTCAAAGAAGCAGGAGCAGCAGCAGCAGCGGAGAGAGCGAATGTGTGTGCACGTCGCATTGTGAATGCCATTGCTCCAATTTGTTGTGTGGCTGATAAGTGCGAAATGTAATATTTAGCTGCAAATCCTTTCATGGCCGAGGCTAAAAACTATTAGTGCACAACCAATTTGTGACAATATTTAAGAGTCGATTTATTTATATATATTTCGGCGAACCTGTTAACAATTTATTCAAAACGTTTTGTCGTGCTGTCGGCCATTAATAAAGCTGTCACATTTTCGAAATGCATTTCTGTCATTTAACGTCTGCATTTTAAAGCAGACAGTTTGGCTGCGAAATAATAATAATTCCACTAAATAATATTGTAAATTTAATGAAATTTGTTTTAAGAAAACTATGCTTGCAGCCCTGGTCCGACTTAGTCGTCATTTTAAAATCTGTTTTTGGCTTATTGTGTCGAACATTAAAGGCTGATTGACGATGTCAAGTGTTTGTGCTACGGCCATATACATAAAATCTAATACAATATTTGTGCCCAAAACTATTGAAACACTTTCACACAACAAATTGCCTACTTAATAATGCCGCATGCTGCCTGCCCCCAAAGAACCAAAGAAACAGAACACACAATTCACACATTGCTCACACGTACATTGAACTTAGTTTTGTAACGATCTGGTCCGTCCCCTAACCCTACCCTCTGATACCCCCCCTTTTGAAATAGAAAATGTTTCAACATTTGCGTCGCACATTTGTCGCTAAATTTATACACATTTTGCAATTTTCTGTGCTCAGAGCGTTGTTTTTTTTTTTTTTGAGCATTTGTTTCCTCATTCCCTGCCGGCTGCACTTTCTATTATTGGGTTTGGGGTGGGGGATGGGGGATGGGGACTTCGACTCCGTCATGTGCTATATTTAGCCAGAGATGGGAAAGACTATAGAATAAAATTTTTGTTTCTTTGGCCTAGTTATGATTGTGCACTTTTAGGGGACGCAAAACGATTGCAACTTTCAAATGTAAAAATAGCTAAAATTTCTCTCTTCACTCTTCTCACGCACGTGTCAATGACTGTTTCGCCTTTTGGCCCAGTTGTTTTTGCCAAGGGGTTGCTGCTCCTGTTTGCCTGGCATCATCAGCTGACCCCAGCATAGTTTATGGCTCGGACATTGGGCCAAATAAAAGTGTGCGATTTACTAAATTTAGCTAAGCAGCAGCACAGGTGAAATCTATAAACAAAAATCCCAACACATGACTTTTTCAGTGTGCGCATTTCAAGTGAAGGAAAGGAAAAACCAAAAAGAAAAAAGTTCATTGCTGCCAAGGCTTTTAGTTCTCCTCCCAAACGCCTTTTGTTTATCATATATTAATAATCTTTCAATATTCTTTAGTAAATCTTCCCGCATTGCTCGCTGTTAGTTTGTCTCTTCTTCTTCGGCAAGTTCTCTTAACTTGCTCTCTTGCGTTTCAGTATTTTCTCGATCGTGCGCCAAGTTCGAATATAACATTTGAATACATTGCTTGGATCGCACAGTTGAGTTTAAAACGTCCAACGCAACGGATCAACAGGCAGAGAGCAAAAGAAAAAAAATCAAATCAAACCAAACAAAACAATTGCAATTAAAACCAAATTATTTATTATAACTTAAAGTAAATTACATTCAAGTAACCGCAACAGCTGTCAAACGTGTCAAAAAATCTAGCAATTTTCGCTATCAGTTTACACAAAAGCACAGAAATATTTGAGACTCTTGGGAATCGCGACAAGGGGGCCAACATTGTGTGTGTGGTTTTTCAATTGAGCGTCTTACCTTATTTAGAAAAATTGCGTACACGTTTTTTTTTTGTTTGTTTTTTACATTGGATAAAACAAGTTTTTTAGTAATTTTTTTTTTCGACTTTGAAGAGTCTTTTTATGGTCAAAAGTATTTTGATCAGTTTTTAATTTGATTTCGTTCGTGCGCGTATTGAAAGGTTAAAGTTCAAGAAACAATTAACAAAAGTGGAAAATTTTGAAATCAAATTTTATGTTCAATCATTGTACATTAAAAAACTATATACCTGATTTTGGCATCAACAATTTAAATTCGATGACACAACTCAAAAACCTAAAAAAAATGTGTATTTTTGAAACATTTTATTTGAAATTACTCAAAATTTTTACTAAGAAGAAAAGTGGTAAAAACTTTTTTATTTTGTTGCAAGAACGATAAAAAAACACTGGACGCTAAAGACAGCGATATATAGTCGAACTTCCATATAACAAACTTTCGTATAACCAAGTTCAAAAGAAAAACCAATTCTGTACCAGGAATTTTCTTTGGTAGCAAAGTTTTTTCTTGTCCTATTAAAATTCGTTGTTTGAAAGTTCGACTGTATCGCATTATATGAGGAAATAGACATACTTTTAAATACAAATGCACTCGAAATTTTCGTTAAACTGAAAACGTTTGTGTACCCTCTGTGTGAAGGTAGATTGATGGGGTATATGCAGACTGAATTACTTTACCATCATATTTGGTATTGTATAGAGTATGTCATGTTTGATCAATGGTTGAACAAATGCAATCAGTTGGCCGGCCTGCTGTTCATTTTATGTCTGTTTCGACTCGCGTGGGTGGAAAAAAGCATCAACTTAAGACCTTAACAACGCATAGTAAATAAATAAAACGACGGGGCATGGAGTCTCTAAAAACGATTGTAGTTGTGTGTGTTGTGTTTTCAATTTGAATATATTATATACACTTTTATATATATATATATATATACAGTCTAAATAGACCTCCCCAAAACAACGAAAACATACACAAACTCACCTAGGGAAATCGAAGGCAAAAATGCTATTTTCTGCCGCATTGCGGCAAGCTTAAAAGAGAATGTCAAAATTAATGTCTTGACGTCATTTTACTCGATCGAATTGTGGAATGAGTAAGACCGGAGGGGGGTTTGGGAGTGAAAGGTGAAAAAAACACATGTCAATATTGCGTTTTCCCCAGTCGTTTCACATTTGTTTGTTTTTGTACCACTTTTGTTTATGCCATTAAAAGAAAAATTAAATCAAACTAACAAACACTCGATTCTTAAAATGTGCCTTTGTGCAACTGTTTCAAGCGAAATTGCATTTGATTTGACTTGGGAATATATAAGAAAAAGTATTACTCATCTTTTCCAGCTTGTTTGAGCTTGTTTTTGAGTAGTCCTGTATCATGTCCTTTCGCTCAAGAGCGCGCACACAAGCGCCAATGCCCAGTCAACGTCGTTCCTTATCCTCCAGTTCGAGAGCTGGTGGTGGCAATTCTGGCTCCGCCTCCAACGCAGCTGGTGGCAGCAACGCCTACAACTACAATGGCAGCAGCTATAACTCTAGACCCCTAAGCACCGGCTATTATCCAAGCACCGGCAGCAGCAATTCAAACTATCAGAGCCCCTACACAAGCAGCCTCTACAGCTCCCGAGAGAGTCTGTATGGTGGCGGCGGGAGTGGTGCTCGTAGCGGTGGTGCTTCTTCTTCATACTATTCGAATGGTAATGCGAGCAATCGTTATGATTACTCCAAGTATTCACATCATCAGCCTGGTAGCTCAACTGTATCATCCGCTTCCCCATCAACTAATCGTAACGGCAGCTATTATCAATTGCATCAAATGCAGGCTTCCTCAACTGGCAATCATCATCATCATCAGCAGCAACAGCAGCAGCTGCAGAATCATCATCATCATTATCACATTGTTATTGGCAAAAGTTATGGCACAACTAAAGCATCTTCTGCTCTTTCCAATTCGAACTCTGCCAACTTAGCGAGTGGCGGATATGATAGCTCTCGTTATGGTGGCTATCCAAGCGCATCAACGGCAAATGCCGCCTCCTCCTCCTCCTCCAACTCCAAATCGTATGGCAAAGATCATCGCTATGTCAGTCCCTATTCCAGCAGTTATGACAATGGTGTAACCACAGCGTCGCTCAGCTTCAAGTCACCGGGTTTGAGTTCGTCGAATTCGTTTAAGGGTTCAGCCAGGGAGCGTCTGCTCAAGACCAAATCCCTCTCGACCTCCAACAGCAGTGTAAATGCGAACAGTAATCCAACTAGCGCTGGCGCCACTGTGGCTGCCATTGCTGCCACACGTTCCAATTCACTGCGGGAACAGGAACGCAAATCGCGTAATCGCACCCGAACCCGCAGTGCTGCACAGCGATCAATCAGTGCATCCTCCGAGAAGAGCGAGGGCTATGAAGTAAGAAATTGGGAGAGTCTTATACTTGTTTTGTTGTTGTTGTTTGGTTAGCAAAGTAATCAAAAACAGGAGTGTATACTATAAAGTGTGCAAATTTGTAATCTTACTTATATTTGTACTTATACTAATTCTTTACTTATACTTAAACTACCACTTATTCAGTTTTTACTTATACTACTTTATTTTTTATTTTAAGCATTACTTATATTTATATATATTCTCTTCTTAACATGCACTTATACCTCTACCTTTACCTATAATAACTCTTAAACTTATACTTATGCTTATTTTCATTCCCATAATTATACTTCTACCTTAACCTATACTAATATTATTATTTATTCTTTAACTTATACTTATACTTATAAAATTAAGGATACTTATATTTAGACTATTACATCGATTCATACTCGTTCTAATACTTTTAGCTTAACTTATACTAATACTTATACTTATACATACACTTATACGTCTTTTTATAGTCATACTTATGCTGTTACCTTAACTTATATTTTATGTAATCTTAAAGTATAAAGTATAAGAAATACTTATACTGTAACGTATACTTTTACTCATACTTATACGTCTTCTTATACTCATCATTATACTTTTAACTATACTTATATTTATACTTGTGCATTTTAGAGCGGCAGTGAACGAACCTCCCGTTCTCGCACCGGAAGCACAGCTACCACAAGCACCGCCAGCGATTCTAAGAGTTCGAACAGCAGCAGCGATAAGGCGGAAAACGGTGATGGCATTGACTACAAGGCGCTCTGGGAAGCGGCCAAGTGAGTATTGAAACAAAAATTCTTTTTGGCAACTCAGAAATCAAAACTTTTCCAATTTGATTTATAGATTGGAGAACGATAAGCTGAAGCAAATGCTCAAGCAGAAGGATGATGATATTGTTCAATCACGTGCAACGCTCGAGCGATTTGCGAATGCTGTAAGTATAAACAGCTAACATGCTATATGCTACATCCCACATGCAGCGACAATAGTCCACTACTCAAAAAATAGCAAAAGCTTTACTCTCTCTCTCTTACTCAAATCCTCTCAGCGGTAACAAACAACAACAACACACAAACAAACAACAGTATTCTTTATTATATTCTTTCCGTCTTTCTCTTACTCAAACTCTGTGTCTGTTTGCGTCCAGGCTTCGTGCTCTCTCTCTATCACACTACTACATATATAACACATATTTTCCCGTTATAATCGAAAATCCCCCTATTTGACACGCTTGCCGCTCGCGCTCTGTTCTCTTTCGCTCTTGCTCCATGTTTCTCTTCTTTTTTTTTTTTTGTAACAAAATAAAAACGCAGTTAAACAAACACAAAACAACAGTTAAAGTATGGTACACGATACACCCCCGTTATCCTATACATACTATATAAAGTACAAAATAGAATTGAAAAAAATCAAAAAAAAAAAATCATATCACATTTTCGCAGACAACTAAAAATTCACTCTCTGAGATTGAGAAACGTGAAAGAAGAGCTATGGAACGCAAGCTTTCCGAATTGGAAGAAGAGCTCAAGGTAATTACAAATGTGTTACCCTTCCCACACCCAAAAAAAAAAACAAAAAACCATATGCCACCTATAACAGTTATATAACGTCTTGCCTGTATGCTGTTTTTATTATTTTTTTGTTTAAAGTTGAAAAAAGGGCTCCAACGGCATCGCAAACTATTTCGGTAGATGCCATCACACTGTGGAATCCATGATTTCTGATGTTATTTTTATGCTTTTGATATATTTTAATTTGGCCTTTTTATTATTTTTTGTTAAAGCCGCATGTTAACGGAGTTGGCTAAAGCGGCCCTCTTGTTTTTTAAAACCAATGCTTTGTTTTGTTAACTCATTTTGATTCTTGCCCATTTAACGAAAGATTTTCCCACTACGTTTCGCACCCAGTTGAAAAGTCAGCCAAATCGTATACTTAATAAGTAACTATTTTTTATTAAATTTTGGCCAATTTTCTGAACTTTTACTGGCACAGCTGCAATTGTTTTTATAAAAATATGCTGCTTAATTGTTTCTTATAGTTTTTTTTAACAAACCCACCCCAAAAGTCCAAAAATTGTCATCATATCGTATACATTTATATATATCGTCATCATCGAATTTGTTTTCACCACATTTCATCGCCCATCATCATCATTGTTGTTGCTTCACTGTCATTTGTCCAATTGTCAACATGTTTCGTCCATCAATTTTGTGTTATGATTTGGTCACACTATCCATGCGTTTGTACATTTTATACGTTATACGTTACGTTACGTGTTTTACGTTACTCATTTGGCGTGCTCTTTATTTTTTTGGTGCGCCACATTCTCTTTAGTATTAACGCAATGCGCTCATTTCGAAACAAGAAGAAAAGAAAAAAAAGCTCACTCAAATTTTGTTTTTCTTTTTTCTCTCTCTCTCTCTCTCTCTTCCCACGCGCGCATCATCCATCGAATCGAAACGAAATGAAACACATTAAAAATCAAAACAAACAACAATGTTGTATCAAAAACAAAAACAAACCAAACATTTGTGTTGTGTTTTGGGGTATATTTTTCTTCTTTCGTCGCTCTTTGTTTTTGTATTGTATTGTCATTTTAGCTGTTGCAGAAGCTTAAGACTGAGAACGATCGTCTGCGTGCCGAGAATCGTGCCCTCACGCGAGTCGTCTCTAAGTTGACAACATCGGCACAGAGTCAGCTAGCCAAAACCAAATAGGCGTCTGTCTCTCAACCACAAACAGAACGCATTCAATATTTATACACATTTAATTAGCGCACAGAATATCGCATTCGTTATCGTTATCGTTTCTAAATACTTTGTACTACTGCATACATACATATAAATTACATATTTACATATAAACACCACAAGCCCATAAGTTAAATTCTTATAAATCACATAAAATTAATTACTAGCTATGACCAATTGATACTTAATACTATTAAATATAAACTTTTGGCATTGTTATATTGAGCGCAACATGTAACAATAAATAATTAAATGTACTTGTAGCTAATTTAAGTTGATAAAAGTTTGTTTTTTCGTGCACATCGAGAAATTAAAAATGTTTGCCAATTTATATATTTATATTTGCAAACGCTTAAAGGAAATTTATATCAAATGCAACATTAGATCAAAATTTTTGCGAATTTAAATAAATACATATATACTTATATATAAATTGTACTTAGAAAATAATACTGTTAAAATCAGTCAAAATATCGATAACATATGACAACAAAAATATATACATACAAATACAATATCTACCCACAAAGTATACAAATTAAATCGAAAACAAAACAAAAATAAAAACTCATCGAAAACTCCAGGATATTTATTGCTCAACAATTGCTGCCAACCACCAACTCATCTTTTATTTTTTACCGTTGCTGCAGTGAGCTTTTACGGTAAATTTTGAACCACACGGTCACACTGTCTTGCGACCACATAAGAACCTGCTGGCCTGAACCTGTTGTTTTATTGTTTTAATCAAAACATTCAAAATTATTATTATGTTATTGAAATATTTATGAGAGTGTTTCAAACAAAACAACAAAAAAAAAAAAAAAAACTATAAAATTTCTGTTATGTGAATGAATACGTTATTTTGAAACACTCGTTTGTATATACAATATATATGCCTATCTAAATGTTTAATCTTAAAACTATAACTATATACTCTACTATATGTATATGCCAAAATTGTTCCCTTGTTGTTAATATTGTTACAATGTTTTTTGTGTGTCTTTTTATGCCCATCTTTTATATCAAGTTATACTATATACCAAAGTTAACATAATAAAAGTTTGCCCATTTGTCAAAGCCTTTTAACGAAGCTTCTTATTTTATTATTCCGAATCGTATCTAGAATCAAACAATGGCTTATCGTACATGTTTCATACCTTCAATCTACAGTGCCAGTTCATGAACAAAATTTATTGGTTTTCTATGTGGGTGAAGTGCATGTTGTTGTTTTTCCTTTAAAAATGTCTGATTATTAGGGCGCTGTTTGGTTTTTAAAAGTTCTGCGAGGCTCTTCAGGATATATTTTGACTAACTGTTTGTTTGTTTGTTTGTTGTTCTTGTTGTGTTGCTGAGCTGAGCTGAGCTGCTTTGCATAAGCTGCGCAACACCAAAAACTAAAAAGCATGTTCAATTTTTACTTTATTTTAATAAATCCCAATATTTGATTCGAGTTTATAACTAAACGTGCTATTTGCGCTTAATGTATCTTTTCTTACATATTTTGTATTTTGTTACTAATTAAACAACACTTTCTTTTTTGTATTGTTAAAAACCAGCAACTTGATGTCTTCAAGTCGGATAATCATCGCCTGAAGGAGGAGAACGCAGCGTTGATTAGAGTTATAAGTAAATTAAGTAAATGAAATTACGTTCTAACTTAAATTTACTCAACAAATTGGAAAAACATCAACAATTTCGGTCAACAATCAACAACAACAACAAAAACAACAAAGAAAGCTGGCAACACGAAATCAAATCAAATCAACTTAATTATTTAAGGATTTAAATTCTGTTTAATATTATTGTGTGATTATTATAAAAATGATTATGTTTCTTTTGTGTGTGCTTTTAGATATGGAAACTATGTTTCGAAACTCGTTGAAAATTGTTTTGTTTTATTCTTTAGTTTTCTTCAAATTTTCTCTGTCATCCAAAAATTGTAAACATGGAATGAAATAATAATATATACAAAATAGAGGAAAAAAAAAACAATTTATATAAATATAGTTATAAATGTTGTCTAATTTCAAACAAATACAAAAAAAAAAACTTTATCAAAACAAAAAACAAAAACAAAAAAATACTGAGAACATATTCATCAAATGAGCCCTAGTTACAGATTAGTTAAGCTATACAATGCATAAACATATATTTTTCATATATACATATATAAATTATATACATACAAACACACACACACACACACATGCAACACATATTTGGAAAATCATAAATGAAAAATTAAAACTGTTTGTGAGAAATGTTTTGAAACGAGCCCCACGCAACGTCAACTTACTAATTATTATAAAGCTGTAATTGTTTTTTTTTAAATATTACTATTATAATTATTATTATTATTATTATTTAAAACTCATTTAGTCCTTAATATGAATTTTGTAAACGATCAGTGGATATACATATATATTTATGCATATGCAACAATTTTATTGAAAAAGAGTTGAGATACTACGGAAATTTCCCATGGCGCTAAACCCATACATATGCAAAACGAATTGACACAAACTAAATTCGTTGCATATGCATAATCACATACGATTTCTATTGATTATGTTTAATTTTAGTTGTTCACTTTTGAAACGTATTATACTATATCGTATCGTACTATATAAATCGCTTAAAAACACTGCATACAAACACATACTCTACATTGTAATCGTAACGAATACACACACAAACACACACACACATGATCATATATCGCATATTTCTGTTATTTATTAAATTTGTTTAAGTGAAGTTTTTTGTGTTAATCGTGATGAAAAGATAAAAACAAAAACGATAAACAACAAAACAAACAAAACAAGTGAATTGTGTAATATTGTAAAATTGTGAGAAGATATTTAAGAAAAATTTGATTCAAATACGAAACTTAATAAATGTGATCGCAAAGTAAAAAAAATATACGACCTTTCCTTTTTTAATAGTAAAATGTAATCCAATCTAAATAAAGTCATTAGATATTTTTGGTTATTAGTTACGCCAAGCAGCCGGCGAAATGAGGCATGAAAAAAGGTTATATTCTACTGATGTGTGTACTTATATATACTAATCGACTGGTTTTAAACAATTATTTGACAATTTTATAATATTTAAGAGCAGTTTAGCACACGCGCTAGCCTTAAAAGGTTTTAATGTAAGCAACGACTCGGTTAATCTAAATTTTTTCTGAGTGTGCCCCAGCTAAGCTATAAGGTTGTAAGAAGGGTTAATGGAAATGGCCTTTAATATCTTATCTGATGTCATGTTTTAAAGTAAAAAGTGTTAAAAAAAGTTTTTGTTTAGAACCTTAAATTATTATTTTTACTATTCAAAATGAATTAGTTAAAGTAAATAAAACAAATAAGTTTATCTATCTGAAAGTTAATTAGAATAACTTTGAAGTTAAATTTCAACAAGCTTAAGTAAAATTGGGGATCTTATGGTCTATTTGGCCTCTGGACGTCTGTCTGGCCTTAACAATTAACATTAAGTTTATTACAGTTTTTAAAACAAATCTATAAATCTGCCAAAAGCACTTTGTTGTCGCTTCGAAAAAAAGTTTCAATTATAATAAAGATCTTGGCAAAGTATCAATTGAAAAAAAGATGGTCTAAGTGCAATCAGTAATTCAGTTTAGTTTAAATCGGAAACAAAACGAAAGATCTAGATGGAATCGACTATCGATTATATAATACTAGATCTTTCTTTGAGTTGAGTTTGATCGTTTAGATCGTTTGAACCTCCGAATGTCAATTTGAGCCCATAGTAGTTGTGCTCGGCACGCTCAATCATCAGAGTCAACTCAGCTTGTCAACGGCAGCAAACAGCTGCGTCTCCAAAGCGCTTCAAAGTTGAGTCAAAAAAAAAAAAAATGGTTTGAGCGAGGCTTAAAAACGTTTACAGCAACCGAAAAATTGTCAGTTTCGCTCAAAGCGTCTACACGTTCACACCGATCGTCACGACGCGTCGTCGGCATTGTGGTCAAAACGGCAAAAACCAAAACAGACTAAAATATATATATATACACATATCGTTAAATTAGCCAGACTCTGAAGTTATTGCAACGCCGTGTCGCACGTTTATATTTTTATATAAGACTTTTGCCCAAGTTGTGAAATTGTTAAGTGTTTAATATAAAAAATTTGATTCCATAAATAAATCAAGCAACCCGTATCAACGATACCAAACGGATTATCCAAAAGTAAGCGATTGCATAATAGGGGAAAGGATATAATATTTTTAAGCTCACAGCTTCAAAAAATAAAGACTCAAAACATAAAAGACTCAAGCAAGTTGCTGTTGCTGGCTGAAGCCGAAGAAAAACTTTCGCTTTCACCGAAGCGCCGCTTTTGAGCTTTTTTTTTTTGTTTTCGACTTAAGTCAAATTTACATCATTTAGACCATATGGCTAAGCAGTTAGTTAATTTGTTCTTGTCAGAGAAGAATAACAAAAAAATAATTTTCCACTTGTTTATATAAGAGATTTTTTTAATTATCAAAAATAATATAAGCCAATTATCAATTCTGTTTTGTGTTTGTGTGTCAGCAATCCTCTTATATCGACAAACGAATCATTAGGCAATGTTGGTTATGCGTACAAAAGTCAATTAAAATTATGCGCTAGGTTGGTAAATCAGTTTCAACTTTTTTTTGAATGTTAACCCAAAAGGCCCGAACGCTGCAAGGTCTCGTCCAGCAACGAAGTTGGCTAACACCACAAAAAAAAGTAAATATAAATAAACGTAGTACATACGCAATGTGTATTAACAGAGCTGCGTGTGTGTGCGTAATACATTTTGTCATGTTATGTTTAATATTCAGATGGGATCATAGTTTGGCAATTGCATTAACGGTCTCACCGAACCATTGTGACCTCGCCAACAAACGAAAACTCATAGAAACCCCTCAATAATACTGGATCACAATTTGTTGGTTGTTTATAAGTAGAGGCTGCTCGATCGATTAATAGTATTAAGGCGTGCATTGAATTTATGATTAACTAAATGATAAGTAAAATTTGTTTAGCTGATTAATAATCATTCATTCTAATGAGTGTTATCCAAATGATCACGTGGCCGACTCGAGCAAGCTTGAAACTTGACTTATTAGTATTCATGTACAAGCATTTTAAGCCGAGAATGATTTACAAATATTAGTCGCTCAATAGATCGGTCAAGTGGATGGTTTACATCAATATCCGGGCATGTGTTAAAAACTTAAACAAACATCATTTTAGATTGAAAGCTTTCAATCTTCCAAACGTGTTTTTGAGTCGTGTTTTTTTTTTCTTTGCTTTGACTCTCTTTTGCTCACCTCCTTTTAGTGCGCTGGTTGGTTATGGATTTGCCAGTTTTTTTTTTTGTTTTTCTTTTTCTTATAAGCTATGATGTAACCAATCACCCAGACTCTGGGCTAATTGGCAGAGCGGATGCCGAAAGAGTGTGCAAAAGAAACAAGCAACATCAAAATTGCACGTTGCTCTTTCGCTCCTGTCCTCCTCCTATCGTCTTATGACCCAAAAACGCAATCGCAAAAAAACACACCAATATAATACATGTATATATTAACATATGTCTTGTAACTGGGCAGTTCAAATTTCATCGTCTGCCCGTCGCACACACACACACACACACACCGAAATCTGTGTGAAGGCCATGAAAGTGAACGAAAAAAAAAATACCAAAAACTTGATTTTTGTCCATAGAGAGTATGGGAGTAAGCTCATAAATAGTTTGTTGACCAAAAAGATGCCATTATATAGTATAATATATACACTTTGCTCTCTGTACAGCCAATTAATGTGGCCTTTTCATAAAGTACTTAAAAAACCAACAACAACAACACACAAGTTCAATTGGCCATAGCAGCACAATTACAGTGACTGCAAGCAGTTATCATCATCTTTTGTTGCAGTGATATAATATTTTTTTCCACTTCTGTTGGCCTTTTTTCCATCGACCTTCGTTGTTTTTTGGTTTTTTTTTTTGTGGTATTTTAATGGGTTTTTAAGCATGTAGAAATTTAAATCATACGATCGTATTATCATTATCATGATAATGATGATCGCATTGTTTTCTTATGCAAAACGGATGGGACCCATCCACAATTTTTGGGTCATGGTCAATGGACCAACAACAAAACCAACAAAAAAAAAAAACCTGTGAAGCATCAAAAGACCTGTTAATCAGCTTATTAGCTTGCTGTGGCAATTGTTAACATGCAGTCGGATTTGATTTGATTTGAATCAATTTGCTTATGTTCATCATCAGTCATCAAAAACCCACTCTTAACTCTACCTAAAGCCATTGACCCAGGTTCGAATAAATTAAAAATTATGACTGCATCGACTAGTGTGGGCTTTTCAAAGCATTGACTTGTCTTTTTTATGTGTTTGTTTGTTAATGTAGGTTAGTAAACAGTAGTATGTATGGTAGTAGTCGACGTAAATTTGATAGAGTTCGATGAATTTTAACATTTTTGGCCCCAGGGGCCAGTGGTTGACGACGAAGGCCAACAACATAATTAGTGCTATATCTGCATCGCCATCTGTTTTGTACTCGAGTAAATTGCGCAAATTACGTATACGTATGAATAGTTTTAATCATTTTATACCCTCTTTTGTCAATGGATTTGATTTACTTGAAAAATATTAAGGCAGAAAGTTTAACGACTAAAAGAATCAAAATGGTTTTGATTGGGTTTTTGGGATTATAACAAGAAAAACATCGAAGTTGAACTTAAATAACCTTAAGTTTAAGTAATCATAAAATCATAAAGGTTTTTCCCAAGGAAAAATACGAAAAATTCAAAATTTTCGATTTTAGATGCTAGTCGTTTTTCAGCCAAAGTTTCCAAAGCTAAATTTTCTTTATTTGACAAGTCAAAAATGTATTGGATATCAAAATATTATGTGATTTATTGCTCTATGTATCTTAAGTTTCCTTTAAGTCGATGTTTCGGTTAATTTTGTGTTCAAACTGTTTCACTAAACTTCAAAATAAAACTTTTAAACAATAAAGTTCGTTAGTTTCTTTCGTCCACTTGTGTTTGCAAGGGTATTTAAACGTCGTCATTCCGAAACAAAACAAATCTTGTTTCTCCTGCGTCAGTGGCAATTAAATAATTTATAACGGTCGCAAGACAGAGAAGTAGCTAGTAGCTGCAAACGTATATTTATTCATCAATTTAAGACTTGAAACATTCTTTATTGCATGTAATAAATCAATAATCAAACAATTGCTTGCATTTTATAGTGTTCGAAACGGGAATTATGCAACAAAATGAATTGGAGGGCTCGGCTTCAAGTGGCAAGGACTATGATCCGTATGTGTGTGTGCTGAGTCCGGAGATGAAGAAGCTGGCCAAGGACGATCTGCACGAGGATGAGAATATAAGGCGACAGGCCTTGGCACAGTTCCGTGAATGGATTGCCAAGCATCCGCTGATCAAGAAATGCCGCACGGACGCAATTTTCTTGTTGCGTTTTCTGCGCTGCCGCAAATTCTCGGTGCCCTCGGCATGTGAGATGTTGGAACGTTATTTGACGCTCAGGCAAATGAATCCGCATTGGTTCATGAAGCTGGACATCAATGATGCGGCCATCAATGAGATTTTCGATGCTGGCTATTTGTTTCCATTGCCGCAGCGCGATTCAGTTGGACGTAAAGTGATCTTTTCGGTGGCTGGCGCCTTTGATCCCTACAAGTATACATCGGCCCAGATGGTGCGTGTCCATAGTATGATCTGTGAATCGTTGTTGGATGAGGAGGACTCCCAAGTGTCTGGCTATGTGCATGTGAATGATGAGAGTGGCATGAATATGGGCTTTGTCAGTCTGTGGTCGCTAACCGATCTGCGCAACATTGTCAAAACCATACAGAACTCAACACCCATGCGGCACAAGGAAACACATTTTGTGAATATTCCGCATTATGCCAATCGGGTCATCGAACTGGCCGTCTCCATGCTGAGTGATAAGCTCAAGAAGCGTATTTATGTGAGTTGAATGAAGTTATCTGTTATCATTTATGACATTATTAACTTATTATAATTCTTCACAGGTTCATAAGAACGTTGAATCATTGAAGTCGAAAATTGATCCTGCCATTCTGCCCAAGGAATATGGTGGCACTGTGCCTGTTGCGGATATGATTAAGGAGTTCAAGGCCAAGATCTATCAGCGTCGTGCCGCCATTCTCGCCCTCGATGATATGCAAATCGAGATCACCAAGGATTCGGCCAAATTACTTGGCCATGATACCGGCGACATTGATGCCGGCGTTGTGGGTAGCTTTAGGAAACTTGAGGTGGATTAGTTCTATGTTTCTATGACTAGGCAGTTAGGTTAGGTTAGGCTAAATCAGAATACCATTGAGACATTTGACAAAAAAAAAAAACAAAACAAAACACATCAAAATTTTGTAAATTAAATTATAAAATACAATTATGTAAATTTATTGATCTGTCTGGCAGCAGCAAACAATTTAACATATATATATATATATGTAGATATATGCTATATATATTCATGCATGCTATTTAATTATATACATACATATATACATTCTTGTTCAAATGATTTCGTTGGATTTGTTTCATTCGTTTAATGGGCACCCGATTTCTTACAGCTTTCAATTGTTGCTTACAAGAGGTATGTACTCATTGTTTGTACTATATATAAAATTCAAGTACTTAATATGTTGCAAGTGCAATTCAAAGATACTAAACTAGACACAGATGTCGATGTTGGTGAGAGCAGAATTGCTTAACAATTGAATTTTTCAATGAGGAAACACTATTGGTGAAAGTTTTTTTTGTAGAACTTAAGGGAAATTGGGAAATTTATTGCTAAGAACAATAATGGTTTTGGGCTACAAAAATGGTGATTTGAATCACAGTATTTAATTTGCAATTTTAAAATATTATTTCTAACACTGTGAAAACAGACTTATTGAACTATTTTTGTCTAAACGATCAACTACAATTTGATAAACATTTTTTATCTTGAATAAAAAACTCATTTAAATAAATTTTATTCTTATTCCAAAGAAAGTCAAAATATCGACATTTAAAACATTATTATTTAAAATAATATTTTATTATATATTGTATTATTATTTTTAAGCTTCAATTACATTTTAAAGTAGAATATTTTAATTAAGAAATTTTAAATAATGTAGGAAATTAAATTATTCGATTGTAGCGTATTTAACAGTTGGCTTAAACATGTACGCCTATTAAGCGTCTTGTACCCGTTGTTGTTGCAACACGATAACGGTGACACAGACAAATGCCGACAACGACAATACCAAACAAACAACAATAACTACAACAATACCAACGAAGCGTTGAGAGAATCTTATTGCATTTTTGAGCAAGAAAGCGACGACGACGACAATCAAAGCTCGAGGTACGAAAGCGTTAAGTTCATGCACATGTCTTAGTGTGTGTGTGTGTGTATTTACTAAGTATGTGTGTGAACGTACTTCTTTATATGTGCATATGTATGTAGACAACTGTAGTAAAGAGACTTGCGAGAATGTATGTCGGCATTATGATTGTACGCTTTATTATTATGACCGCATACGAAATAATTTCCAAGTTTACATTTCAGTTGAGCGTTGGATCAGCTGGAGAACGGCGAGCGCTGATTGTTGATCGTTGATCGTTTGTTGAGACATCGTTTATTGTGTGGCTTGTAGATGATCGTCGATCGTAAACTCATCTAGCATTGTTGTGTGTTGTTGCTAATTGTTGTGCTAAATGTTCGGTATTGAAGCAATGTGTCGACATCTCAGACAACGTGCATTGAGCAATTGCTAACAAATTGCGGTCGTCTCTGGAACTTAAAGAACTTAAGAACTTTGACATAGTTGTACGACTTTCTCGTCTCTGCATATATATATATATATATATATATATATATACATTCGCTATAGATTAAGTTTATTTATTGCCTTGTTAGTCATCCATGCCGTTATCTAAAGTGTTTTATTCAACGGGGTCAAAGACATTTGGCTGAAAGGTGAAGGGTGTTGAATAACATAACAAGTGTTTTAATGCATTTAACAAAAAATAAAAAAAACTATATGCACCTTTCAAACAAACCGCTAACGTTGCTAAATTCAAGTGGGCAGCCAATTGGCAACGGGGCACTAACATGTCGCGACCGTTTGGCTCTCAGAGAGAATAGTAGATGGGGTGAGCTCGCGAGCCAAAAGCTTTTGCACTAAAACAGCTGTTTATATAGCAAGCAAAGCCAAAGCTCGCTCTCTCGCTGCGCGCTGGAATTAACTTTGTATACTTCAGCGAGAGAGCAAGAGAGAACTACATAATTGAGCGTTCGTTTATCAATACGGAGTGCGAGTCGTAGAGATAAGAAGTCTGAAATCATTTATATAAATTATCACCTTTTTTCCACCATTTGCACAATGGAAAACCGCAGCGAACAAACGGAGCATTGTGCATTTTGAATGCAAATCTGTGAAGTGTCAAAATGAATAAGCTACGAACTTTGTTGCCGGGTCACAATGCCAAAGATACTGCTGCCCGCCAATCGGTAGCCCTGGAGCCGGAAATTGGCTTCCAAATCACCATCGAGACGCACGGAAATGGTAATAGTGAGCAGGGCTCCAAGTCGGCTAACGGTTCAACACCAGTTCCAGAATTAAATGTGCATTTAATTGCCGCACGACATTTACCCTCACTATTTGGATTCAAGATCGTGCAGGGCTATCTTATAAAGGTAATTGAATATATCGTGCTTAACTTAGTTATTCAAAGAGAGTTCGTAAGAAATAAACAATATATGAAGAAAGAAAGATTTTGATTAAATTAATTTATTATAAAATAGTCTAATAATATTTATGTATATTTTCCTTATCTATTTAATCAGGTTAAATTATTTCCTGGCACGAAGCGCTTAGACAGCAGCATTCAGACCAATACCTGGCCGAAATTTAATGAAAATTTCAAGTTTCCCTTAGTGCCTGATATAAAGTAAGTATTTCTACTCCATAAACTATGATAATTTTCTTATTAAACACCACTCGAAGACCCTCTCTAAAACATGGATCTGCATTTGCAACCCGTCGACAAATGCAGAGCCAAAATAACGGCGATTCTTGCGCTCTCGATGAACTCTTTGCCGGCCAATTTGTGGTGTTTACTGTTTATGCTCTGCTCGAGTTGCCTGCCGCAGTAAGTTGTCAACATATCATATCTATCTGGGTTAACTAAACTGCATTTCTGTTCTAGAGTTTTAATCGATTCAACAAGACCTATCGCTCCCTAAAAGATAAGAGCTCGAGCTTTGTGCACCGACTTTCTTTGAGTGAAAACCAGACTGAAAATGGGGAGGCGCTAAAGGAGAAGAGCAAGAAAAAGTCAGAGAATCCCCGAGATTCCATGCCGCCATTGACAATAAGTGAATCACGAAGAAATATTGGTGAGTATTGAGTAGAAATGTTGAACATCAAATATGAGTGAAAAGAGTGTTTTAGCTAGCTGTGATCTGGGGGTATCAAAATAATCAAAAAAAACTCATGTTTTTGAAAAAGTTATGTTCAGTTTTGACAAAGGTTTGACTGTACAGAGCTATTACTCTTAAGGTCAAATCACTTTAGAAACTTCCCGATTTCTTAACATCGGTTAGGCTTTGACAAACCTTGGGCCTGTTCCCTGAACATTTTTTAAAGTTCGAATTAAAGGCGAAACTATGATAATTAAATGATATTTTTTAAGATCGGTTAGGGAAAAATGAGGGATGTGGAAAGTATACTTTAAAGGTAGAATGTTGACATACACTTTGAAAATAAAACTGATAAATTCGCTCTTTAAATTTAGTAATTTTTAAATAGAAATATAGATAAGAAACATTTCACTTTGATTCACGGCTTAAAGGAGATTTTCTAATTTTCAACCCATACCCATAAAATTCCCAAGAGAATTTACCTATTTTATAAAAATTTAACATTTACTTCTTCGTTTAGGCTCTGTTACCTGCTACCTGGAGACAAAGAATTTCAAGCGAAATTCACGCAATGGCACCTTTACGACTGAGGAACTGTGGCTGCCCATTAAAGATATAACGACCACAGTGCTAACAAAGACGCCCGGCAACAACAATAATAATATTAATAGTAGCAGAAACACTAACAACGTAAGCCATTAAAACTAAACAAAAACCAATTGACGACAAGTTGACTAAACAATGACTTAACTTAAATGCCATAACCTTTCCCTGCCGAGTGTTAATAGCTTGATACATAAAATTGAGTTGGGAACTAGGGAAAGTAAGTTGGTTTTTTGCAATTAAATTGCGACAAGAGCACGTAACCACGTAACCCAAGACTGCAGACTGAGAAAAGCAAAAGCATGAATGAAGTTTGAACCCTTTGAACCTCTTTGCTTGGTTTTCATTTGCAGCTCACGAATTCACCCAAAGGGGTTGTTGAACTGGCGTTGGAGGTGCGAGAACTGGGTGAAAGTGAATCCCTGCTGGAAGTGGAGCCACTGTCAGAGCAGCCAACGGGAGCCAACAACTGGCAGCGTGTTAGAGCCCAGGTGAAGCGCAAAATGGGCATTAGCAATGTGACAAATGTCTTGGGCGGCACACTTATGCTCCGGGTGACAACAGCTCGAATGCGTTGCTCCAACAAGGTCAAGGACGAGCTGGAGGCAACTGCTGGCGGTGGTGTCTATGTCAAGACTACTGTCTTTGAGCATGGCATCTATGTGGATGCCTGGAAATCACCTGTCTTCTTTCCCTCACTCTCAACCAAATGGGATGGCGCTGGCGGGGATGAGGCAACCATTTGTGTGCCCCTGCGCTGTCTGGATCAAATCGAGCATATGGTCATACGCATTACTTTGGCAACTAAACTCAAAATGGGCAAGAAACTTGTGTTGGGTACAGTGATTGTTGGCGGCGCTGGCTGCGAGTCAGGTTTGGAGCAACTGCGTCTGTTGCGGGATTCGCCTCCAAATGAACGTGTTGCCACTTGGCACTGCTACCAATAGTTCGCAGCCTGGCTTGCATTCGCCTTTGAGTTCTACAAAGTTCCAAAAATTTTAAGTACACTCCAAAAAATACGTTTGATCTTGAGATTAGAAAAGTAATTGTATGTATTTAAAAAAAAATATTTAAAAAATTTAAGTTATTAAAAAGTTTTAAACTATTAAACAAAAACTACTTAAAAATTAATATTAAAATTTTCCTAGATGAAGAATCGAAATTTTATAAATAAAAGTAGTGTTTTGATAAATGTGCAATGGATAAAGTGCTAAAAATGCCTTTTTCAAAATCATAAAATGTTTTAATATTCTACTTATTTATATCTTAACTTATTATTTAAAAATTAAGATATTCGAATCAAAAAGTATTCTTGAAAAACTCAAAGATTTTTAATAACTTTATAGACAGCTATTAATTTTTGTTTTATTCCCAATTAAAAAAAGTTTTTTTTAATCCAAATATTAAATTTGTGAATTTTTAAAAATTAAATAAAATAATTTTTTATGAAAAATCAATTTGATTAATTTGAAAATATACTTGATTTATTTTTAAATGTATAATAATTTTTATTAAAATCAATATAACTACTATATAATGTAAAACATTTTTTGTAGTCTTTTAAATTCTAGTTGATATAAATTTTCTTAAGTGCATCATTAAATTTGTGTGCATCTTCTTGTTTATTAACTTTTGGATTCTCCGTTAAGCGCTGGTTTATGACCATGGCCATATTTAGGGACTGGCCACGTCGGAACCAGGTCGAGCGAGCGCTCATCGAATCTGCTTGGCCATTTCACGCTGAAGGGGTTTTCCAACGTTTTCTTTTCGTTTACTCAGTATTCCCAAACAAGAAAACATAAACACAATGCGCGACTGCGACCCACTGTGCGAGCGTGACTTTAGCTGTATGTGTGTCTGTGCGTGTGTGTGTGTGTGTGTGACAGCAGCCACATCGAACGCAACGTTCGTTTTTATACAATTTGGTTTGTTGGTGTTGCTCAGTTTGAAGCGCTCGGCGTTGGCGTTCAGTTCTCAAGAAGACAGCGACGCGATCGGTTCGGTGTTCGTGTGCGTTTTTAATTTTGTCGTCGTCGTCGTTGAGTCTGAAGCTGCAGCGAGTTGTCGGTCTATATATGAATATAGACTGATACAGTTCAGTTCCAATGTAAAAATAAAATCTCAAAAAACAAAAACATATATCTTTGAAAAGTGACTTTTCAATGTGCTAAAAAAAAAAAAAACAGAAACTGAGTGCAAAAAAACGATTGCGGAAATTGCCAAAATTGTAGCCAAGGTAACCAAGCGGCAGTCTAAGCCTCTAATTGATAAGTGTTCCATGCAAATAGCAACAATAACAAAATGTCATTAACCATAAACGCGCAATCCAAATTGTTCAATTGAATGGCGATAAAAAGCAAAAATTAAAATACATATAAAAAAGAGGAAACGCAGCAAAAATAATGATGCCGCCTCAAATAGATGTCGTCATTCCGTTTCATTGAGTTGCGGCTCATTTGTGTATTTAATGCATATGTATGTGTTCTTTATATATACATATATGTATATATGCTCCAAGTGCAGCTGGAACGCCATTGCGCCAGTTATGAATTAATACAACAACAGTTTCATTCATAAAAAAAAAAATTTTGCAGATACAGTGATCCGCCCCAAAAATTGCAATACTTTCGTTACAGATGTGCTTACGATACCAGGAATTAAATCGAAATTCTCTAAACTAATATTGATTATTTGTACAAAAGAACTAGGAATGTTTTCGTTTCAAAATGTTTGTAAAAGTCAAGACAAAAATAAAACGTAAACTTTTCATTAGCCTCCAACATAAATAAAAACTAATAAATCGACTGAAACCACAAATCAAATTTAAAGCTCATTTAAACTTTTACAAAACTTAATTAGCTGGTGTTCACTGTATAGCCACAAATGCACATTAAATCTATATAAAAATGCATTAAGCGCATACATGTGTTATAAATATGTCGTCTCAGTTTGTGTATTGGGGTGGAGGGGATTGCAGGGTTGGCGCCGCCGCGATCGAAGATTCTGCTTTTAAGATTGCTGCGCGAAACGAATCATGATTTATGGTCAACAAACATCCGCTATATATACACATTTATACACTGAATGTCTAGCCAAGTCTATTACTATAAAAATCGTCACCCATAACTAGCCTCAACTTATTAACTTAAGTTCCAGACGCATCTTGACAAATTTTTTGTTTTTTTCAACTTCCGTTTTAAGCTGCCCATCTTTTGCACACAAGTAGCAGGTCCATACAAACACACACACACACACGTACATAGATATGTTTCGTTAAAATTTATAGTAAGACGAGAACTGCCCACGAACACTAATGCTGCCCACTCGAGACATAAACAACAACAAACCTCCACAGACAGACTAACGGATGGACGGCAAGACAGAAACAGCAGCGGCGGCGATTCGCTTTTCGATTTTTCGTAAGCGTCATTAAAATTGCATTTCGTTGAACTGGCCCCGAAGACAAGTGGGAGCTCTACCCCTCTCCCACACCATCTATCGTCAGTCGTCACCCACTTGTGTTCGGCTTTTTTTTGTTTTTTTTTTTTGGCTTTGCCAGACTTTGCGGCTAGCTTGTGGCGAGCAGGTGTGTATGTATGTATGTTTGTACGTACAAATGTATGTTTGTATGCACAACCAATCCGATGACTATCGAGCGTTTAACTAACGCGTTGCTACCGTTTTTGTTTTGTTGTTTTGTGTCTGTGTGTGTGTATTGTTGTTTTGCGTAAATTTTCATTCATGAGCAATTCATTCAATTAAAAGTCTTCGTTTGAAGAAGCTATTACGACTAACGCTTACCCTGTAATAAGCACCAAGTGTGGAAGACATCATCTTTAAATGTAGCATAGAAAATAATAAGTTTTTCTTTAAGAAATTTTGATTGTCAAAGCAGGAGTTTCGCTTTCCATTAAAAAATTTATTAAATTGATATTTTTTTTTGATTGAGACATTTTTAATTTGATCAAATCGATATTGACTTGGGCATGCATAGAATTTAAAGGGTATCGGCTGCAAATTAAAACTTTAATGGAAACGCTTAAAAAAGCGTAAGTATGACAAGTGTATTTCACTTGTCTGCCGCGATTATGTGACATATCCTGAGGAATGTTTTTGCAAATGTTTATCTGCTATAATCTCGCATACACAAAAAACCAAAGAAATAACCTAATATCTTAAGCTCACTTAGGCGAGGTTGGGTTAGGACGGGGGGCGCATCATATGACAAACGGTTTGTTTATGCGATGGCAGCGGATCCGTGTTCGTTGTTGTTGCTGCTGCTGCTGCTTCTGTGGGTGATTTGCGGTCGTGTTGCGTTCTAAATAAAGAAGCGTCGTCTACTACATACATACATATATGTATGTATCTAAATGTATATATAAACATGCATACAAATACTATAAAGGCATTTGCCTCTGTATGTCGTCAGGTGTTTAAGAATAGTTTCTTGTGTTTTGTTTTCTGATAATGTTATAATACTAAACATACAATCCAGAGTTACTCAATCTTGAGTTCTGGTGCATATTATGAGATCGGCGCGCTGACAGATAAGCCACATATGTTAAGGCCAACTGTGGGTTAATTTCTAAAACTAAACTCACAAATGAACATTATTGTTTATTTATTAAACGATCAAATTTTACCAAAAAATATTTACAGTCATTTAAATTGAATTTGTCAATTTGTTGTTTGATTCTTTGAAAGAAAAAAAAATAACGTAACATCTAATTTAAATTTTTTCATGTTGCAGATAATTTTTAATTAATGACAAAATATACAAACTATACAAATAAAATGCGTGACAAGGTTTTTTATTAGATTTGATTTTTTTTCACACTTGGAAACATGACATTTGAGTTGAACTTTTGGTTATTATTGATTTATGATTCATTAATCAAATGTGGTTTGATTTATTAATGCGGAATCGAAAAAAAAACAAAATTCAAATATTGCTAATAAGAGATTAGAATACATATAAAAATGTAATTTGTAATGCATTACAAATACACAATACATATGTATTTCTATTGTTTAACTTAAAATCAATTATTGCGTGTTTTTTTTTATGCCATTATCTACAAGCTATTGACACATGAATGGGTCGTACAGGGATTTTATGGTCATTACATGAAATGGCAAATCGAGAACTTGAAAGCAGCCAACGCAATTGTTGTTTGTTCCCTTTGTAAACACGTGCGCCCCCATATAAAGGGCCAAAACGGGCAACCCGTGACCATATATGTAATATCAAAAAATAAGATTCGAGTATTCGAATACGATTCGAATACGCTTCGAATACTGAATGCATGCAGTGCATGATTGAGTATATGGGCAATTGAATATGTTAAGCATTCGGCATTGACGTAAGATCGATTGAGTGTACTTGCTTATAATAAGATATATATGAGCTGTTCTGTTGCCACTTTAAATTCCATACAGTGTAAAAGCAAACTCAGGTCCGGCTCATCAAAGCAAACAGACAGACAAAATTAAAATGATATCTGTATGTTTTTAATTTTTTTTATATCTGCTTTTCGCTCGTCTGTTTGTAATTACATGTGTGTGTGTGTGTGTGTGTGTGTACAGCATGTTGCTAATTAATTTCACTTATTTTTTCTTTTTCTTACGCGTTTGATCAGTGTATTTATTTTTAAGGTCTCTTACAAGTTCAAATATTTTCTTTGTAGTTACGTTATAGCCCTGCGTCACAAAAAAAAAAAAAAAAAAAAAAAATTATATCAAAAACAAATTCGAATTGTGCGTAAATATATAATATGTATGACTATAGCCACTAATTGTACTTTGACGCAAATGAGCCGAATTAGTTTGGGTAAATTAAACAAGTTAATTGGCTCTAAATGAACATTGCCAAGTCTTTATACAAAAAAACAAACTGTGTGACTGCGTTTGATTTAACAAATGCACATTTTTCGTCTATTTAATTTCGGAAATGTTTGCCTTAACCTAGACTTTATTTTTTGATTACAGCTCCTACTTATTGAAACCTTAAGGAAAAATGCTTTCAGTAAATCAACTTTTCCAATTGCTGGCATTCTTGCATCTGCTGGTTGAAAGTCAGGTGAGTGTTCAACTACCGAAAAGTTAAATCATTGAAGCGCATAGAAAACTTCTCCTCCCCACTTGACACATGATTGAAACTCAAACAATTCATTCGATTCGACAATTCGTTGATTGGCAACTGTGAATAATTTACAAATATATTGTATAAGCAGCACAACAATTATATGATATCCAAATTAAGTATTGTGGGCCTATTTTTGTAGTTCGAGAATTCAATGTGACCCCCGGCAACGTAACGGTGCTAAATGACATTGAATGAAATGATTTTGTTATTGTATATATATTATTTTGTGCAATTTTATGTATATTTCCGCATGACTGAGTTGTTACAGTTAGGCCCAAAATTGGGCAGGTTTAAAACGCAAATCGATAGATCTAATATATAGCTATATAGAACATACTAGTATTAATATGAAATGTGATTTTTGTTAAACCACTTTCTTAATTGAATAAGGTTATGACATTAAATAGGCTTATCTAAATTATTTAATGGAACAAAACGTTTTGAATATGTTTTTTTTTTTGCAAAGCGAATTAATAAATTAGCTTTGATTGAGTCTTTAAAGTTTTCTGATATCTTCTTGGGGTTAACAAATGTTGAACTAGATTTAAAATGAAAAAACTTGTATGAATAGAAACGATCCATTATCTTACATTAGCTTAGACATTTGTTATGTTAAAAAAAAACAAACAGGAAACTTATTTTTGAATATTGGCTTTGCCCATAAAATTACTTCAAGACTGAACTGAATTGGCAAAAGTTCTCTGTCAACTAGAAGACACATCTATGCATGCATGTATATACTATATATATATATGGAAGATATATCGAGCAGTCAAGCTGTTTTTTTTTGGGCGATCTACCGCAGAAGGAGACGGCTAAGCCAATTGCGGCGTCGGCGTCAAAAAACCTATTTTCGATAGGAAAACGAGACAGGAAGAAGGGATACGCGATGCCGTGTCGCGTCGCGTTGCGTCGGCCAGAAGTATATTTATGTTATTTTTAGCAATGAGAGACGGGCAGCAGCAGCAATAAGATCTTCGAGCTGGAAACATAACTGCGTCCGCCCAGTCGCGACCAAAAGAGAAAGAGAGCAATGACATCTCAAACGAAATGCAGCATGACACTCTGTCTGATTTATCCACGGTGATAAGTCTGTGTTGGCGCACAAATTGAGTCTTTTTCCATCTTGGCTGACATTCAAATCATTTACTTGTGACTATTTTCTAATGCTTTGTTTTGTGAGGTTTCCCACATGAAGGCTTTTGGAATTTTGTCTATCCCATTGGAAATTAGAACTTTCCTAGGCAAGCAATGTCTTTGGTAAACAAAAAGACTTGTGGTTTAATATTATTCAACTTTGCCAATCAAAGATATAAACAAAATACATTAAAGAAATAAAATAACCATAAACTTAATGACTTTGCATGCCTCATTTATTTTTGCTTTGCAAAAAAAAAATATGCAAAAATTATTGTTCCATTAAATAATTTAGATAAGCATATAAAATGCCGTAGACTTATAAGGTCGCATTTAAAAAATTTGAAATACATAAAAAACAAGTGGGTACAAATTTATTTAGTACTTAAGCCCTTGTTGAAAAAGGAAAGGAAAGCAAACAAAATATATTTCCTCTTTAGTTAAAATTTTCTTAATTTCTTTCTACAATATCTTTGCTTATATAGAGTGGCTACGTTCAGGAAGCAAAGCGTCATTTGCGCGCCGAGTTTCGCGATGTTTTGGGTCCACCCAGTTATTATGGGTCACACTGGCAACATGGACATCGAATGCATCGTGTTCCAATGCCCCATGCTAGACAGAGATGGAGTGGACGACGGCGTGCGATCAATCATCCGCATCCCTTTAGCAGCTGGACACAGTGGAGCAGCTGTGATGAGGATTGCATTAGGCGTAGGGAACGCTATTGCAAGGCAAAGCGGAAATGTGGACACACCAAACATATGGAGCAACAAAAGTGTTCGCAGTAAGCAGACAAAAAAAGTTTAAATTGCATTGAAATATATTTTTAAATATGCCTTTTTGCAGCTGTCATCCGTCCGTCAAATGGCATCAAGTTGAGAGCAAATTGCAGCACACGAATCCCAATTACAATCCCTACAATCCCCAACCATTCCCGATTGTTATAAATGCGGCAGCAGCTGCGGCAAGTGGGCCACCCTTGCAAACCGTGCAACCGTCACCCCAAACGCCACCACCACCGCCACCGCCGCCGACACCCCAACCACAACTCCCGCCCCAACCGCATCCACATCCACATCCAACTATAGCTTATCCCCATCCACCTGAAGATTCTATTGAGTTAGTGCATAGAAGACCGCGTCCACCCAAACACTGGCCCCCCATTGACTTCAGCGTGGAAGAGGAAGATGAAGATGAAGTAGAGGAACCAACCTTCGAACCGGATGAAGGTGATTTCTTTGTGCTGAAACGTCACAGACGTAAGCAGAGACCCAAACACAGTTCAAGGCACACTTCAAAGTACAACTCGAGGCACAAAAATAGGGAAAAACACAAATACGATTACATAGACGATGATTTCGAGGACTACATGGAACCCAAGGCCCGTAGCAATCGGCAGCGTAGCTTGGGCAGTAGCGAAAACCTTGGTCTCGACGGCGACATATTTCAGTATGAGGATTTTGATATCGAATCCGATAATCAGTACGCCGACTCGGAAGAGTATACAGATAATCGTAATAGCAGCGCGCAACAGCCACCGGGTAAGGAGCGAAATACTCCGGATGGAATGCAACCGCGACATCGAAGATTGTACTCAAAGTGGAGTCGTTGGAGCAAGTGTTCACCAAAGTGCACCACAAGGCGATATAAGTAAGTGAATCATGGTACAATAACCATATTGCTTTTTCGACAAACCATTTAATTTTCCTTTGCAGAAAGTGTCGCATTAGTGAACAGTGTGGTCGTGAGGTGCTCCGGGAAATTGCTTACTGTTATACGGAAGGAAGCTTTTGTCAGCAGTGGCTGCAGACGCAGGTTCAAAAGGTGCCTGCCTATGAGTCAAGACCTTTGCCCGGTACGGCGACAAGACCTATGCCCGGTACGGCAACAGCTATGAAGCGCATGAATAACGAACCGGTTTCGGCATCGTTGAGTAAGAACGATGTGAACGTCATAATGAGTGGAAAGGGTTATCGGGGACCCGAGTATTCGCCCCTTAAGTTACAGTGTGGCCTGGTGCGTAATGGACACCGTAGCATGTACAACCTGCTGAAGATCATTGGAGGCAAGGCGGCACGCAAAGGCGAGTGGCCCTGGCAGGTTGCCATCTTCAATAGGTTTAAGGAAGCCTTCTGCGGTGGCACACTCATTGCTCCGATGTGGGTCCTCACAGCCGCTCATTGTGTGCGAAAGGTTCTGTACGTTCGCTTTGGGGAACACAATCTGGACTATGAAGATGGCACTGAGGTACAGTTGAGGGTGCTTAAGAGCTTCAAGCATCCGAATTTCGATAAGCGAACAGTGGATAGTGATGTAGCTCTGTTGAGGTAAGAAGCTTGATCGAATTCAAATGAAAACCGATCTAACTATTATCTTATTAAAAGGCTTCCCAAAGCGGTTAATGCAACTAGCTGGATTGGGTACTCCTGCCTGCCGCGACCTTATCAGCCGCTACCCAAAAATCTTGACTGCACAGTTATTGGTTGGGGCAAGAGACGTAATCGGGATGTGGTTGGAACCAGTGTACTACACCAGGCAGATGTGCCCATTATACCCATGGAGAATTGTCGCAGTGTCTACCACGACTATACCATTACAAAGGTGCGTGTACTTAAAGTTTCTAAAAGAAACATATAGGAAATATTTTTGTTTTTTTGACTAGAACATGTTCTGTGCTGGACATCGTCGCGGTCGCATTGACACCTGTGCGGGAGACTCGGGTGGTCCGTTGCTTTGTCGCGACTCGACAAAAGCCAATCATCCGTGGACCATATTTGGTATTACTTCTTTTGGCGATGGTTGTGCGAAGCGAAACAAATTCGGCATCTATGCCAAGGTGCCTAACTATGTTGACTGGGTCTGGTCGGTGGTCAATTGTAATGGCAACTGTAAGTTGCACTAGGTCGTCATGGGCGGAGCTGGAAGATATCTAAGATATACTACATACACCTTGCCACCGATATTTACAAATAAATGTCCCATTTTTAAGTTATCATATAAGTATAAGTTTAGTTGATTTAAGTCGTTATGTTTCAGAGGCTGTGAGATACTTATTTACTTTTAATCCTGTTAACGGGAAAAACTCATCTTGTAAATACTTAAAGAATTACGTACATAAGTACTCATATATGTGTAAATATTAATTTGAGTTTAAATTTTCTGCCTAAATATATAAATTATTTATTCCCTATTACAAAGAATTAAATTAAAATCAATTCGAATTTTTAGAGCATACTTTTGGGCGCTGTTTGCTCTCAACAGAAAAAAAAACCATTGCAAATTTGTATATATGTATTTGGTTTAATTGAGTTCATTACATTAGTATTAAATGCTGCCCGTTCAGGCTTTAATCATACAACTATATAACGGGACATTTTTACACATCATACAACATAAACTACAAGTATGAGTACACCTTTTGTTAATATTAAACTATGTATTGTATGTATGTAGTATGTTTGTATGTTTATAAAAAAAACCATCACAATGTTAATGGATTAGGTTGCGTATAATGTGTATGTGTGTGTGTGTGTGTGTCGGTGTTTGTATGTTTTCCTGTGTTAGTCGAATATGCAACCAATAACCAAGTAATCAGCTAAACAGCCAAGCAGCTAGTTGAATGCTATTCAGTCATCGCATGATGCATAATCACTGAGGCGAGCACCACCAAAAGAGCGAATGCAATTCCAACAATATACAGATTTTTTGTGAGTTCTCGCTTGGCCATTGAGCTGTTCAACTTTCGATTGTTATCAGGAATATCTGCATCTGGCTCCTTGGTGGCCAAGTGTCCGTCTTCGGGTAAGCCCTCGGCGTCCAGCAGAATCGATTCCGGATCGAGCTCAATGTCCAGCACTTGCTTGGCCTGGGCCACAGCCACAGTTGGCGCCTCGCCACGAAACAGATATTCCGAGAACTGAATGGAATTGGTTGACGGACAGCTGCCAACTTCCGCTGGTATGTTGAAGAAGACACGTCGCGGTGGTTCACTGATGTAGACCTCATCGTTGGCGACATGCGGATCGGTCAGGCCATCGCAGTAGACTTGAATGCGTGTTACTAGCGATCGGAGGACATCATCGCGCAGGAAACGTTTCACGTCTGCCAGGCTATTCCTTGAATTGCAGAAAACTCGAGAGAATATCGTACCGCTCATGCGCAGAGTGCCATTATACTCGCGCACTTTAATATTATTCGTATTGTTAAGTTGACACTTGACGGGCATTATAATGCTGGCTCTTATCACACTGCAAATGCAGGAACTGTTCGAGATGTTAGAAGTTGCGCTGGTGCTGGCTGTTACTTTAAGCTTATCGTCGATTGGTTTTTTCGCTTTTAAGTACGCCTGCAAGTCCATTGTATCCTCGACAGTTTCGTTTTGAAGAAATACCTCGCTGGCAATAAGGTATTTTCGGATTGTGAATATAATGTTTTGGAACTGTTCCTCGATGTTAACGCGTCCAGATATATTCGCTATGGGTATGACATCATCCAATTCGTAAGCGCATTCTATTTGGATCCACTCAAAGGCCTTTTCCACTATGCGATAGTCCATGTCGGCAAATGTGCCGCCGCTGTCGGGAATTAAGTGAAAAGTTGGATTAATAAGATGCAATTTAAAAATTGGTTAAAGCTCTACGGAAATGCGGTTTATAAAACATACAACATACTTATGTATCTAGAAACCGAAAAACGTTAAATGCAATCCATAAACAACAATCTACAAAAATTAAGATACGAATAAGTACATACATATATATATAAATATATAGAAAATCACGCCTCAAGGGGTGTGAAAAAACATTATTCAAAAAGTGTTAAGTACTTTATATTATTTACCATATGATGCATTTAATGTTTGCCGTAAAATACGTTTTTTTGCAATGTCTAGTTTTAAGCGAGATAATCGACATAAAGATAAAGATACAGTGATTCAGTTGTTGGCACATCCTAAACTTTTTCATAAATCAACAAGTGTAATTTCTAGATGTTCACTTACTTTCCATAGGTATAATTTTTGCACAGCATTGTTTTATCGGACATCGAGTAGGCCAGGTAAATATATTCTGTTTGGGCCATGTCTGTTGTGTAGATGCCAAAGGTGCTATTGTTCTTAAGCAATAAGCTGCAAATGAATATGATTAAGAATTTCACTGCTAACTTTCAATTTTATGATAATTACTCGTAAACATCGGAGAAAAGTTTCTTGGCACTTTTGAATTCGTCGCTATTCTCGTCGGCCATATCTGGACGGTCTGATGCAATAAAAATACCTGCAAGCAACAGAATAACATTGGTGATCAGTTTACATTTTGGCTGAAGCATAAACAAATAACTCACCGATGACGTCAAAGGAGCCGGGGCACATTTTACTGGCGCTCAGCCATTGGGAGGCCAAGGATTGCGATTTGATTTCGCGTATACTTGTTAAGCCCACATCGTTAATGTCTTCCAGATCACAATCCTCTTCGTTGTTGCGGGCCAAATGTACGACAATGCTTTTGCTGATATCGGCTTGCTGCAATTGCATTTGCAATGTTTAACACAAAAAAAACCTACGTGGCGGCTGGCCGGTGGCACAAATTGAGCATACTTGTTACTTACGTGACCAACGATGATGCCATATGAGAAACTGTGCTCCTGGGTGCATTTTTCCAAATACACCTCATCGGATTTGCTTAAAAGCACGGTGCGCATTCTATTGTAATTATATTTTCAACAAAACAAAATGTGCAGCAATTTGTGGGCTGAGTCTGATGTTGATACAATACATCTATCGATATTTGCTCATCATTAGCTCATGCGATAGCTATGCGATGTTCGCAGTCTATCGATCTATTGACTGCAGTTTCGTTCAGTATCTGAACGATAAAAGAGGAAGAGCGCGTTCAGTTTGCCGCCAAATTGAAATTGAATTTTAAAATATTTCAACAGGTGTTTTAAAGGCGGTGAATTGTAAAAAATTGCGACAAATTGAAAGTTTTTAATGATTTATAATATTTGACAGTTTTCGACTGAACAAATTTGTTTCGAATCTATCTTATATTGACAATAGTTAAATTTCTAGGTCAAGTATCTCTGAAATAGAATTTCGTTTGCTTTAAATTAGACTATGTATAATCAAATATGCAATCTTAATTCAAAAAAAATAATTGATTTGTCAGCTCAAAAGTCATTATGAATTTAATTGTCAGATTGCACAGCAGCTGGTGCGCATTTTCTCGATTTTAATTGCATTAAGAGACTTTCAAGCTTTCAAGAATTAAGGCAGCAATCTTATTACTCTTCAACGGCACAACGTGATGAATATTTTCGTACACATGTGTGTGTGTGTGTGTGTTTATGCGCCACCCAAATGGTCAAGTGTTTTGTGTGGATTATGGCGAACGGACGCAATCGCGGTAATCGAATTAGGTAAACAAACACTCAATAAAGCGAGTTTTCGTTGTGCATATATATCTATATTGATATCTCGGCATTCAGGCAAGTCAGCAGCAACCGAGCAGCGATTGTGCCGTGATGACAGGGCCAAAAACTAAATGAAATTTTCGTTTGAGGTGGTCGCTTGCTGGCCATCTGATCCGCCTGTCTTGGGCGAACAACCATCTGCTTTGTGTGAATGCTTGATTGTTGAAGTGCCACTCGATGGCGCGAGGGCGCACGCTACTTCTCAAGACTCTCCGACATCTCTCCGATGTCTCCTCACGTCTTATTTACATAGTAAATTATTCCTGTTCGATTGTTTGCGTTTGCTCTGAATCTCTGGCATAAAAGCACTCGAACGTCATCTCGTTCAGCTTTCATTCGTTGAGTTCATTCATGATTATTGCTGCCTTTCACAAATTATTTTGTACTGTTAGCTGTGCATTTTATGCACATTTACGACAAGCAAATGTTTCGGAATTATGGAAAATTAATTCTCCAAATTGTGTAAGATAATGTTTCGTAACCGAAGAAGTAGAGAACTTCATACTGCCTTGCTTGTATATAAACTTCAAGCATTTTGTAGAGCATCTTTCAGTCGGATATGCTCCATTAAACCGTTAGTATAATATCTTGTTAGTCGTACATATTATTATTTTTGCAACATACAAACTTCCTGCGAAACTCTTAAGCTCTCTGCACAAAATTTATGTTCTAACTATCTTTAGGAAGAAACACACATCGAGGGGTGATGGGGGGTAATTGCGTTTTGGAACTCGATTCATTCGATTCGCCTGAAGCTAAGCAATTCAAGCAAGCTTCGATTTGCAATTTGGCTTCTGTTTTTCTCATTCTCCCCTCCACATCGTTAATGTTATGTGGCATTCTGTGCGGTGCACAAATCACGCCATGTGTAGCTTAGTTGCAGTTTCGATTCAGCTTTGAGTCGCCTTAACCAAGCAGCACATCAATCATTCATCACGCAAACAGCACAGGCAAAAAAAGCGAGTTGCAAAACCAAAACAGAAGAAAACACACAAGAAAGACAGTCAACAAATTTTAAAAGACTTTGGAGTCTGCATTTGTATTTACATATGTATGTGTGTGTGTTTGTGTGTATTTTCTGCTTGCAATTCAATTCGAAACTAATTTTCATAAATGCCAGCCAGTTTAAAGAAGCTACTTCCGGTGTTTCGTTTATAATCGATAAGTTTGATATGTGTTATTACCACGGAAGTAATTTAATACCATATTTAAATATTAATCGATAGCTGTATGATTGATGCAGTCAGCCGATAAACCGATAAGACATAAAAAACAATAATGTTAATGATATGCGAATTGTTTGATAAAGCATTATAAGGTCTAGGCTTTTGAACGATTTTTAATTTTATATGTTAATTTGGGAAATTTGATTCAAGAAGTCAGAAAATTGATTTAGTGAGAATTTACTGCCTTTACTACCTTTCTCAAAAAACTAAATCAAATTGTGAACTAAATTCCTTTAAAATGTTTGTCATTATTAAATAAGAAAGTTTACTAACTTTTTATATAGCATTTATTTCACACATAACCGTACTTAACTGTAGCTTAAACACAAGCAATTCCTTTTCATAAATAAATTGCACTTCCCCTATTGCGTACTAACTCACACACACACTCGTACATTCAAAATGCATTCAGATAGACAGACAGCGGCTTCTTCCTTCCTTTTCCTGAGGCTGGCTTGTTGTTTATACGCTTGGACGCAGTCATGAGCGCGTTGGCCACTGCCCACTTGGCGCGTCCAGTTGTTGTTGTTGCTGTGTAGTATAGTAAGGGGAAGCGGGATGTAATGTAATTACTATTGCTTGTGCGCGCGCCAATATTATGTTCGAGCCATATAGTTATCCCTTTCGCACGGCTGCTGTTGATGTGAGAATGGCCGCCATTATGAATGTGCGCCGATGTTGAAAAACCGGTTGGAAAGCACTCAACAACGTTTGAGTGGATTGTACAACTCTGAGTTGAGTGTAAAAGAGTGAAGTGGTTGCATACAATGCTGGTTTTCAGGTGAAATTCAAGCCACTTGCGGCTGCCACTCAGTGTGCTGAGAGCGGCTTTCACGTGAACAACGTTCAAACGGAACAACGTCGAGATAATCATACTACATACAATCGAGATACAACAACAACAACAATAACAAACACGAACACGAACCAAGCTATTTGAAAACCCATCATTCTTACCACAACCTACATCTTGGTCAAAATGTGCGCGGGTGCAGTGAGAAGGAGCAGCACGTTATGAATATAATTGGCCGCTGCCGCATTGCGTTTCCGTTTGCTATCAAGTGTGTGATTTGTATGTGCAACACAAAGCTAACTGTGCTACTCTTAGTGTGTGTGTGTGTTAGTTCTAAGCTTAACACGGAATCGTTTCGACAACAATTTGTTGCCAAATAACGCCACTGACATGTTGATTGAGCCGAGCTTAAACCGTGACTTTGGCTCGCTAACTGCTGCAAGTTCTGGCATTGCCACAGCACATTGGAAAATGGAGCCACATCCCCAACGAATGCCATCGCTGCCACCGCACGCGTCCAGTGGTAAGTGTTCAAACATTTTTTCGAGAGGCATCAAACCAGACACTTGAATTAGCTTAATTAGGGTAGTTAGATTTGCCGACGGCAGTTTGCTAAATTTTTTTTCATTAAGAAACTTTTTTTTTGGGTTAGGGAAATTTGGTAACTGAATGAAAGATAGAAGTGTTTGATGATAAAAGTGATAAAACTTCGCTATAACATTTTTAATTTTAATTCATTAAACTACTTTTAAATTTTTTAAATATATCGAGTGGTTTTATAAAGCCTAAAATACAATCAAAAATATATTTAAAATAATTAAGACATCAATGCTTCATTGACTAGTGAATATTTAGTTAAAAGTTTTCATTGAAATGCTTTGAGTGTTAAAAAAATCAATAATTATGTTATTAAAATAATGATTAAAACAATTGAATGTCTTAAAGAAATCGCAATTGAATAAACTCGATTCAAATATTCCCAAAATTTGCTTCAGTTTTCACCATCAAATCTAAGCTTTATCATTTGGTTCGATTATAATCTAAACAAGTTCATTCATATCATTCACTTCTTGAAATGTTAATAATCTTTTCAACTGTTTAGACAATAGACGTGCACAGTTATCAACAATATTTGTGCGTTTTGGGCAAAACAAATGTTTTATTTAACGCTAATTGACAATCGTAGGGAATTACCAAGGCAAAGCAGTAAGAAAAAATGTTCTGTATGACAAAAAAAAAATAAACAACTATAAATATTAGTACGTTTCCTCATTTATAATACTTAATAACATGTGTGTGCTTACCACAAAAAAATTAAATAAATAGAAAATCAAATAATTCAAAGGTTCTCCGCTGTTTGGCAAAGCTGATTAAATATTTTAATTTAAACTTGCTTTCTATAACGCTTAATTATGCCCGAAAATGTTTAATCTTTCCAAATCGAGTCACATTTAAACATTAGTTATTTTGAGTATTGACAATTGAGCAACGCCATTGCTGCCGCTGCTGCTGTTGCTGTTGGCTATGTTGCTGTTGGGAATGCTGCTGTTGTTGTTGTTGTTTTTTTCTCTTACAATTTGACACTTTTGCTGTCATCAGTCATTTGGCGGCTTTTTTTTGTTGTTTTTGTTTCTTAGCTCAGTTTAGTCAACGTCAACACAATTAACCGTTAATTTATCATAATTAACCATTGTGGCTGACAGCAATGGTAGTAACAACAACAGCAACAACAGCAACAGCAACAACAGCAACAGCAACAGTAGCAACAACAATAATGCTAACAATGGCCAATTATCATTCAATTCGTTTCAATTGCAGTGGCATCAGCAATAGCAACAGCAGCAGCAGCAACAATGACAACAACAGCACCAACAACTGTACAAATACCACCAGGTTTCGGTGCTACGGCCAACAATAATGTTGGACCAACAACAGCGGCCACAGCAGCCGCCGCCGCGGCAGCAGCAGCAGCAGCAACTGGCAGCACGCTCGGCGCTTTGATGTCGCAGCACCGCCTATTGGAGTTCTCTCGGTTCGGGGGACTGCGGGGATACGATATTGCTCAACACATGCTAACGCAGCAGGGCGCTGTCTCTAAACTGTTAGGTAAGTGAAACGTTAAAACCAACCAACCAACCAACCAACCAAATCCTGCAACAACTCTTTCTTGCACCAAAGAACTCTAAACAGCACTTAAAAAAAAACTAAGCTAGCATTTAAAAATTCTGAAATTTATTTTTATCGATTTATTCATTCAAAAAAGCAGATATATTTTTAAATTTAGTTTCAATTAAAGTTTCAATATAAATAATTTGCATGTTCAATTCAAGTCAAGAATTTCGGACTTTAAAAAAAATTTTAAGGGAAAATTCAGATTTCTTAATAATAATGATGATATCAAAATGGAGAACTGACTTCATTTGTAATTTTCAACCAAAAACTATTGTTCATATATTCATCAAAATGATTTAGGACCTATAAAATCAGAAAAATATCGGCTTACCTTAGAAAAATCTATTTTGAAGAAAGAACACCGTTAGATAAGTAACCTTCACATTTTTGGTCAAAATCTAGAAAGAAATAAAATATTCAATCAAAGATTACAACTTTTTCCAAAACTACTACAGTTGTAATTCCATATAAAGATCTCAAAGGGACAAGATAAAACTTCGTTCTAGAGAATTTTTGAATTCCGCATGAGTTCTTTCATCAACCAAACCGTTGGGCTCTGGAAATGAATTCGAAATATAGAAAACTTCGTTAAACGGAAGTTCGTAATATGGAAGTTCGACTGTATATATCGTTGTATAACTTTTATCATGAATTTTTCTTTTTACTTTTATCTTTTTGTCATAGTATTTTGTTTGAGTGTAGTTTAGCTTTGAGATCTGAGATAACAAACACTTTGTTTGCGATTTGTTTCTGCCAATTTCAATGATAAACACAATTATTTATAAGGCTTAATATCCTTGAACGGCACACGCGAATGCAGACATCCTGCCCCGCCATTCCCCTCCCTTCACTTAGCCTGTGCATAATTTAGCCACTTAAAATTGCATAAACGAAGGCTCGAGAACTTGGTCTTCGTCGGCCCAAAGGTGGCTCATTAATCAAAAATAAAAAAAGAAACAAAACACAAAAAATGCTTCGTTTGTAGGGTGCGCTTTAGGTAGGATCGTTGCTTTGTGCTGTCTGTGGGGTTGGCATTTTTTTTTTTGTTTTTTTTCGTTTTTGTTATTGCTTGTTGATGTTTGGTGCTTGATAAAGCTGTTAAGTGTGCGCGATAAGCCGTCACTACCGTTTATGGTTTGCTCGATCATAAACCAAAAATCCATAACTCATTATTGCATCATTGTCTTATTATTATTATTTTTGTTTTGGTTTTTTTTTGATTTTTTCTTAGGCTCATTGCGACCACCGGGCCTAATTGGTGGCTCCAAGCCAAAAGTGGCTACGCCAACCGTCGTCTCCAAAATTGAGCAGTACAAGCGCGAGAATCCAACGATCTTTGCCTGGGAGATACGCGAGCGTTTAATCTCCGAAGGTAAGCGTAATTGCCGAACGAACACCTTCGGATAATCTGATAATCGATCATTGATCAGCAGCGGCGGCTGCCTTTTAACCAGCATCTCCATACTATAACCCCAACAATCTCTCTCTCTTAATGTCTCTCCCTGCCTGTTGCAGGTGTTTGCACAAATTCCACAGCGCCTTCGGTGAGCAGCATTAATCGCATCCTGCGCAATCGCGCCGCCGAACGGGTGGCCACCGAGTTTGCCAGAACTGCCGCCTATGGTTTGTATCCACCACCGCCGCATCCGTATGGCAGCTTCACTTGGCATCCGGCCAATGTGCCGGGGGGCTCACCAGTGCCGCCACCACCCTCTGCCCTCTGGTCAGTGGCAGCACCCACATTGGCCAATCTGCCGCCGAGTGCAGGCAATGCAAGCAATCCAAGCAGTCTGAGCTTGAGCTCAGCGAATTTGCTGGGGGGTGGTGTTCCAACTATGAATCGGGCCATCTCTCCGGGCTCGGGCAGCCACGAGACACTGGAGTCGGCGGATGAGAATCGGCAAATTGATTCTGATTATCTGGACGATGATGATGAGCCCAAGTTTCGTAGAAATCGCACAACCTTCAGTCCGGAGCAGCTCGAGGAGCTGGAGAAGGAGTTCGACAAGAGTCATTATCCTTGTGTGAGCACACGTGAGCGTCTATCCAGTCGCACCAGTCTCAGCGAGGCACGAGTTCAGGTAGGTCAACGTTATTTGCACCTTTAATAAGCCATCAGTTTAGTTAATAGGAATTCGATGCACTACTTTCGTACCAACCTGTCGGAAAAACCCTATACCAATATTTTTTAACCCTTTAAGTTACGATCGATGGGAATCCTTGTCTCTTTTTAACGAAGTCTCCGATCGGTACAAAATTTCTTACCCTAGCCTTCAAGTTAAGATCAATAAGAAATCTTCCCAATATTCAATCTATCTTTTCGATGCAAGCCGACTTTCTGTCATTTATCAGTGTTAAGCTTATCTCTCTTCAAAGTTTCATACATAACATTCTATTGGAAACTGTCTTCTAGCTAGGATCTTTCTTATATTATCACACAAACCCTTATACTAGGACAAACTTTCCCGCTTAACTTCCCATCTGTAAAAATCCTTCTCCTTTCTCGTTTATTCATACATAACCGTTTATCGGAACAAGCTTAAATCGCATTTGAGTCTTACCTTTAAGTAAGGACAAATAGGAATACTTTTCCCTCTGTACTCTTTTCGGTACAAACTTAAGGAATCAATAGTAATCCTTTCTTCTTTCTTTTGAAGTCTTTCAAAGCAATTAAGTTTCTTCAAAGCTTCACCCTTATATACAAGCTTTGATCCGTTGAAATTTCCTAAGGAATATATGTTTTACTCTATCCTAACCTTACCACACCCTGAACTTATTAACAAATCTCCCGCTCTCTCTCTCTGTCTCTTTTCATCTCCCCCAATAGGTTTGGTTTTCGAATCGTCGCGCGAAATGGCGTCGACATCAGCGCATGAATCTGCTCAAGCGTCAACGTTCCAGTCCCGCCAATCCAATGCACTCACAGCAATCGAATGATGGACCCATCACCAGTTCACCCACGCCCAGTAGTCACAGCAATGCCTCAGCTCCGACCACACCACATGCCCATCCATCGGTTCATTGTGCAGATTCGCAATTGGCAGCAGCTCAAACCCCTCCATCGGTAATGATGCATCCGTTGCATGTGCTGCCACCGGGTCCAGCCGGACATCATCATCATCATCATTTGCCCACGCATCCTGCTGCATTGCAGCTCTTTAGTCACTATCATCAGCAGCAGCAGCAACAACAGCAACAGCAGCAGCAACAGCAACAGCAACATTCACCAACATCGATTGGCGTTTGTGGAAGTCCAACGTCCTCGGGACTTTCGATGGGTGGAGAACGAAGCGCCTTTCGCAGCCTGGTGGGTTCACCTTCAGCAGCAGCATTCGCTTTGGGTCTGGCACGTCAATATGCCGTCGCTGCATCTCTGACGGTGGCCGAGGAGCAACGTTCCCGATTGCACTATGCCGCCGGTGAGAGTGCAACATTGGGTGGTGGCAATGGTAGCGGTGGTGGTGGCACAGTGAATGTGGATAACTCGTCATCGGATTCGGATGAGGAAATCAATGTGCACGACGATTCGGATGCTGAAATTGAGTCGCAAGTGTCCGCTAAGGTGGGACGCATCATGTCATCCTCCGATGCATCAACGACAACGTTGCAGCTCCTAAAGCATGACCGGTAGGGTATATATACATATATATATGTATATCTGTGTAGCTTCTAATTAAAAAGAAAACTTGAGTTGTGTGCGCGCTTGTGATTGACAGCTATATAGAGGGGGCCCAGTTACGCAGGGTGGGGGAGGGGAGTTGAGGCAGGCAAACATTCGTTGTGCGCTCTGTAATTTGAGACGCGGCGGCAACGGCAACGGCAACGACAACTGCAACTGCAACTGCGACATAAAAAAAAAAAACCAACATAAAAACAAATCGAAAACCAAAGTTAAAATGCTGCTCACCCACTTGGCTGCGGATGGTACACTGAGACAAAATCATATAGCTTATAAATTATTTAAAAAAATTAAAAATTCCATTCCAGCTAGTTTCTTCAAAATCTCTCTGTGAGTGTACCTTGTGGCAGCAACGAGCTGTGTATCAAGTTGTGTGTAAATTGTAATTGCAATTGCGGCAAAAATTGCAACTGGCTGTTCATGTTTCTAAGTTTGTATGTGTGTGTGCATGACTAAAATTAAACACAAATTGTAACTTATACTTATAATACACTCAACATACTACACATAAGTACTTGCCCCACTTTGTTAACTCAATCACAAAAAAACAAACTAAAACTATTATAATAGCACTTTGTCTCTTTTACACTCTCCGTCTGTCTCTGTCTCTGTCTGTCTTTCGATCTTATTTTGTATAATGATTTTTATATAATGCCAGGCCGCTGTGGTCGCTAGCTGGCCGGGCGCTTACCTCATCACCATTTAAGGCTATATAGCGTATGCAATATTTATCTATAACTTAGCCCCTAGCCTAACTATTAGCTTAAGCTTAGCCATCTATGCTCATTAAAAGCAAAGATACAATATAAATAGTACATAAACTACTAAGCTCTAATGTATTTTTATTCAGTTTTGCGTTTGAACTGATATTAATACACACAGACACACACACATAGCGCTAACTGAACTTAATAAATCGTCAATGTGTGCGTTGGCTCAAAAGTCTCTTCACAAAAAACAAAAATCGAAAGAAAAAATTAACGTCAGAGACGCAATAAATAAACTGTTGAAAAATAATTATAATAATATATTGAAAGTTGTTTTGTGTTTTCTTAAATGTTTTTAATGGGTTTGCCAGTAATAATTATTTATAATTAAATAAAGGGTAAGCTCTCCGGTGGATTTTGGCACAAAATCATTATCCCAATTGGTTAACTTCAAAAATAATTGATCTTAAAAATAAAGTTTAATTTTTCTACGTTAATTTATGGTTGAAATAGTATTCCCCCAACGTATTTTATATGTATGTGCAATTATTACAGAGAAAGTAAAAAGTTATTTAAAACTGGATTCAAGTGAATATTTCCTTGAATTATTTTCTTGACCCAAGTAACAATTTCTTAACATCGTCTTAATATAAAAGAAAACAAACTTCAGTTAAATGAAATTCTGCTTGAAACTCAAAATTTCATAAGTCAGTTTTATATTAAAGTAAAACTTTCTTTAAAAAAGCATAGAAAACATAAATCAAGTACAATCAGTTCATATAATTACTGGAAACTATCTTTAATTAAGGAAAACTGTACATAAAAAGGGAAATCCATTTTTGATTACGCTGCAAAGTTCCTAAAATACTCAAAAAACCACAAATGGTCAGGAATATTAACAAAAAAATACTTGAATCAAGCAAAAGTCAACTTAAATTAAGTAAAAAAAGCATTTTACTCGCTGCTTAGTCGACAGAGGCAACGAAATTGACTTAAATTATTAATTTTCATTTGTATGCAAAACACTTTTTAACTTGTTAACAAGCAAATCACATAAAAATCAATATTTACTATATCTCTATTTATGTGGATTTACGTACAAACTCAATTTTGAATAATCCTAAATAATGTACAAGCAACACAAACAATTTGGTAACAAAGAAGAAGAAGAAGAGATATGTGACAGCGACAAAAAGCACAGCCAATGAGCATAAATAAACAATTTAACACTCGAAAGCTTCTTTAAAACGTAATTAAATATTAATTTAATCAATATTCATTGTGTGACATCGAAAAAAAAAAAAACAAAACTCGCTCATAGAAATCGCTTAAATTTCGTGTGTAATGGCCAATATGTCCAAATCGGGTTGATAACATCGACATTTTAATTATAACCAAATGAAGCCGCGCATCGACATGGACAAGTAAGAGAAGTGAGTTGTTGTTGGGGGGGGAGGGGAATTGAAAACAGTGACGTTCCGAAGCTAACCGATTAAAAATGCAGAGTCAACTAAGCACATAAATCAATGTAAATTATGGTGTTAACAAAAGGCAAACTCGGCGCGTTCGAAACACCATGCGTTTGGGCAAGAGAGAGAGAGACTGGTTGAGTTTGCTTAGTTCTGAACGTTTTTTTTTTTTGTTGGTTTAAATGAGCCAAGTTTGTTGTGCACTTTGAATCTGATAAGAGGATGCCGAGCGTGCGCGACATTGTCGATACTTTAGATGATGATGATGATGCTTGGATTGAATCTTTGGTATGATCATCGGTACCATTTAGAGATGCTCAATCAGTGCTCACACACACACACACACACACACACACACACTAAAACACACTGTTTCAATTTGCTTGCGTTTTTATGAGCCTCCAGTTTGTTCGCCCCCCTCTTTCTCTTCTTCGTCTTTGAACTTCGAAACTCTTGACTTATTCTAATTTAGTGCCGGGGCTGGCTGTTGAGCATTCCTTTAATAAATTTAAATCACCTTCTATTGAAAATATTTTCACCTCTCTTGCCATAAATTATACCAACATTATACACAAACTGCAGAGTGTATATCTTTATGTAGATATATATGTTTATATTTTTTTTTGTGTTTTGGGTATTCAAGTTTTTGTTTGTTTGTTTGTTGATTTCCAATTTGAAGATTTGCCACACTTTGTATTGTAAGCCAAACCCCTTTTGGCACAAGTCCTGTCACGCCCCTGACAGCGACTACAGTCAGTCACTCAGTCAGTCAGTCAGTTTGTCAGTCAGTTAGTCAGTCCATCATCGTTGGTCCAGCACGAAACAGACAGACCCTGACAAAGTGGCGCTCTCATGAGCGCCATATAATCGCAGTCAAACATTTTTACGATCGCAGCTGCGTTAAGTTTTCAGGATGTGTGTGCTTGTTGTTGTTGTTTGTTGCCTGTTGTTTTGGGTTTTACAGTAAAATTGCTCAGCATTCTTGCAACATTGTTGAGAATTCTTCTGTTGATCACTGTGCACAGTTTTTATCGCTTGGGTTGGCTGAAATCGATGAACTTTACCCAGACACTCCAAACAGTGAAAGAGAGAGAGAGAGAGAGAGAGAGAGAGAGAGAGAGAAAGAGTGTCCTACTCTGTAGTCTTTGCCATTTGGTTAAAAACCCACGGCGCTTGTTGGTTTCCTTTGCGCCAGGTTCCAACAGGGTGATAAATCTGTTGGGAACACCGACACAACATTTCCATCTCATACGTCTTAAATGGACCATAAAAGCGCGAAATCGCAACACAAGCGCAATAACTAAAGTTAGTTACGTTAACTAATACGACAACAATGTTGCCTGATCATCATCATCATTATCATCATCATCATGAGCGTCTGCCTTCGACTAGACAAACAATCATTCCCTTCAAACTTGCCTAAAATGCTTTGTTAAGGAATCTTAAATAAAAACTTGAACATAACCAATTATTATTAGGTTGAAAACATATTGTTCCTATACCTTCTCAAGTACCTTAAAGTTAGTTTTGTTTATTCTAAAAACATTTATCTTATCCAATAGGGATAATAATTAAAGTTTTGCCAAAGTTTGATAAGAAGTATAAGGTTAATGTTTCTTTACATCTCTATTATTATTATTAGATAGATAGATGCTACCCAAAAATTAAAATCTTATAGAACTATAACTTTATTTTAACATAATTTTTATAAGAATTTTGATTAATACTTATTTTACCATTATAAATTTAATTTCTACATATTTTTCTATATTAGTTCGGGAGCTGTTTGATTTCTTACGTATTTTTTTTTTTTTTTTGCGTGGGTAGCTCTCTAAAAGTAGTAGTAGCTTAAGCCGTAAGATCGAACCGCGCCTATTGTAATGTTCTAACAATAGTAGTAAATGCTTTTAGCCCATGCTGACAAATAAATGTTTGATGCCAGCCACAGCCAGCTGCTGTTAATGAGCAAAGTGATTAAAATGTGTGCATTTGTATTTGTCCGCTCCTTAAATGAGCATCGCGCTTTCAACGCGTTGCGACCGAGTGATTTTGTCTCGTTGTCATCTCATTAGGAATCGTTCGATAAGACAAATTTGTTTTCTTTGTTTATAACTTTATGCAGATACAGGTTTTTTTTTATTTCTCGCGACAACAACAAACCACAACCGGGCATATAAGCAACACTTAACGATCTCTAATGCACACCAACTAAAGGGTATGTTTGAAACGATCAACAACAACAACAAAAAAACAGAGTTATATATTTAATCTTTGTCGCTACAGTCACAACCACAAAAAAATAAAAGGAATGCTAAGCATTGATTTTGATTTTAAATTCAAAATGATTTTGATTTTGTTTTCGGTTCGTGTTTCATTGCCTTGTGGCGGCAGCAGCTGAATGACATCTTCATTAACGAGGAGTGTGATCAAAAAGAGTAATGAGGTGTTGATAGTGCCCCAAAGGCCAACGAACAGACATTCTTAATGCATTCCCATGCAATACGCCTTAATTACGAAAAGCAAAAGCAACAATGCTTAGATACTTAATATGGCCTAGTACTATGTCTGCTAGTTTAAGTGATTACAAATAAGTCTATTTTTAATATTTTATTTTTACTATGACAATAATTTCTTAACAATTTTTCTAAATTTTTCTGATTTTTTGCCTTTTTTTTCTAATTTTTATATATGGTATGTATATTTAATTGATTTGTCTTTCTAAAATGACAACTCAATTAACTTCAATTTGCATAATTTCTAATTTTTTGAATAACTCCAAATTGGATGCCACTTTTAACTACGTCTTTAGAAAATCTCAAAAAACAAAAAAAAAAAACACACAAAGTAAATATATCAAATTTCAACGCATCTCATTAACTTTTCGTAATTTCGTATTTGTTAATTTGCATTTGATAAATTTGTGGTTGATTTTGTTTTTGGCGCGTGTTTAATTCTGTTTGTTTGTTCTTTAAAGCTGCCAATTAGCTTATGGCTACCGATTTATGATCGATTAATGCGAATTGAATTAAGTAGATAGTTTTTGTTAAGTTTATTGACTTTGTTATCGAACAAATGTAGTAGAGATACTCTATACATGGCTAATTAGCTTGTCAAACAATGTACCAATCAAAGAATTAAGGCGGCAACTGCTCCATTTCGAACCACTTAGTTCAAGCATAAACCTTGTCAATGTGAAGGGGTTTTTTTTTTTTGTGATGTGCAATTAACCAAAAGTTATGTCAAAGTGCATAATTAAAATGCATTCCAGCGCCTCTTTTAAGCTACGATCTATTGTTGTCTATAGTTTTTTTCTTCTTTTTTTGACATTCTTTGAACTCTAGTAAACAAATTTGTTAAATGGCATTTTTAGGCTGCTTTGACACAAGATTTATTACTTGTCTGGCCCCTGACGCTGCCGCTGCGGCTAAATCAAAAACCAACACAAAGCGAGCTCAAATAGTTAAGATGCAACCGAACCACGTTCCAGCAAATCATGCATAAATGAAGTCGCCAACATCGACATTAACATTAAGGTGTATTCATGCGCCTTACTCGCCCACTAATTGACACGGAAACCGAAAAATCGAAAAACCAAAAAAAAAAAACCCATCCTACTGATAAGCAGCAGCCAAACAACACTCAACTTCAATTTGAATTTGGGTTTGAATACAGCTTGAAAAGTTTGTGCAGCGTCGAGCGACACTTGGCTGCCGTCTTGGCTAAATCTCTCCATTTAAATGTGTGAGTTGGCAGAGGGGGCTTGGAAGAGGTGAGTTTCGGAAGGGTGATGATGCCTCATAATGCATACAATATATCTCTATAGGATTTCAGTGGCTTCATTGATTCTTATCACCCTATAAAATACATTTCGTTTGATTATTTGTATTTCTCTCGCTTGATTTTTTTTATTTTTTTTTTATAAGCCTCATCCACTTTGGCTGTCATGTCGTTGTATTTGTTCTTGTTGTTCTTCTTGTTGTCGCCATTGTGGCTCGCCGTTGTTTTTTGTGTGTATGTGCGCCAGCGTTTTTATTTTGGTGCATGCATACCCTGTAACCATTACGAAATCTGTATTCAGGGGACTAAGAAGTTGTGCACAGGGATTGTAATAGAAATAAGTCAAAACAGTTTGAAAGAATTTTATGTGAAGGGATTTAGTACAATTATTGACCTATGTGAACTCAAAGACTTTAAGAACTAGAGTTATGAAATTTATTTCATTTATTTATTAAAGTAAAAACATGTTAAATATATATTGAGATCGATGATCGCCGTTGCAGTATAGTAGAATTTTGACATAAAAAAATTTTTAAAAAATTAAAACAGATTTAATAGTTTTATTTTAATCTTTAAGAACAAGTTTGAGGCCAATCGAATGGAAATTTAACTCTTATCCATACCAAATTCTTATGTAAAACCTTGGAAACCTATTTTGCCGAACTATACAAAAAGGTTTCGTTCAAAATCTCGAAGGAAAGCTTTTTAAATACGCCAAACTGAAGTTTATTTTCAAATATCTTAAAATTTAATACAGGGTATCTTTCAAACGGGCACACTTGCAAGCTAGAACACTCCTTTGGCTTGTTTTTATTTGGTGTTTTTATTTTTTCTTTTCATTCAAAAGACATAGTCGGTTAGTTTGGTTTTTTTGATGTTGTTGTTGTTTTTGTATTTAAAGCCAGAGAGACACGAGAGTTGGGGCATAGTGCGGTTCAGAGTGTAATTTATGTCTTTATTTAGTAAAGATTTCGTTTCCTAATTTATTGTGATATCTCTTTGGGCAAACGGGCAAACAGTTTCACTGGACTCTGACTTGGGACTGAAACTAAAATGCTCGACACCTTGCCCAATCTTATCACTGCCTCTTACTCTTCTTTCTCTCTCTCTTTGCTGCTGCTGCTGCTGCTGGGGCTGCTGTACTCTGATTGTGCGCATGCGATGTCGTTTGTGCTCACCTTTTTGACCACTCATTCGTTCATTCGGGGACAGAGAGCCGGCCAGCCAGCCAGCCAGCTCTACCGTCACCTGTGCATCGTGTGTCAATGCTTGGCTACTTTTGCCACTGTCCCGAAGCCCGAAGTCAAAGTGCCATCGTGCTGCCTAAGGGTTCTTCGGTTCTCAGCTTCACACAGATTGAGGTTGCCATTAAGAGCGTGAAGTGATCCCAATTTATCTGCTATCGCCAGATAATGCTCATCGAACAAAGTGAATTAAATTGAATTTGAAAATAGCCGCAACAGAAACAAAGAGAATTGGGGTTTTTAAATGGAGATTGAGGAGACGCTAAGATCTGTTTCAATTCCATTTCCATATCAATTTGAAAAATTACATATGAATACAAGTTTATTTAGATGTTGCTGTTGTTGTTCTTGTTGTTATTGTACTCTGGTCCTTATAGAGTATAAGCAAGTGTAGCTTTTATTTATGTTATGCCGTAATTTATATAGATTTTATTGCCATGAGTGACGTCAATATGCCCCGAAGGCCCAAAATACCAGACGATGAGAACATCTTCATTAGGGGCAATGGGATCGAGTTGCTTCTCGTTCAGCGACAAGTGCTTTTTCTTGTCCAAAACGTCGACGGGGCTAATTGGATTACTTGAATGGGAAGGCAGCATAAAGGAACGTGAAACGGCGACCCAAAAGGGTTTTCAGTGTGTCAATTAAATCTGTGCGAACGAAATGCTTACATAAATTCAAAAATTGCTTACGGTGCGCGCATCGATTTAAATGGGAAAGCTGTAACCGAAGCTTGTAGTATACATATAGCTGAAGCTGCAATTTATATGCAAATTTATTTGCAGTGCAGCCGAGAAAATTCTCTAGCCAGGGTGATAACGATGGGCTGGCTCGATGGCTGGCTGGCTGCTTGGTTAACGATATTATGACGTCGATTATGATTGCTCTCTCTGCTCAGTGCTTGAGTTGATCGTTGGCCATCGGGCAAAACCACATCTCATCGGCATCGGCATCGACATCGGCTTTGGCTTTGGCATCGGAGACAGAGTAGTAATTTGCATACAAATGGTGAATGCTCGTGCTCAGTGTCGGATGCGCTTCGTGATTTTCCGTTTGAGATTTCGGGGCGGACGCCGTGGCGTTGGTAATTAGATTGTTAATTTATGCGACGACTGAGCCCAATGTCCAATACACACACACTTATACACAAGATCTGTTTTATGCGAAAATCCGTTCCAGATTCGACACTAAGCGTTTCTACTGTAAATACATACGAGGCTAGGCGGTTAGCTGTGTAATGCTGTACGCAGTACTTGTACACTTGAAGAAATAAATGATGTAGAATGCAAGAATTTTGCTAGTTTGACTAGTTTTTTCTTAAGGTTTTTGAGTTAATGTTAAACTTTTACTTATTTTAAAAAATAGTTTTCTTATTTTTATTTGAAGTGAAAGTATTTTAGTTTTTGTTGAGTGGAACCAAAACAACAACAGCAGCAGCAGCAGCAGTCGACGCAATGTGTCCATGATTTATAGTTGAGACGGCTCGTTTTATGTTTTATTTGCGCGCTGTGACAATCGCCGACACGCGGACATTTGCATGGATCGCTGCTGCCGCTGTTTGCCGCCACTCGGTGAGAGCAGTTGCAAGAGTCTCGCTCGCTGGCCAATGCGACATTAAAGGGCATTCTGCTGTCAGGTTTGTTGCACACTCGCAGCTGTCCAACGCTTTGACACCTGTGTGAGATCTGTTCTGATGCGAAGACTTTCGACTCAAAGTTAAGTTGACTTGTTTCGCTGCTGCTGCTGCGGTTGCAGTGACTTTATTAGTATACCAGCATACCATAAAAAAAACAAACTCACAAACAGATTATAGGGTCTTTAGAGCAACCCTCTCCCATCTCACATTTATCTAGTTGCTAATTGTTGGCAATTAATTGGACACGCGTGTATTTTACACATTTGGGTTATGTGCTAATTTTTTTCTTTTCGACACAATGTGCATGACGGATGGCGATAAAGAGGCGCTCTGTTGATGATGTTGATGATGATGATGCAATGACATAATAAAGACGACAACAGCAAACGACAACAACTATACAATGCCTTGCGTTTACTTCACTCCCCCCCCACCGCTTTGGTCTTGGGGGAATATGCAAATAGTATGCGCCGATAAAGATCATGCCGTACTAACAATAAACAGCAAAAGCGGCAACATCAGCAACAACTAAAGCAACAACAACAATAACAACAACGATCGCTACTAACTGTTGTCTGTTGCTGTCATGTTGACAATTGGTCGTTGGCTTTGTTTTGGCCCCGTTTTGTTTTGCATTTTTTGTATTAAGTATTGTTGCAACAATTAACACACAATGCCTGGCTAAGCAAAAAGGGTTGACTCTGCATTGCATTGCCTCTTGCCCCTTTGTAGCTCTCTCATTGCTGGTGTGTGCAGGTGGTCCTGCTGTGGCTCCTGTGGCTCCTACTCGTCGCCCTCATCCACTTATGCAAAACGAATTCAATTAACACCTTAGCATATAAGACATAAAATGTCTACAAACTTCTTTTTGAATGCTGTGTTTGTGTGTGTGTCGCGGTTGCGTTAACGGTGGCAGTTGCACGAAGGTTCCTTTCGTCACCCTTGTCGATTCAGTGACACTCGAAGAAATAAGACAATGAGAGCATAAAATTCGAAAGCCAGCAATAATAATAATAATAATAACAGAAAATAAAAGTATTTTTTGAGTTAAGTTAAAATTAACTTGGATTACGATTTATATAATTCGTTTTTGTAATGAAGATCACAAAGTTTCAAAATGATAAAATGATATTTGTTCAAGTAAAAACCTACCTAGAGTAAAACTTTGCTTAAATTAAGATAAATATTATGGGTTTTAAGAAATTTCGTTCTTGTTTAAGTAGGCTTTAAAATGATTTCAAGTCAACTTCGAACTCCCCTATTTTTCTGAGTGTACACAAACTAGAGCTATTGGGGCAATCGGCACGCCAACGCCGCCACATCCGCTTTTAGTGACCACCAGGAAGACGTTGCTCTCTCTCTCCTCCCCTTTCTGACCTTACCATCTTCCCCTCCCCCACCCACGACGGTGGCTGACAAACAGGTGAAACATGAAAGGAAACGTCGCACAATTGGGAATGAATGAATGGTGGGTTCATTGGTTCTGCGTTGGTTCTAGGGGCGCCGCGCTTTGGAGTCGGTGGTAAGCGCGAGTTCGCCTAGTTATTTATGTGACAAAATTTTGCAAATAATTGGATTGACTGATCAAAGCGATTGGACGACCGACAACGAACCACAAACAAGAACAAACCAAAAAGAAACAACAAAAAGGGAAGAGAGTTTGTTTCGTCTTGGTAAAACAGGAATTGGAATTTAATTCAATTAAATGCGTACTGTGCTGCAATTCCTCAAACGGCCTGCCAGTTGTTAACCAGTTAACAGGGAGCAGCTAACAGTAGCGGGCAACAGCACTAAACGACAGCTGACCCAGTTGACCCCAAAAAGCACAAAACTAAATGCGATGATGTCTTCTTCAATGTTTTGTGTTGTGTTGTTGTGTTTGCTGATGAATGGCCAGCTTGTACCTGAATGATGAGTGCTCATGTTTAGCTTGACGCTTATTAAATATGTGCAGCAGTTGCGACCAACGACTTGCAGCTGATAAGCTAACAAACGGAGCAGAACGATTTAAGATTAAAATCGGATCAAATACACTGAGGAGAATATGAGTGAAAGGCTTAAACCAAAAAGCAAAATAGTTTTTGAAGACTTATTAAAATAAAATTAAACATAATAGTCAACTTTCTGTTCTCAAAAATTTTCAAAAATAGCATCAACAGTTTCGAAGTTTATTAAAATCATATTTAAAAACATATGTTTTTTCAAAAATTTATATAAATATAGATTTATAGCTTTATTCACCAAATCAAAAATCAAAAAATTGTCAAAAATATCAAAAACTGTTTTAAAATTCCGAAAAATATTAAAAATTGTTGTAAGTTTTTAAGGAAATTTTCCGAAACGTTACTCAAATATTTAAGCATACAATAATTATTCGAAACAAAAGCTTAGCATAAATTTTAAAGGTATCTCTCTGAAAAGTACAAAAAACTTTGAAAAATTGTTCCAAGTGTAACGCCCAAAGCTTTCCCATAACTCTCAAATATTGTCGGAGCGCTCCTTTTAACCACTCGGCACAGCCTAGCCTAATTGGATTAAATGAATCCAATGAAACCGAAAACAACATTAACATCAAAATTAAAAAAACTTTCGAGATATTTTTTTTTGGTAATCGAATCATGTTTTGTTATTCTTTGCGGCAAAGAGGAGTGGGAGGATGCTGGGCTAAGTCTCTTCTGGTCTTCGGGGCTCGTCGAATGAAGTTTTACTTAGAAGTGTCTCATTTGAGATGATTTGCTCATTTGAGCGAATCGAAGTCGATGTCGAAATCTATGAGTTTCATCGATCGAGATCGAGATCGAGATCGAGACTTTGGCGTCATAATGATATCCATGGGAAAACGTTTAAACGACCTCGCAACATCAAACAGCCAATGAGTCACATTAGTCGGTCAGAAAAGTTTTGTTTCGGTGTACGAAGCTACTTATTTAATTATGTTGGCTGTCTTGTCCAAATATTGTTTGCATTTTTGTGAAGAAGGCAAAACTCAGTTGAGTGTGCCTAATAACCCACAATTTGTATTTAACAATTGTTCCATATAATTTTGTGAACCCCGAAAAATAAACTTAAATTCGTTCATTTTTTTGATTTTTCGAAATGCAAATTATTGAATGCAAATAATCATTAAGTTTTAAACTGTGGTAAACTCTGGCGATCACAAAAATTAAGCCAACCAAAACCGCCCAATAATAATGTTAAATTCTTCGTTTCTTTGCGGTTTCGGCTAAATGCCACTCTTTGGGGTGAATTTTCATTTGCATTTACATTTGGGTTTCGCCTCAATTATACGCTCGGTCTGCGTTTTTTGTTTTTTTTTTAAGGGGGCGGCTTTCATAATTTTCAATTCGGTCGAGTGGTCGGAACTCGGTCAGAAGTCGGTCTGGTCTGTCAACCCTTTCGACGGACGATTCATTGGCAACACCTCTCTCAAAAATTTTCAACTGTTCGAGAACAAACAACAAACCAAAACCCGTAACCCCAAAAGTGGTTGCGCTTCACTAACACACATTATCATAATTGGCTTTCAAAAAAAATGGAAAAAAGAAAAACACATACTGGGGGCTCCTTACTTCTTAGTGGGTGTGTCCTGGGGGGGGAGTCTTTGGCTTTGAGTCTCAACTCACATGGTTGAAAGTTGGTAGTGTTGTTGCCGCAATCCAGCATTAAATATATTTGCCCAAAAACCTTTCGAGTGTATACTGAAATTCCATAATAAATAACTGGCGCATGATTACACCAAGCCAGCAAGCAAGCAACCACAACAGTCATAAGTTATAAGAGTCTATAGAAAGAACTTAAGTGGAGGCAAGACGATATCCTAGACTAGCTTTAAGGTGGTATAAGAAATGAAATCTATAGTCGAGACAAGAAGATATCCTAGACTAGCTTTGAGGCGGTATAAGAAATGGAGTTTTGAGTGGAGGCAAGACGATATCGTAGACTAGATTTAAAGTAAAATCATAAATAGAGTCTTAAGTTGAGGCAAGACGATATCCTAGACTAGCTTTAAAGCGGAAAAAGACATGGTTTTTAGAGAGGGAACAAGAAGATATCCTAGATTAGCTTTAAGGCGGAATAAGATTTAGGGTCTCAAGTGGAGACAGGCAGATATCCTAGACTAGCTTTAAAGCGATAAAAGAAATGGTGTCTAAAGTGAAGACAGGCAGATATCCTGAACCTATATTGTCTTGAAGAACTACCATTTCATTCGTTCGAGTGTAAAGAAGAGTAAATATCCTAGACAAGATACAAGTTTTGGCATGGTATTATATCTACGGAACATCAATAGCAAGGATTAATTACTTTTACCTGAGTTTTTATTATTATTATTAGACAGATTTTCTTTAAGCTTGACATAAGCAAAAGTTCTTGAACAATAATTCTTATCCAAAAATTTGTCTGGTACTTTATTAAACTTAACAAATTGTATTTACCTTTCATTTATCTCAACACTTTCCTTTGAGACGTTAGTTGAACTCAACTTATTTTCCCAAACCGAATTGCTCTGAAATTCTTCCATCTAAACTAAACCAAAACTAAAGCATACCCGAATTCAAAACCAAAATCTAAATGTCTACAGGGTATAGGCAACAACGATGATTGCGGCAGCTACTGCAGTGGCAGTGGCAGTGGCAAGTTAAAGTTGCAGTTTGCAGTAGTTTGACTATGGGCCTTGGCTACTACTTATGGCCGTAAGCAGTTGTTGTGCTCGTAAGTGCGCTGATCGCCATCGCGAATGCTTCCTGTGCCCGGCTATTATATCTCACACAGACACACACATACGCATTCAATGGCGAATTTGAACTCTGGGTGCGATTGGGTGCAGTTCAGCTCAGTTTTTGAATGGTATACAAAGTCGTTTTGCGCCAGTTTAGTGGTCGTAATCGTGGCCGGCATATATATATACTATATATACATATAAATATATATAATGACCGCACATTTATAGCCATTTAAATTTACCAATGGCGCATGTGCTTCTATTCAGTTGAGTGTGTGTGTGTGTTTATGGGTAATTACGTGCAATTTTCACTCCTTACCAACAGTTTGACTTAACTTGTCCAAAATGCCAGATGGCTAACACACGGGCTATCTCTATCTTTCTCTCTCTCTCTCTGTTCGGGCAACTCCCCTGACGCATTACACAACCTCCATTGTTTCCGTTTTCCGCACAATTATTACTTATACAATATAAATTTACAAAAAAAAACATTTATAATAAAGTGAAATAAAATGAAAAAAAAAAGGAGAAGGTGACAGAGACGCGCAACCAAGTGCCGTTTACTTGTTTGAGCCGTTTTTACGGCCACTTAGCAAATAAATAAATGTGCCGCAAATTGCCGGGGTTGCTGAAACAACAAAAAACAACAAAAAATAGCGCGAACCAGGAGCAGAACCAACTAACCACAAGGCACAACCCCAGCTTAGGCCGAACGAACGCCATGACCAGCCAACCAGACAGTTTTTTGGGCCAAGATTAATAGCTGTAATTGTTATTCATTGAGCGCTCGGCCTCTGCTATTGTCTCAACACTTGAAGCCCAAAACAGCTGCCCAACTGTTTGGCTAATATTGCAAAACCGCAAAGTCTGCCAAATTGGTCACACATCTCCTCCAGGTCTCTCCGCCGCCGCCGATGATGATGATGCCGAACCCAAATTGAAATGTTCTTACAATATTTATTGAATTTTTAAACTGTTTACATGAAACGTTTTGTTTTTTTTCAGTGAATTAAGCTGTAAAAGTGAAGATGGTGTGTAATTTATTTTTAATATTATTAATCATCACAAGGCGAGGTTTTCAGAGAAAATCCTTAAGATGAAACCCTGAAGTTTTTTCCTAAACTCATTCGAACTCTTCTCTGACTTATTGCAATCTTAATTTCTAATCTCCGAAAAGCTTATGTCAAATCAGTACAGTTCTAGGCATTCGGAAATGATACGCAATAAAAATCGAAGAGGTCAACAGCAAAAAGTAAAGCCCAAAGGCTGAAAGGGGCGCGGGTAGGGGTACGGGTCAGGTTGTGGATTCACGTGGACGTGACTCGGCGCAGAGCCAACGAACAATGTGCAAGTGAAGCCCCATAAATATTGTTTAATCGATGTTTGCTCTACGTTTTATTGCATTTATGGCGTTTTTAATGAGTGCGCCTCTTCTTTGGCTCAATGGGGGCCGCGTTACGGGGTGGCAGCTGAAAGGGTTTTTTTTCTTCTGTTTTTGTTAGGGTTGTTATAGTGCAACATTTTAAATTTTATGCCCCAGTCGGCTGGCGAATGGTTATGGCTGCCCCGAAGCGGCCCAAAGAGGGGCAAAACATGTAAGCCGCTAACGAAAGCGGTCAAAAGGTGGGTGGACTAAAGTAAGAGGGAAACAGGGGTGGAGGGGCGGTGCAGTGTAGGCAGACAGCATTAAGCAATCGGCAAATGCGGTCGCGCAGTCAGTTGTTGTTGTTGTTGTTGTCTGTCGTCTGTCGTCTGATGTCTGCCGATGTCTGGCTGTGACTGCCAATAGGATTACAACGTTTTTGCCAGTGACTTTGAGCCGCGATGCGTTGCCCGGACGCTCCAATTGCCATTGGGCCGGGCCTTCAACGAATCTGAACAATACACTTGCAACAAACAAGAACCTTAAATCCAAGTCAGGCTGATGAAACAATCAATTTAGTCATAAAAACAGTTCGCAAAAAAATATTAAATTACTTAACAAAGTGTGAAAAGTTGCTAGAAAAATATTTTTCTTCTAAAAAGTTTTAAAAAGTGGAAACAATTTGAGTTCCCTGACAAAAAATAAGAGCTGAATGTTTCAAATTTGTATAAGAAGTTCTGCAGATCGATAAAAGTTATCGATAAATCTTCTCATTTCCAAAAACTCTTTTAAATTTTAAAGGAATAAAGTTTTTTTGTAAACTAATTTTGATATAAAATCGATTAAAGTGTACAAATATCAGCAGGACCCTTTTCAAAACATAGAAAATATAATAATATCGAATATTTTTTATACGAAACATAAAAGGTATAGAATTCTTAATTGGTTGATCTAAAGATCTAAGGGATATTCCGAATTTCTCTGGGGTTTAGGCCAAATTCAAGTTGAAGTCAATCGATTAGTCGCTTTTTTTTCTCCCTGTGCATCGAGAATGAATATGTCGATGGGCTGGCCGTAGGAGCCGGTATCCGTGTCTGGTGAAATTGACATTCATCAGCAATTAATTTTGTGCGCCTCGGCAACAATGTAATAGTCATAATATGCTTTAGCAAAAGTCAGAAGGAGGCAAAGATTGAGTGTGCGTGTGTGTGTGTGTTGCCAATTGGCTCGTAAAAAGCAGATTATGCTCGCCTGTTGTTGCGGCTAGTTGGCCAACATAATCTTATCGCTTTAACGGTGATTTAGCACTCCAAAGACAGACCGAGACAGACCGAGAGAGAGAGAGAGAGATGTGGAAACGCCTCCGCCTTGAGGCTCAAAGAATATCCAGCATCGGTCATTAAAGTATCTCATCAAGTTTTATCGACCATTAAAATGAGATCCGTATTTAATTAACCAGCCCCAAAATGTGAGCTTGAATTGAGCCGGGACAAGCGCACACAATATTCCCAATATTCCCAATCCTAAATCCTTAAGTCTCCTATAGTTGGTTTCTTGTTGGCCAAATTGCTTAACCTTAACGAGAGGGGGGAATTCCAGTCTTGGAGCCATCTGACAGGGTGTTGAGTGGCAGATTACATGCATTAGGCTGCCACTAGTCCCCCCCGTCACTCCCTCTCCACCTCAGTCATTTATCGCGCCTTTGACAAATTTACGGCTTGTAATTGCAGTCAGCTTGAAATTCGAACAAAAACAACTTTATACAACGCAGTCGCAGTCGCCTTCCTGGCTTCAAATCGTTTGGCCAATTGTCTTGGACTCAGTTTCAGTTTCAGTTCTCGTGTTGTTGTACTTTAACCAGCAATTTGTGACTTTGGGTTTCTTTGCTCGCTTGCTAACAACAACAACAACAAGCCCTCAGATCTCAGTAGGCTTGATGCTCACACGGCGCCTTTCACTGCCAATTGGCTTGGATTGTGTTATGGCAAGCGGAAGTATCTGATCCATCTTGTACTCTCGCCCCGCACTCCCCCTTGCCACTTCACTCTCAGTTTGTATCATAATTTATTGGTTAATATTGCCAGCCAGCTGGCCAAAAGCATTCGCGTCGCCACGTAAACCCACCCCACACCCCCTTTCGACTGGCCAGTAATAACAGTAGCCAACACTGCTGCCACACCCTCAGTTGTGCGGTGGGTTCATGGAAGGGGGGGTTTTGCAAGGGGGTGTTATATGTGCTTTGTATGCCGGCCATTTGAATGCGTCAGCCATTTGCCTTTGTCAACGTTGGCAACCCTAAAGTGGTCACTCTAAAACTCAAGTTGCATTCAACACAAATCATTCGCTGAACATAATTCAATGGTAAAAGGGAAAAAGGGGTTAGATAAAAGGAAAATACAATTATACAAAAATAAGAAAAATTTATCAAAAAATTAGTAAACTATGCATTATGTTTATTAATTCTAAAGGTTAGGAAACATATCATTAAACTTCTTTTTAATAGATAGAGAAAAATTATCTTCTATCAAATATAGCTAAGAAACATAAAGAAACAAGTCTTGACATTTTTAAAGTAAATTTTGTTTTGAGAATTTTAAGATAAGGGAACATTATTTTATAAAAACTTAACATAATTATGTTCTTTGCAGTTTCAGTTACTAACTTGAACTAAAATAATCATTTTAAAAATACTTAAGATTATCAATATATATTTATATTAGATAAAATTCTATCTTTAAGTTGATTATCTATAATTTAGCATTAAATTTTGAACAAAACACAAATTTGACATAAAATGTGAAATGTGTTAAACTAAAGCAACAACTGCAAAATCGTAGCTCAAGCATAAAAGTAAGTGTTAATTTTTGTTTTCAAAAAATAGTTTCAAACTCTTTTTTTTTTATTCCTAAAGCGATTTCTATCTCTAGCTGTCTTGGTGCTGGCATAAAAAATGAAGACGAGATGATCCACAGAAAACTAAAATGAAATATGAATTGCACTTTAAAAAATAAAGGTGATGTTACGTACATCACTTTCAAGCTGATTGATGATTGCGCGCCTACACAGAAACCGAAAAACAGCCATACAAAATTAAATGGTATTATTATTAAAAAGGTAACAGCCTAAACGCCTTTTAAAAATTCGTCCAAGCTGCCGCGTTATTTTTGCATTAGCAGCTAAAGTTAAAGCACCTGCCAAAAACAAAAAACAAAGGCGACGAACTGACAAACTGACGAACTGGCTGTTACAGTAGCCCTTCCTTATGTAGATTTAAATAAATTCCAAATTAAGAAAAACTCCAAAGCCAAAAGGGTTCATAAAATGCATTTTCCACATGCTCAACGTGCTCTAGTTGGCCGATGCAGTTCTAAGGATCCCGAATGCAGACCCCATCATCAATTCATCATCAAAAAAAAACATGCAAGGGGCGAAGAGACAGACAGACAGACAGACAGACCGACCGACTGATTAAAACAAAAAGGACGATAACCAAGCGGGTACAAAAATTAGAGCAATGTGTATAAGGTCAATATGGCATAAATATTCGATGAGCAACTAAAACACAAAAAACTGAAAAGCAGCAAGTTGTCAGTTTTTTGTTGTTGTTGATAATGACGCAACGTTTGAGGTTTTAGTTTAGTTTTTGTTTTTTTTTGTAGCCGGCGGAAATGCTGCGACAGACAGGTGAGTTTTAGACTTGCAACAACAACCGTATGCGTATCCTGGTTGGATCCGGATCCTTTGCGCGTGTTTGGAATGCCTTGCGGCAACAATCGCGTGTGTGTGCTCCTTCAAAAAGTCAGCCTCCTCCAAAAAAAAAGTGTGACATGAGCTGAACAGCAGCCGTCTGTCTAAGCAAAACTAACTAACGCGCGCGTGTGGCCAGCCAGCCCGGTTAGTTAGTTAGCCAATCAGCTTGCTCTAATAACCTATCTATTGGCATGGCTGCATTGCATGACGGACGGCTCATCAGCTGCCGGGGTCCAGCCTGTCGGATGAAGCAATCGACCTTTTCGGTTTTGGCCCCGACTCAAGATTGCGTTGCGTGATTTAAGCATTTGTTGTTTCCTGATCGACTTTAATTATGGGTTAACTCTCGTTCGGTCGCCTGGCGCTTTGTAATTGCTTCCAAAGCAGAAAGAGAGAGAGAGAGACATACATAGTTGGATTTGTGTGTATTGAGAAATTGAATTGAATTCAATGAACGGCAAAATCATCTGTCTGATTTGAGTTTCAACAATTGTTTACTTATTTTTTGAGCTTTTGTTGCAATCTGTTCTCATTTCGAAATGAGTAATAAAAGTGAACCAAAAGAGGATTCGAGTCGAACAAAAGAAGTTAAGCAAGAACAGCTGTTTTTTTTTTCGATTTTAAAGCTCTTTTATATTCATGACATTGTTGACGTTGGTATTTAATCGATTCGACAGTAACAAAAGTCGAAATTCCATTTAATGTAGCTTAAGGTTATCTAGAAAAACTTGTTTACAAAGAAAATTCGGAGTATCGAATGGGTTTTTAATTAAACCGCAGTTGCAATGTTCTAGAAATTAATTCGTGTTATAGAAAACTTCGTTATAAGAAAGTTCGATTTATGGAAGTTCGACTTTATTTAAATGAAGAAGTTTTTTTTTGCACAAGATTCTTACAATAAAACAAAGTTTTTGAATGAACTTCAACTTAGTATATGGGATGCTTCAAATTCTTTACTAATTTAAGTAGGAATTAGTTAATATGAGTGTTAAATACCTTAAAAAATTTCAAATAGTTTGAAAATAACAGAAAATAATCTGGAATTAGTTGAAAGTGAACTTAAATCGAGTAAAACTCAACTTAAACTAGGATCAACTCACTTAACTCGAGCGCTTTCATTAACAGTATGTTTTTTATAAATAAATCAAGAGCAAATTGACTTTATATAAAGAAAAATAATCTTAAATTACACGGAAATGGTTTTTCGAAACACTTTCCCACATAAAAGTAATTCACAATTTAATTGGTTAAACAAATTTCGAACAAATTGTAATGTGTTTTCTTTTCTGTAAATCTTCGTGTTAATTCGACTTTATGCTCGTGTAAAACATTAGTTTATTGATGTACTATTAGCTGTGAACAAATATTTATTTACAAGCCATTAATGCTGATTAATTCGTCACGTCTGCTATAGGCAATGATAAATGCCTGAAAGTGTCTGGGAAAAATATGTGCCCCAGCGGCAAAGGTAGCCAGACTCATCTCGGTAATCAACGTCAATCGGTTAGTTAACATACTATATATATATGGCTATATCCAATGCATATGTGTCACGTAGCTCATAAGCAGCGCGGCATTATGAAGATTGATATGAGGCCTAATCACGTGGTAACATAAATGAATTGTCATTATATAAACATATACATATATATATATATATATTTTACACGCCAACGCTGTCTCTTTCCTTTTGTTGCAAGTTGCGTCTCTCTCTCTTTCGCTTTTCTAGGCGGCGACAAGTGCGGCAAACACTTTTCAGGCATCGCAGCAGGCTGTCCTGCGACTTGTCTTTCCATTTTTTTTTTATCAGCTTTGACTTGCTTAACCCACACACACACACACTCACACACACACACATACAGACACCTTGCCGGCTTTTGTCCTTTGTAACCTGCTGCTTGTGCTACCTCAACACCTAACATCGATCGCATTTTGATGATGATTTTTGATTAAGTGGCTGCGATTTGTCAAAATATTTCACGCTTTAAAACGTTGGTAGAGGCTAGAGCCGATGCGCACGTGAGCAAGAGATGGGGTGACAACCCTGATATGCGGCTGCATAGGGCAACAGCCATAATAATCTTTTGGTACTACTTACGACTTCTACTCGATGTCATCGTCCCATCAGCGTTGGCGCGTTGTCAGCATTGACTTGACAGCCAAAGCAGAAAAAAGAGGAGGAGAACGAACGAAAAAAAAACACAAAGTAGTGACAATCGGAGGGCACTCGGCTACCTGCAACTGTGTGACTCCCAGAGTCATGCAACGAGAGATCTGTTACAGCTTTCTGTAGCTTCTGTCGTTTGGTTGATTGACAATAAAAAATGCGTTATGTTTCAATAAATGGCCAACAAGACAATGTCGCAATAGCAAACAGTCAAGATAACGATTTTTTTCTCTGTGAGCTGAATAAAAGTTGACTAATTGACAGGATAGACCCATCCATAGAACATCATTGACATAAACTGAACTGAATTATCAATGTTTACGTGTTTCACTTGCAGCTATAGAATAAAGAAATGTGAATGGATTTGGCTTTTGAGTTGTGTGTGGGTTGGAGTTGATGCAGCTAATTGATGTGCAACAATAAATCTGCTAAAGATTCTTTTTGATTTTTAAAAAAACATCGAAACTTGTTTCAAACCAGAGAGAGACAGGCCCTCTCAAAAGCAGAGCAACTAAGTGTTAAACTAACTACAAGAACAACTACACAGTAAACAATTAATGATTTTTTGTTTGGCATTCTAAATTCTATGTGAATTTAACTTTATTTTCTTTAATTTCTGGTATTGGTATTAAATTGCAGTCATTATTTGTTTGCTGTGTACTGTGAGCAGTGTGTAGCAGAAGGGGGGGAGCGCCAGTTGCAACTGGCGAGACGTGCAACGTTGTCTTTGCCCCGCAACAGCAACCCGCCGCAATATCTGTTTGCCATAAAAAAGCAGCAAAACACACAGAGAAAAGTGGATAACAGCGGCGAAGAAAGAAGATGGGAATGGAATCAATGGGTTGCGGCAACACACACACACACACACACACACACACACACACATGAGGCAGAACGACGGGGCAGAATGGGGCCAGAAGTGATGACCGGACAACAAACTACATTCAACAGATAAATACTGAATTTATGACTTAATTTAACTGCAAGCCAACGACAATTTTGATGATACCGAGCAGCAGCAGCGGCAGCAGAGTGAAGAGTGCTGGTGTGGCAAGCAAACATGAGTGGGCAGTGGCAGTCACAGCTTGGTTTGGGCTTGGGTTTGGGTTTATTTGAGATCGGGAAACGCGTACATTAGCCAATCCTGGTCGCACATCGCTTCATTCACAGGCCGCGGACAAACATAACTCAATGTTTGCAAGTGGCGGCAGCAGGAGGGGCATGCAACTCGACTCTGAGAGTCTGGCAGGGTTTGCTTGATGTCTCTATTGACTATAAGCAAGCAGCTCAGCGCAATTTGCAGGGCCGATGTTTATCAGAATGTAGAGTATTAATTTATCGTTGCACTACGCGCACAACGATGTGCCTGAAGGACACATCGGGCGTTATACTATATAGAAGCACATGGCCTGACATCAACTCAAAATCAAAGCAGCTGTGCTGCATGCAACACACATACATCAGACATCAGACATCTGACGGAAGGAAGCGGCACTTGCACAACAAAATATCTTCTGCACCTCTGGCTGAATGTGCGTGTTGCTCGATTTTTTTGTTTTTTTTTTTTAATGATATTATGCGCAGCCAGCCGTGTGTGTGTACAAAAGATTTTCATTTCATCTCGAAATTTAATTTCAAATTCAAAAAAGATACGAAACAAAACTCGCAACTCGAAACGCAACTTTGCGACAGCAATTAACCGTCTCAGTCAACCTGAGAGTCTTTTGCCTTTCTCCCTGGGCATGTTTTGGCTCTGTTTTTTCTTAACTGCAAAGATAGCCAAAAATACTAAATTGTCTACACCTCCTAATACACCAAAAAAAAGTAAAACTGAGAATACTTTTTGAATGAAAAAAAATTATTATATTTTTATAAATGAATTTTCCCTCAGAAGTTACAAAATCTAGCTGAAATTTAGTTTCTCAGCTTCGATAAATATTCTTAAGGGATTTTATGTAATATTTCATATTGAAAATTCAATTGTAAAGTTCCTTAAGTTTAATTTAAATACATAAATTTCTTTTTTAAATAGTTTATAGTTCATTCAGCTTAAAACACAATCCTAGGAATTTCAGTTCCACGCCAGTGTGACCCTTTTACATTAAAGTATTCACCCTTCAACCGAAAAATACTTTAATTTATCCTTATTGAATATTTAAGGTCCGTATCCAGCACACCAAAAAATTCCTGTCAGGAATTTGTGATATATTTTGGAAGCGTGGGCACAGGAATTTATAGTGTGACCATAGTCCACTAATTTGTGGTAAAAATATGTCATTTTGTCTTTTATACTTTAGGAGATACATTGTCACACTGAGGCATCAAATTGAAAAAGTAAACAAATCAGCAAACAGTAAATTAATAAGGGAAACATGAATAGTGCGAATTTGTTAATTCCTTTGTTGGCAGCATATGTTGTTGCAAAAACAAGCGAGGAAGAGGAGCGTAAAATCCGCAAACCTATGCCAATGTTTTCCCATGCCTTTCTCACTGCAATATAATCAAAATGTTTTCTGTCGGCCAATCTCCATAGGCATGGTCGCGACTCTATACTTTTGATAAGCTTTATCTTTTCTTCGTGTGAAAAGTTTTCAACACGCTTTTTAGTTTTCTATTCCATTTTCCTGCTTGCTGGGCACAGGAAGATATACGATTTGGTATTTCCTGCGCCCAGCGCCAGTGTGTACATATTGTATCAACTCGATACTATCGATAAGCACTTTAGTATTTTTGCTACGTAGCTGGATACCCAGAAAATACGCAGCCAAAAAAAAACAATTCCTGCTACGACGATTTTGTATGGAAAAGTGTTTTTTTCGCTGTACTGGATACCCGGCTTTAACTAAAAAACATATTCGATAAAAAAACTTAAAGCAATCAATCCTAGATTTCTGTGCAGTTTTATGAATTTATAATAGTTTTTTTACTACTTAATTTTTCTCAGTGCATGCGTGTCTAAATATCTAGCTAAGTAGTATCTATGAGTAGCTTTGGTGTTTACAAAAACACAATGTGAAATGTAACGAAACGAAACGAAACGAGACGAAGAGCATTTCGTGACCCAAACAAATTATTAATTATTAATTGGGGAAAATATATATGCTATAATTGTGGCGGTCGCTTCTTCTTTATATTTATTTTTTCTATTTTTTTTTGTTGTTGTTTTTTTTTTTCACCGAAAATTAAATGAAATTAGCCGACCAGGTAATTTCACTTTGCATGTGACGAATTCTTTCTCTCTCTTTCTCTCTCCTTCTCTGTCTCTCTCTGTTTGTTTGGGCCAAGAAGAGGTGCGTGACCTGTTAGTTACTGGTGGGTGAACCATTTGATTGGCTCGAATGGACGACAGCTGGATAAGGCAGCAGCAGCAGCTGAAGTGGTTGATCCTGTGGCTAGCTGCAAGGCGATAATTGCAGCGTTAAACGCAATAACCAACAAAAATTTAACATTTTTCAGAGTCACAAATTAAAACAAGTAGAAACGTTGCAGTCGGACCCACCCGACTGCGGTATACTCGATACCAGTAGTAAAACAGATTAAAAGAGAGCTGATTGCAATGGTGTGTGGATACGGCAGGGGTGTACGCTGCCTCAACGATTGTCTGGTGCAGATGGGGATGCCAAAAAGCTATCTTCCTTCTAAATTTGGTGACTCTAGCTCAAAGTTTGTTAAAGGTAGGGGCTGGGGCGGTATGGGGGCGTGGCATCAAAATTTTTGCTACAGATCTATGTATCATGTCAATAGCTTTCCTCAAACCGAATTTGGTGACTCTAGCTCAAAGTTAGTAGAATATGGTGGAAGGGGGGCTGGGGGCTGGTATGGGGGGCGTGGCGTCCAAAGTTTTGCTGTAGATCTATTTATGATGTTAATTGCTATCTTCATACCAAATTTGGTGACTCTAGCTCAAAGTTAGTAGTATATGGTGAAGGGGGGCTGGGGGCGGTATGGGTGGGGCCGCCATCCAAAATTTTTGGGTTTCTTCATCACCAATCTTGGCATCAAATTTGGCGTCTCTAGCTCAAAAAATGTGGAAAATATAGGCGTTTTTGATTTCAAAATGCAGGGGGCTGGGGAACGGGGGGCGTGGCTCCAAAACTTTGATGCAGTTTTTTGACGATCGTTAATAGCTATTTTCCTACCAAATTTGGTGACTCTAGCCTAAACGCTTTGGAAAATACACGCATTCCCGTTTTTAGTGAAGCATTGGGGCGGTTTGGGGCAGCTTGGGCAGTATGGATTGGCGTGGTATCCAAAGTTTTTATGAATTTTTTTGGGGGTTATAATTACCTATTTTGGCACAAAATTTGGTGGCTCTAACTCAAAAACTGTAAAAGATGTAAGCATTTCTGTTTTTACACTGCGGGGGTGCTGGGGGCTGAATGGGTGGGTGGGGCTCCAAAACTTTGATGCAGTTTTTGGGGGATCAATACCAGTTATCTACCTACCAAATTTTGTGACTCTAGCTCAAACACTATGGAAGATACACGCACTACCGTTTTTAGCGAAGCTTTGGGGTGGTTGAGGGCGGATAGGGCAGTATAGATGGGCGTGGCATCCAAAGTTTTTATGAATTTGGTTGGAGATCGTCAACACCTATCTTGGCACCAAATTTGGTGGGTCTAGCTAAAAAACTGTCGAAGATATAGGCATTTTTAGTGTTAAACTGCGGGGGGGCTGGGGGCGGAATGGGTGGGCGTGGCTCCAAAATTTTTGATGCAGTTTTTTGGGGATTGTTAGTAGCTATTTTCTCTCCAAATTTGGTAGTTCTAGCTGTAAGGGCTTGCGAAATAGCTGGATCTATCGATTTTGCGTTATCGAGTTTATCGATTTGCCAGCCTCCTAGTTATCGTAGAACTCCAATCTTGACACTTTAATTTACTATGCCATAGATAAAGAGATTTGCAAAGTTTGAAGTCTCTAACTTGAAGGGTCTGGAAAAAAGTTGCGAACATACAGACGGACAGACGGACAGACGGACAGACACCATGACGGACATTGCACAAACCCAATATACTCTTTACCTTCGGTATCGAGTATAAAAAAAAAAATATACAAATTTAATTGTTTTATTTTGGATTTCGGTTGTCAAACAGACAGGACATTCTGGCAACACCTACCCACTTCAAAGTCAGACAAATCAGCAGTTGAATGCATTTAACACTTTGCAGCAGCAGCAGCAGCAGCGGTTAACAAGTTCAGCTTTGACTTTTGCCTTTTTGGTTTTAGCCCCTCTCCCCCCCCCCCCCCCACCGACATTCGCTTCTTCGATAATTTTGATTTATGTGGGTAAATCATGAAGGGAACGCAAAGATTTACGACAGATCAGCCGCAGATTTATTACTTTTTGATAGCGCATCCAAAACCAGAACAGAATGCAGCAAAAAAATTTAAAAAAAATATATATATAAGGATTCACTGATGCTGCTGCTGTTACCCTTCACTGCTATAAGGGACGAGCTGCGATGAGCCAACAGCCAACAGGTAAATGCGCTAATGCGTGCCGCCGCGTTTTTAAGTTGTTCTAATTTGCCAGCGCCTTCTTCGCCTTCTCTGTCTCCTTTCTGTCTTCCCTGCAGTCAAATTGCGTATGGGAACTGCACGCAAAAAATCAAAAACCAAAAAATAAAAAAGTAAGGTGTCATCGACATCAGTCGACAGACGCCGCCGTCGACTTTTGGCCAGAGAATGACCAAACTTTAGTTTTAAGCAGCGAATGCAATTATCCAAAAAAATAAAAATAATAACTGCAAAGCTGAAAATGTACTAAGAAATCAATTTTATCCCACTGCATTGTCATTTATTGTTACTAAATAAAGAGATTCTAGACTTCAATATTATCTAAGTATTTATCTAGAATTTTAAGATGAGTTGAGTTGAGCTAAGAGAATTTTAAATAATAGGACTATATTGAAAATTTTTTCAGTATTCAAAGGTTTGTTATAATACTCATACTTTATATTCGAAATTAAGAATATAATTTTCTTCCTAAATTTTTTTTACTTTAATCGTGTTTTTAGATTTTTATAGTTTTCGAAAAGTTTTGGAAGTGGAAATTAAGTGAATTTCTTGGGAACGAGTTTTCAAATGAGTTTCGAGTGAAAATCATGAGTTTAGAATTACATTGGTAATCAAACTGGACGAGAAACCAAGACTATAAAAATATAGCACTTAACAATCGGTTAAGTCTTGACAAAGTTGTAGAAGTTGAAAGTTTTCAAAGGTTTCAAACTTTACTTTTGACATAGGAGAATGTTTATAAGGGTCGTATATAAATTCCAGCTTATAGATTTAAGTACAGAGTTGAACTTTCCAAGAAACTTAGACTGAAAGTATGAAACCTTTATTGTTACTTTTTTCTAGATTTCAGGATTTAAGGGATAATGCTTTCAAAAATCATCTGAGTTTTAACAAAACTATGACATTTGGTATATTTTTAACTAGATTTTTTTGCAATAAAATTTCAACCAGAAGGAAATTAATTTAAAAGGAATCATATAACAAATTGCAGCTTAGTATTGCAGAATTTAAGAATTTTATCGATTCTGCTTTTCCAAAGAATTGAATGTTGTTTGTTAATTAAATATTAATATTTTATGTACATAGATGCAATACAAATGGTAGTTTCTGAAGTTGAAGGCATTTAAAAAATAATAACCCATAAATTACTTAAGAAATATACTCGGTTAGATATATTCTCTTATGTATATACACACATATTTCAATACTATAATAATGCAAGTTGAGAGCGATGAAATCATTTTCTGTGCTTGGCTCTTGGGAAAGTTTTTTGTGTACTTCTGTTTGCGGCCTGGTTGCATGAATGGTCTTGTTGCCAGTTTCGATTTACGGTGGCAGAAAACTAGCAGAAAAGTGGCAAAAAGAGGCAAACAGTAGGTTGGTTGGTTGGTTGGTTGGTTGGTTTGTTGGCAAGCTGCAATCGTGATTCGTAGTTGGGCTTCGAGCGCAATTATAACGGTGCAGCGGTGGTAATTACCTGTGAATGCCATTTGCATAATAGCCCAGTCGGGCAGTCAGCCCGCCCAGCCCCCACGACGACCTCCTACTTCTTTTGTTTGGGGTGCGGCTGGGCTGGGCGGGGCGGGGCGGGTGGCCAGACGAATGGACTGCAGCAGGTCACACAAGAAGCAACAAAAAAAAAACAAAAAAAAAAAAAAAAAAACCAATGCAATTACGTGCATAGAGCTAACATCAGCTAACGCCAGCTCAAAAAACACCAACACCAACAACTAACACCATTCCAAGTGCGCTGCCCACCTAACCTAACACGCTTGATGGCACCAAACAACAGCAACAACAACAACAGCAACAACATGAACAACAACAATCGCTTATTGCTGTTGTTGCCACGCTCTGACGGCTCGGATCCGCCATTTTGCTGCATTGCACAGTGGCCTAAATTGCAAAAATACTTGATTTGAATTACAATTTCGATTTAGTATGATAAGAAAATATTTGTGCTTTATATTATTACTTAATTTTACTGGCAAGCTGATTAAACTGATTTCCATTGATGTAAACTTCATATTTAAAGTGAATAACTTCAAATATTTATGAAAGTTTTATGGAAAACTGCATCTGATTTGATAATAACTCCTTTAAATATGGGATAAAAACTGCATTTATTCAACTTATTCTGGATTTGTTTGATTAAAACTCAATTCTACTTCACTTTAAGCAAAGCAGAAACTCTTAGAAGTAAGTTAAGATAATGACGGCAGGAGAACTTGTAGGTTTAATGAAGTTTTTGAAGTCATGAAAAGAAATCTTTAAAGTAAAATGTCCCAATTTCTCTTTTTAAATCGATGAAAAGAAGAAACTTACATCGAAACAGATTCTTTTTGCATTTGCTACAAAGCAGAAACTCTTTAAAAACAAGTTAAATAAATTGCAATAAGAATTCTCTTTAATGAAGCTTTTGAAGTCAACAAAAGAAATCTTTGAAATATAAAGTATCCGTTTCCTTTTTACCATAGAAGACATTTCCATCGTCATCGTATACAATTTTAATTTTCACAACACATTTTCTAAGTAAATACCACTGTGCATCGACTCCACCAAGAGTACTTCTCATTCCTAGCCTCCTCTTATTCACTCCTTTGCCTGCTGGCATATGCGCTTGGCTCTATTCGTAACTCTGAACAATGTAACAAGTCGCTGTTTGTGGGGGGTGTGGAGTACTTTTCCCACCACCCAACCCACCTTCTCCTAACCCCACCCCACTGCCAAATGCTAGTTTGTTCGGGGGCCCAACCAAAGTCGACAACAATGTTAATCGGTCTTATGGTTTGCTCAAGATTCGGGTGACTAAAGACGTTTCTATCGTCCATTTATATGCAAATTGCGCTATTTATCGCCATTTTGTTTTTGCATGTTTTTTTTGTTGTGCCTTGTGCTTTGTGTTGCTTTTGTTATTGCGCTTTTTGTGCAACTTCTAATTGCAAAGACGTAGAGAAACTTTGGCTGCTAGAAATGAAAGCGTAGTTGTACTTACTTTTCGTGCAGTGCAGTGGAGCCAAACCAGCTAGCAATTGAAGATGGGGGAGGCTTAGTTGTTGTTGTTGTTTGTGTTATTCTTCTTTTTTTTTGGCTGCCTCGGTTTGCTGCATTTAATTAACCTTATAACGGTTCGCTAACTAAAAGTGCCTTTCGATCGTTTGAATTTGAATTTGTGAATTATACGTTGCGGTCAGTGGACAACGCGGCTCAACGCCACGTCGATTTTGTGAATGTGAATTGTGAATGCAAATTGCCAATGTATGTACAGTAATTCCACGCTAATTAGAACAAATTTTCGCTAGACTGGAAGTACGAATTTCACTTTTGAACAAGTTTAAAGCTTAACAAAAATCCACCAAAAAAACTTTAAACAAGTTTTAAGCTTAACAAAATCTTTAAAGAAAGATAAATTTGATAATTTTAATGATAAGTGATTTAAATTCTTTAACCAAATTTATTTACGAGTCCAAAAGTTATAACTTTTTTTGAAGTTGAAACTGAGGAATTTGAATTTTGAAGCGAATTCTTTATTTTATTTAATATTTCAACTTTTTTGTTTGAACTTAACTTGTTTTAAATTTAACTTAATTGAATGCAAATGATGCTAATAAAATTAAATGTTTAATAAAAACTTAATGCTTGTCATAAGCTTTAATTTTAAACATTCATTTGTTTTCACAAACCGGAAAAAAATGCTATTAAGATTATATTTTTTTCAAAATCATTGTATAAATTTCAAAGTATTTTTAATGTGAACTTAAAGTGCGCTTCCTGCTTCAACTTTAATATATATTTTTTTATAATAAATTTTAGTTAAATAAATTTCATTAAATTTAATAAAAAAAACTTCAGCGAAAGTCGACAATTTTTTATTGTTTAAATTGAAAATTGGCAAACGTTTTAGTTGTTGTTGTTGTCGGTTCGTGACATGCGGCGCTCCTGTACAGTAAATGTTCGTTGAGAGGAACATGTTTTTGAGTTGCAAGTGTATTATGGATAGACTGGGTGCACCACCGGGTGCAGGAGCGACTCTTTGTTATCGAATTCAAACCTATTTAGCCATTGCATGTTGTTAATAATTTTAAAATCAGATTTCCGCAAGTTTGACGCAAACACGAAGGTATAGTAGCTATAGCTACCATAGCTGCAGGAGCTGATATGTTTTTTTGCTGCTGTTTTGTCCATGACGTGTCCGTGTCTTGATTGCGGTTGATGCAATGCGCCCTTAAAAGCAGCGACTGAGGCGCTGACTGCGAAATAAAGATAGAGAGAGCGAGAGAGAGAGACAGTGGTGGTGCCCCAACTGACAATTGTTGCGCAATTACACAGAAGACCTATGGGCACGCAACTTTTGGACGGTTTTGCGGCTGCAACGAGCTGCCAAAGAGCCATCTACCGAACAACAACAACATTTACTGATTCCATGCCAGTCAAACCAAACCAAAACATCCAAGTTTTAAAATCACTAAAAAAAAACAAAAAAACTCAAAGTTGTTGCTGCTGCTGTTCTCAGCTTTTGGGTTCGTCCTCAATCACGCCATGCACATGAACTACTTTAGTCCGTCTCTTGCAACAAACTCCTTGTTGTTGCTGTTGCTGCTGCTGCTGTTGTTGGCAAAATCAATGTTGACGCAAATACGTGTATGTAGAATCATTTTACCGACAGTTCGGACTTATTTCTTTCGCTACCGAATTTAATTGGATTTTCTCCCTGACTTAAGGGCTTTAACTGCTGTGGTATGTGGAAATCATTTCTGTTACTTCAGACACGCAATGTGTTGTTTGCCTTCTTCCTTTCTGGCTGAATTAGCTTGTAGCCAGCCAAACAGCATTAAGAACCTTGCCCCATACTCTTGAACTACTCCTTCGTACTCTCCACCCCTCGCCCCCCGCCTGCCTTAAGTATAAACTCACTTAATTTAGCGACGACGAGAAGTTAATCATTACATTTCGCCAAGTCGCCGCCAGCTAGGCAGGGCAGGGCAGAATAAGAGCAGTGCAACGGGGTCATCCAGCTTCAGTTGTAGTGATGATGATGATGAACATCTACATAGTAGGACTACAACAACAACTAACTACCTGGAAACGAGTATTTAACACCTTTCGTTTATGGTAACGGTTATGCGGCAACATTCTCATAATATTTTGACAGACAGATATCATAATGATATGTAATTATCAGAAAGACAAAAAAGGAAAAAAACGAAAATCCATAAATTCTTAAGAATATCCTTGAACTGATTTATCAACCTCTCGAAATAGAAAGGTTTTCAGTTAAGTAAAGCACAGGAAAAGAACAGAAAAATATGTTTCGTTTAGGAATTATGCATTAAGATTTTTAAAAAGAATAAAATTCAGTTTTATTCTTAATCTAATAACAGAAAATATCTTAAAAAACCTTTGTTCTTTTGTATACAATAATACTTAAACAGGAATATAGGGAAATCTTATGGCAAAATAAAGTTAATTCAAGTTAAAGTCCTTAGATATTTATTTTTAGTTTGAAAAAACATATTCCATAATATTTGTCTTGAACTTTATTACAATAATGACATCAATTGACGTTATTAGTTCGTAGTACAGTTATGTTATTGATTCAAAGTCCTGCAACTAAATGCTTGACAAAATGGCAATTGCATTCAAACTGCATTTGTTCTATAAATTACCTTTAATGACCCCAAAAACAATTTTAAAACTTTGGTAACATACATAAATATGAATCAGGTCAACTTATCTAATAGCTTTCCATTTGAATTACGAATGCTAAACGAGCTGCTTTGCATTGCAATACGTTTAAGTACTTATCAGAATATGGAAAGTAAATTGCGTACTTATGCCAATATGGATATTAAACAGTTGTGTTTGGTTATATGAAGGAAAGTCATTTTAAAGTAGGGGAAAAAACTTGTGTTACGTATTTAAGAGTTCTAAAATGTATTCTCGATTTAAGGATAAGGATTACTTTTAATGACTATTATATATCAACATCGAGTAAGAATAATCTTTAAATCAAGTCAAAGTCTACTTGAATCAAGTAAAACTCTACACAGACAAAAAAATTTATTTTATAATTAATTTCAAAGGAAAATTCCTTCGTCATATAAATAAAAATTACTTAAATTATGTATAAATAACTTAAATCAAGTACAAATAATATTAATACCAAAGGAAATAATTTTTAATCAACCAAATATCTTCTTAAATTCTTAAAAAAAATGATCTATATTATTTTTTGTAAGCAATCAAGTTTAATAATAAAAACTTTAAGTACGAATTTCTAATACTTCGGGAATATTTTTTTTTCTAAAAATTTTTATAAAACCTAGTATTATCGTCATTTACGCAAAGTTCTGTTTGAAAAACTAACACAAAAACAACAAAAACTCAATCGATTAGTTCATATTCAAGTCAAGACGCATTAGTCAAACAAAGGGCGGAACTTTATAATTCTGAACAGGCGCTAAGCACTTCCTTAGATGGCGGCCATTGTCGAACCGTTAAAAAAAACAAAACACAACAAGACAAACACAAACTTATATCCGCTTAAAAAGAACTTTGTAAAGTGACGAGGCTGAATTCCGTTAAAAAAAAGAGAAAAAAAAAATAAATTGACAGCCTGTGTCAGATCACACGGGCGCATAGGTTAGCCGTAGAATACGTCTGTCCTTGTGCAACAAAAATTATGAAGCGGTAGCCTAATAACAACAACCACATAGATGTTTTATTTTATTTTTAATTGTGTTTGTTGTCATTTGGCTAATTTTTTCCTTTTTACTGCAATACTGGTTAGCATCTCTGATATAAATTTAACAAACATTGACTTGAAATAGAAATATATATTTACATAATTTATTACTTCAAAATTTGTGCATAATTAAATCTAAAATTGTATTTTTGTTTTATGTTTGAAATGTGACTTTTGATATGACAGGTTTGTGAAAGGAAAAGTATGATATGTAATTTATTAATGATACACTTAAATTTCAAGCAAATACTAAATCTATATTGGTTAGAGCTAAGGTGGTTGCTGCATTTTTAATATACTTTAATTTGAATTTTTCTTCCATAAATTCTGCAAATGAACAATCATTTGTCATTTCTAAATTTAAATCACCTACGATGAGCATGTCCACCTCGGTGTCAACTGTGAAATTCTTGTCTATTAGTGCAGTGAGGTGAGAATATTTCATCAAAGCAGAAAAAAGCATTTGTTGCTTGTTGTTTTGAGAAACATTTGGAAAAAAGAATAAATTTTTTTTGATTATTAATTTTAATTTCAGACAGACAAATGTCGCCTACATCGCTATCGACCAGTTGCCTGTTTGAAATATCGATTGGAGTACAATATGTTAACATGGTACTTTTTGCATAGATTGCTACTCCAGATGCACGACGACGTTGCTGTAAATTATTAAAATGCGAAATTAATTGTTCAATATTCATTTAAATTAAATTAAATTAACTTAATTCACAGTAACTGTTCACAAGTTGCGAAAATCAGGGCTGCCACCGTAAAGACGAATTATCGATAGTTTAACTCACGATAGTTTATATGATATTTTTGCACGGGTATATATATTGTTTTGGTGCAAAAGCATAATTAAATGTGCAACACAAACAATAAAACATGATATCGAAAACTTGCACGCAAATTTCAGAATTGGGGTAAACATATTTTATTGTGTTATAATTGTTTGGGGCTGACGCTTAAGCTGAGCTTGTTCAACCCTGGCACGGAAGAATTTATGTATGAAAATTTAATTATGCCCGAATATCTTATTGAAATTTCCACATTTAGAAGCTATCAGTCATGACCGCATGTATATCAAACGAAAGGAAATCAAGTCTACTTTGTATTAAAACAAGTTTTAATCGATTCTCTGGCGGAATTTTTGAGCAATGTGCAATTGAAAAAAAAGTAGTGATTTTTTCACTGATTTTTTGCCTTAAAAAGTTATATATTTGGCAAAATTATTATAAATTTGAATGTGGGAATGTTTTTTTACCTCATCTCAACTCAAATTCGAAAAACTCAGATTAATTGATTGATTATTGAGATTGCTAGAGCAATTTAAAGTCTTCAAAATGAAGCAAAATTTTGCATGTTTTTGGTCTCATTTTTTCAATAGAAAATGTAATCACTTCATATATATATATAGCTTAAAATAAAGGTTGAAGCCTTAGCTTTAAAATGAAATTAATTTGAGGAAAATCTATTCATTAGTTCATGAGCAATGAGCGATTTTGTGAAGCAACCATATTACAACAACAACTTTTTTGGATAGCACACTCATACCGAAACGTAAGACGTATTCTACGTCAAAAAATTATGTGACATCTTCAAAATAAGTTTATGCTGACTTTACTCTTAAACAAAATTCTAATTGTTGAACATTTTTCTTAATCAGCAAAAGAAGAAGAGAGCGAGAGAAAAGAACAGCAACAATGTTTGCCAGCGGCGGCAAAAATGTTTCAGTTTTATGGTTCACAGAGTTTTGTGGCCATTGTGTTATTGCTTAGAGGGAGCTAGCCCCGTACCCCATACGAATACTGATTCGTATAGACTTGAAAAGTACATATATAGAAAAGAAACTCCACCACTCCCCTCTTGTTTGTCCAGCAATCGCAATCAGCATATGCATATGCCTACATATGGGTAAACATCACCGCGCCGCTAACCGTTGCCACAAAAACAAAAAATACAAAACCTATACTACAGAGGCAACTTCTTGTGTCTGAAACATGTACTTTGGCCGGACAGAGAGGCAGACAGATAGACAGGCGGTCGGACTATTGGCCGGGTCTACGGCAAAGCAAACACAAAAACAGGAAGCGTGGCTACCACAAATATGCGCTGTCTGTGAGCTGTGAGGCAGGGCTTTGACTTTGGGTCTTGAGGTTTTTTTTTGGTTTTTTTTGGGCGCATTGGGCATTGGCTGCCACATGCATGTAGATACTAGATGCCTATCTGACTAGGAACACTCGGCAGCCAAAAACAAAAAAAAAAAACCACATAAAAAACAAAATTATAGTGAAATAATGTTGAAATAATGGCGACGGCTGGCTGTCAGGCGGCGGCCATAATTAATGCAGCCACCCCCCTTCTAGACAATCTAAAAAGGAAAGGGCGCACGAAACGCAATTAGGCGCAAGCATAATTTGTTTGCGACGCCGGCAGCAAAGTCAGTAACAACAACACAATTGGCATGCAAATGGCTTATACAAGTATACACATTCAAAAATGTGTATGTACATATATAGAGACTCTGGTCTTAGTTATACAGTGATAAATGCTTAATTAGGCGCGTAATTAACGTAATCAATCTTGCTGACCAAAAACAAAAAACCAAATTCAACACACACACAAAACAAAATGAAAATCAATCATCAAGCGTTAAAAGAGTGAAAGAGCGAGAGAGAGGGGGCAAAGAATGAGCGCCATTAGCCAATCTGCGGCAATCAACTGCAGTAAGAAATAAACAGCAGCAATAATAATTTCTACATACACAAATACATGCTCAGACAGAAGCGATTACATTCCAATTGAGAGCGTACAATTCGTTCAGCGACGCTCATTGGCTCATTCACTACAAGCAGCCCGTGCGTGCATAAGAAAGAGATGACTACTGCAGCACAGCTATAGCTGCATTAGTGCGACTGACACGCCTCTGTCACATGCAGAGCGCTTAACCCATCTCACTCGGATTGAGTGAGTGCAACTGTAAACTAGTGAGTGCACACTTATGACAGCGGCATTTCTCTCGATTATATTAGTTTGAGTGGCAGTGTGAAAATGAGCAAACATCATCAAAAAAAAAAAAGACAACAAAAAGACAATTTTTTTCCATGTGCGTGACACGCTCTCTCTCTCTCTCTAAAAACTCTCTAAACTTTTAAAACTTTTGCCTAGACTAGACAAACAATTTACTATTATTGTGCATGGGTGTGTGTGTGTGTGGTTGTTTTTTTGTGTGTGTTGTGGCATTCTGCCGGTTAAAGTTTACCTTTTATCTGAAATTATTGTTGCTTTGCGGTAGCAAATTATAGGCTATTAAAATTGATTATTTTTTCATTTCAGTATCTGGCTAGACGACAGAGACTCATCAGCTATGTGCATAATTTTCTATATAATATACTATAATTTGTGCAAAAATTACCATGCAATTAATAGCTTGCTTGATTGCGGTATTTATTTAGGCAGAAGCACGGCTATTTTCGATGTGTGCCCTGCGACACTTTTCTAACGCCTCGGAACAACAAAATGCAGCACATCCGCTGGCATATTGTATGTATGTATGTATGTTTGTATGCAAGTGTATGTAGTACAAAAGGTTGCACAAAGTCACGCATGTTATGTATACGCTCCATTTGCCATAAACTCAACTAATAGAATGGTGGAATGAGTTCTACAGCCGCAGCCATTAAATACGCTATACTCTTAGTTGGATTTTCTGCCCCATGTGGCAAGGGCAGCGTCGAACAACCATTTTCAGACACACTCACAGATACAAACATACATGGAAATGGGCATACACATAAATCAATTAGGCGCGTCACATTTTGTCCACTGTCCCCGCTTTGTGTGTGACCTCTGCATAAGTGCGTCTCACTCTAACTCCTCACAGTTACACTTCTTTCGCAAACAGTAGCAGGGTGAAACTGATTTATTGCTATCTCTATCGCACTCCGAGCTATGAGGGTTGCTTTTTAAGCTTAATCGGTTACTGTTACTGGCTAGCTTCAAGTCGGCAAATTCTTGAGCTTTTTTGCCAGCAACCTTTGCTAATGCGCTTTTTAGTACCGTTGCAGTTTGCAAAAACGAACGAAAGAGACAAGACAGACAAAGAAGACAAAACAGCGACCATGAATGCCCTCACAATTGTATCATAATCAAAGTGTGCTTCCGTTTGCTACCATTTTGCACTAGCTAAAGAAAATAAAAATGAACCAAATGAATATAAAACTTTTTTCAAGTCACACATACGCCCCGTTTTACAAAACAAAATCACTCATCAATTATATTGTGACCGAAAACTTTTTTGTTATTTCTCGATTTTGATTCGTTTTTTTTTGCTTTTTTTTCAATTTTTTTGTCTCGAGCTCAACAAAAGGCAGCGACGAGCGACGACTGCTTAGGTAGTCAATTAATTATTGAACTTTTACTACTGTTTGAAAACAGAAACTCAACGAAGCGCTCAATTGTGCGACGGCATTCAACGACAGCTAACTCGCTCACTCACACACACACACACACGCATACTCAGAACGAAAACGAGTAAAACAAGTAATGCACAAACAAAGCGCGCTCGATGGCAGCCCCACAGAGCAAGAAGAAGAAGAAGAAGAAGAAGAGCAGCACAAGCACATACACAGACACAGTGAAAACAGTTACAGAGCAGCTCAGATCAGCTGCGCTGCGCGCTGCTTCGTCGGTCGTCAGGCAGAGAGACCAGGCAAACGAGGCGAGTCCATCAGTTTCTGTCTCAGTTTCTCAGTCACAGTCGGCGTCAAGCCAACAGCGTGAGTGAGTGCGCGTCGAACGGGAACGTTTCCCGTTCGCTGTCTCTCGAGTGTTTTAAATTTTGTGCGTATGCGTGTGTGTGTGTCTTTGTGATTGCCGAAAGACGAGCTCAAAACGCCGACGGTTAAAGCAAGCAACACCAAAAAAAAAAAAAAAAAAATAAAGAAGCCGCTGCCAAATAATATCATTTTAACGTGCCCAATTAGTTAGAGGAAACGCACGCGCTATTCAATTTGTTAGCAATCATATATGTCGATAACTTGTCGATAAACGCTAATTGTGTTTCATTGTTGTTGTTGTTCGTGGCATGGCTACAACAACAGCATCAACAGCAGTCCCAACAAGGACCTCCACAGCACAAAGCAGCCCATCGCTTGCCGCCAATTATCCAGCTGCCACGCCCACTTGCACAGCAGTCGCCACAGCAACAGCATCTGGAGCAGTCGCTTCACTTATGCCCACTGTAGGCGTTTCAGCTGGTTTGCCCATTGGCTTAGCTGCCATACCCATGCCACCCCATCTGCCCCAGCTGCTGGGTGGATTCGACAGCAGTACAGCCAAAAGTGCTGCACAGCCGACGGCAATGACAAGTCCAACAACAAATCTGACAGCCGCTGCTTCACCCACACCACCCACAGGTACGGTTAGTTTGTCAGCCAAACAGACATTTTGACATTAATCCAAGTCTAATAACAAATAAAATCTCTGCTTAACTAAATATTCAAAAAATTTAAGAAAAAAACTCCAAAAAATATTAGAAAACTTATTTGAAATTTTATTAATTCTTAAAAACCAGTGTGGTAAAAAGTTTGAGGCATTTTCCCAAAACCTTACAATCAGGTTCAATAATGTACAAAAAGAAGGAGCGAAAAAAAATGTTTGTTCTTAAGAGTTTTTTACTCTTAGAGATCTTATATTAAGCTTTAATGGATTCATACTTTATTTTAGTATAAATATGTACATACACTTGAACTATATTTGTGTAAGAATCATTTTTTTTCTCTCTGTGTACAAAACTTATTTCTCTCTGTCTACACTTTCTTTATTGCGATACAATTTTAATAATTTGTGCAGTGAAATTCAATATGTATTTTTTTGCGAAGCATTTATTTTTATTTATAACTCCAAAATATTTGATTAGCATGAAAAAACTTCAAAATCCTTGATTGAAAAATTTGGTTCTTTAAAAAATTCTCGTAGAAAAGTTCCTCTGTTTTCGAACAGATTATTCCTTTGCCTTCTTTCGTTATGATCTCCATGTTTTCTTACTGATAAAGAAATATTTCAAGTCTCCCTTACAAGTAATTTTTCAATAAAAGCCTTATAAACTCCATGCAAACGGAAATATATTTTGTTATTAAGTCTATCCCAACTACAATCGGAGTACAACCTACCCAACTCAGCACCTTGCGAATCTAAACATTCAGCGATTCCTTGAATTGTCAAGGATATAGGTTACCAAAAAAGAAAAAGACCAAGACCAAAAAACCAAGACATTTCTGTTGTATGAAGAAACGGTCCGCCAAAAATAAAAACAACAACAACAAAAAAGAACAGCTAACAAAAGCCAGACTCAAAAATTAAATAAAAAATTCTGACCGAGTCGTAACACACATTGGAAAAGCGCAATGATTTGGAAATTTCATAACAGCAGCAACAACAACAACGAGCCTGACTGCAGCAGCGGCAGCAATGTTGGAGCTGCCAACTGTTTTGGTCTTTCGCACATCAGTGGCAATTTGTTTTGCACAAGTATGGGTTGTCAAATAAAATTAGTTCATGTCGTCGGCCATCGAGTTGCGCCGCGTCGAGAGATGCGACAACAACTACTACTACTGCTAAGTAGGGGGGATACAAGGGATACATGGGTGTAGGAGGGGGGGTTGAGGATGAAGTGAATGCGGTTGCAGCGGGCAAAGCTTTGACTTGTCTCTAAAAGGTGTTGGAAGTTGCACAATAAATAAATAATTATAAAAAGAGCAACGGGCGGATGGCTAAAGAAAAGCAGCAAAAGCAACAAACAACACACACAACACACACTCAACACATACATATGTAGCTTATCTGAGACCTGGGGTACGTACTAACATGGCACACATTGATGTTTAAGCACTGGGCAGAAACCATACTTAAGGGTTTCGAATTACTTGATGCGTGTATTCGCATTATTCTTAGAAAGCCGAGGCGTATAAAAGGTGTGCACAATGATTTTTCAAGTGTACTTTATTCCTCTCTCTTTCTATCTTTCTTTCTATCTACCCAATGCTCACAACATAATGCTCTGTATTTAAAGTTTCCACCATGCACTTACTATTTATAATGTTTATGCTTAGACTTATGTCACCCGACATGGATATTTCTTTCTTTCTTTCTTTCTTTCTTTTTTTCTCCACATTGGATATGTAAGTCACTTGACCGGAAATTTTTTGTTGTTGTTGTTGGTGTTGTTGGCGGCAGTGCAGCCCTTCTTCCGCTTTTGGCAATGCCTCATCTGACAAGCAACAAACAATTGTTACGAAAGTAATGAAGAGTTTAGTTTAGTTGGGTATAATAATAATGAAGATATCCTGTACGCAAATCTGGGATGATTTAAAGTATTAAATGACTTCAAAATTCAAGTTCAAAAGGTTAGAACAACTGTAAGAATGACAGATTTAGTTTAAAGAAAGTAAATTGAAACTAAACTTAGCTTAAAATTCTTGAGATTTGAGGCATAAATATTATTTATCTGTATCAAAAAATAACTTTAAAGTTTAAACGCGTTGGGATTCTTTAAGGTTTGAATTTTATAAGGTTAGACGGGCCTCTTTCGATTATTCAGTTTCTAAAAAAAAAGATCACAAAACATAAAAAGCAACACAAGTGGTTTTTTTTTAAGAAAATATTGTTATTAATATAATAAATAAATTGCATGCAATTATATCAAGTCAATATTTAAAATTCTTAATTAAATACAAAACATATTACCCTGTATATATATTTTTTTTTTGTTTACATTTTGTGTTTTTGCTTACATTTTTGGCACATGTCTGGATGAAAGAAAACCCCATAAACCAAAAGCCAATTAAAAAATTATTCTGTTTGCAAAATTCACAGCTCTCATGCTTTTGCTCTCTCTCTCTGCCTCACTTGAATAGAATGCTTAAAGTGCGAAAATCACAAAACTAAAAATAAGTCAAGTTAAGAAAGAAAACAAAAAACCAGAAGCCAATAGACCCGCAAAACAAGAAGTAATGTGCCGAGCGCGACAAACAAGATCAGCGAGCACCAACTGAGCCACAAGGCGAGAAATGCAACAACTCAGTCAGAGAGAGAGAGAGAGAAAGCAAGAGGGAGACAAAAAAAAAAAAAAAAAAAACGGCTGGCAACTTTAATTTATATGCAGTGCGATGCGGCAAAAACTTTACCGGTAGCAATAAATCAAACTATCAATTGAATTCCGAGGCGATCATCACTTGTGCTGCTTGCCGCTTGCCGCTTGTTGGCAAACGCACATTCTCTTGAGCTCCGAAGCTGAAGCTGAAGCTGTAGCCGCGACTTTGGCGTCGCTTCTTGTTATATGTTTGTGCGATTTTAAGCCGATTTTGCAATTGACTGAGGTGCGTTGAGGCAACCGAAGCTGTCGCATTGCCCCCTAAGAGATCGGCTGCACTAAATCATCGCTGTGTATCCACACACACACACGTAAGTGTATGTATGTGTAAGATAGTTGACATCCGTGGCAAGTACTCAGACTTCTGGCTTTGGTTTTGAGTTTGGTTTGGTCGTCAATTGTTTGGTGCGCGGCATAAATCAGGCATAAACCATAACCATATAAACGCGACCACAGCCGCACACACAATTGCCGCAACATGCGGCCTGCAACAAATTGCACAGCATTTGTGTACGCATCACCTTTAATTAGCACACAAATGCGTGCATATACACTTGGAAAAAAGTTTTAAAAAAAAATTTAACTTTTTGAAAATTATTAAAATAAAAATAATTTAATTTTTGAAAATTATTTAAAATTATATAATTTTAACTTTTCAAAATTATTTAAAAATTCTAAATTTAAATTTTGGAAAAAAAAATGTTTAATAACGTAGACGACAAAAAAAAAAAATTTAAATTAACTTCAACTTGTAAAAATTTTTGATTGCAACATTTTTAAAAAATTTTACAAAAAGTTTTTAAAATAAAATATTTTTTAATACTAAAAATTTAAGATGTACTTAAAAAAAACATATTTTAAAGTTTTAAAAATTTATTTTTCAACATTTTTGCATGAAATATTAAGAAAAAAGATTTGCTCCAAATGCCAAATCAAATCTTTAGCGAAAAGCTTTTTTCTGCGTGAACGCAGTTGGGTCAGATCGAGGTCAGAGATGGGGCAGATCGGATCGCGCCCCACTTGAAGAGCATACCAATGCATCCTGATACTAACTTGACCAACTGAATGCCACACACACGAAACTCATGAAATGAAAAAAACAAAAAAAATAATACAATAAAAATGGCAAAACGTTGAGGTGTTAAAATGTGTGCAGTTCTCGCGATCAGATAAAATGTCAAAATGAACATAAAAGCTTCTACATCTGAGGAATTGCTAATCGCTGCCGTGGCACGCCACAAAAACGCAAACCGATCCAAGCCAAGCCAAGCCAAACCAAACCGAGCCGTACCGTACCGTACCGTACCGAACCCAACAACAAATTGCCAGACAACGGAGACATCAGGAATTTCATAAATTCCATCACAAATTAGCAGCAATACGAACTGAGTCCCGATCGCTGGCGGCCAGCGGCCAGGTAATGGACCACACCACGTCCACTTGACACGCCATTATGACCATAAACGTTGACACTTCCGCCAGCAACTGCAGCGCTCGTCACTTTCTGCCAATGTCTTCGTCTCTACGCTGGAGTCGGCGATGCATTTGGAGACTCTCGACTCCTGACTCTCTGTGTTGTTGTTTTGTGTGTGTGTCTTTTCACTTTGACGTGTTCGATCAAAAACAGACCGAAATTTGTCCAATCATCTGTTATCCCCTTTACTTACTACCGCACACCCTTCCTTTCCCCTTGAATGCAATACTTGTCGCAGTCAGTGCTACAAATTTCTTGGTGTTTGGCTGCCATGCGCGGAATTCTGGCAGCAGCTTCGTTTAAATTCCAATTGACATTTAATGATTTTTGCGCACTCTTTCATTTCGACACTGGGCGAAAAACACGATGAACAAGTTCGGTAGTTGATTGATTTTGTGATCAAAACCTAAGGAACTGAAATCGCGAATATGGTTCGCTTTTTCAGTTAAGTAGTTAATTTAAATTTAATGCGAGACAACTGAAGTAGAACGTTGTGGATTTCAGATGCATATCTTTTGGGAATATTAAAATGTGTGGTGGGGAGGGGGGGGCTGTCCGGAAGTGGAATGGCTACAAAATTTTTATGCAGATCGTTAAGGGGCACCAGTAGCTATGTCCTTATCAAATTTAGTAATTCTAGGCGTGAGGATATGTGGATTTATCGATTTTCAGCTATCAAACTTATCGATTTTCCAGCCACCCAGAAGGCTTAGAACCCCAATACTGGCACTCTATCTGTCCCGGCCAAAGAAAAATATATTTCGAAGGTTTCAGGTCTCTAGGTTTAAGGTCTCGTTAACAATCTATATTGAGTTTGATATTATATGAAAAGCTTATTTTTTTGTTTTTTTTTGTTTTTATTTTTACTGTATTCAAGTACAATATACTTTCTCTTTTCGAAGTGTACTAACTATTCGACATCTCTCTTTCATGTTCTTTTGTTGTTGCAGCTCTAACGCACAGTCACTGCCCCACGTCAGCCACAGCCGCCGCTGCCGCCGCCGCCTCCCTTTTTGGCAGCGGAACACAGAACTCTACGGCGGCAGCAACAAATCTCAACGCTTTGGCCTCCCAGCATCGACTTTTGGAGCTGTCACGCTTCGGATTGCGTGGCTATGATTTGGCGCAACACATGTTGTCGCAACAGGGCGCGGTATCCAAGTTGCTAGGTAAGTCGCCAAGGGGTAGGGCTAGGTTGGGCTATTGGTCTATTGGCTAGTCTAACGTTAAGGGTGCAAGGGCAGCCTGACCAATGTAATCATCAATTTTGTACGTTTGCATAACACATGCGCTCCAAATTGCATTTGTCGTGTCTAACGTTTAGCATAGTATGTCCCGCCAAATTAGGGGCTCAAGCGTCCGTAATCGATTTGTGCGTTTGTTGTTGTTTTTGTTGTTGTTGTTGTTGAGATTGTTAGGGGGCCACGTGTACACGACAAATCGATTGCACCTTACCATGCCCAATCTGCTCCACCTGGGCACAATACTCAGTGCAGCTCAGTGCAGCACAGCAGCACACCTGTTGCGATTTTTGTTTCGCTCCAAATCGCAATTCTGCGCGCCTAACAAGCCAATGCCAGCCTTCCCCCCCCCCTTCCGCCCAACACGAATTCCTTGGGGCCAACGAAGCGGGTGTTTTTTAAAGTTGTTCAGTTCTTTGAATTAATTGTCGTATTATATAGCGTAACTGATAGCTTAATCAGATCTTAATAACATTATCTTTGGTGAAATAGTAAAGTTTCTTTTTCCCCCAAGAAATACACAGATTTAATCCGAATAATTTTGAAGTAAAGATTTGTAATTCTTAAAAACAAAAATTCTTGATTTGAGTATAAAAAATCTTAAATATAATGGAAATTACTCTTAAATTGGGTCAAACTCTACCTTAAGTATTTTTTATCAGAAAACCAGTTTCTAATCTTAATTCCAAATATTCCTACATATAAGAAAATATAACCTTAAGTTATACGTATTCAACTTGAATTTTGGTATATTTTTTGAAACAAACAGTTTGTTTGATATATATTTTGTTTCTAATCTCATCTTATAAAAGCTCGATACACTGACAGTTAAAGTAAAAGTTACTCAAGTGGTACGACCCGTTTTCTGTTCTACCTTGAACCGCACAGTGTGTATTGCATTAACAAGTGCAGTTTATTGTTGAGCGCGACTCAATTCGTTCAGTTTGTAGCACAATAAACCATTCATTCATTGAGCTATCTTTGAATCATACTCACATAGTACATTATCTGATCAGTAAGCAGCCGGTACGGCAATAATTCATTCACACTACTTTAATTGATGTTTGTGTGTGTGTAAAGTTGAGGTAAGGTAAATTAAGGGTTGGGAGAGGGCACATTTTGTCGCTAGTTAATTTAAACTGTGTAAATGTGTAAATAATTTCCGTTTTTCGCAACATCTAAATTTGCATAAGTTCATACATTGAATACAGAAAACCCAAGTTAGAAGTAACTGTGCTACACTGAGAACTAACGAGAGGTATATTAAAGTTATTTTTGTTTAAAAAAATATTTTAAGATATCAAGTTTCGATGTTACAACAATATATAATATGATTATTTTTTTTAAGACGTCAAGGAACGTTTGAAAACTATCAAAAAAATATCAGTATCCAGGTGAAAATGGTTTATGGTCGAAATACGGTTGAAAGAGGTTTTCGTTAGATCTATAAAAAAAGATCTTTTAGATCTTTAAAAGATGTTATCGATAGATCTTTTTGAAGAAACTAATCAAACCAAAAATTAATAATAAAAAGAAATTGAATAAATTTTTTATTTTTTAATAGATTTTCTAAAATTGGAATGAAAATAATCTAAATAACCTAAAAGTGAAATTCTATAAATTTTCACATCGGAATTTATTTTTTTTTTACGATCTTCCTGAAGGAAACAACTGCTAAGAATAGTATGCCTTTTTTAGGTCAAGTTCCGATTAAGAAATATCTACTCAGCACAACTTTTTATAATTATCTTTTTTTTTTCCATCGGAATTTACTTTTTCTTTAGGATCTTTCTGAAGGAAACAACTGCTATGAGTAGTATCCGTTTTTTAGGTCAAGTTCCGATTAAGAGTAAATACTCAGCACAACTTTTTATAAATATATTTTTAAGTTTTTTTCGCCCAGTGCACTGTTCGAACTCTCTCGCAACTTATTCACAAGATAAACAGCCTGCGCCTGTCAACTTGTTTCCGACAAATTATCATCGAAAGCTGCGGCTGAGGCTGCTGACATTGTTGTTTTTGTTTTTGTTGTTGTTGTTGTGTCGCTGCCAAATATTCAAATTAGCGCGACTTCAATTGTCTAGTTAGTGTGTATTAGTTAGTTAGTTAGTTAGTAAGCAGCCAGGTAGCCAGCGGGCTTTTGACTTGTGATTTGTTTTGTGAAATACAATAAAAAAAAAACGCCCACACGGCCCAACTCGGTTGCGGATATTGTCACTGTCACTGTTTTGTGCGTCGCAGCCGGGAGGCAATGATTAATAATGCGAAAATTATGCAATTCGCCCTCAAGTCAGATGCGCGTGTGCATGTTTTTTTTTTCACTGTATTAAATTTGCCTATTAGGTCAAATAGTGTTGAGTTGGCATAATTTTAACTTTGCTTAACAGCTAAATTTGATTGAAATAAAACTTAAATAAATACAAAAAGTATTTAAGTGCACTTGAAACAAGTTAAAAACAAGTTGCTAAGCCAAATCAGAGACAAATTTTAACAGTAATATCTCTATAAACAGAGAAATGTCTTTATAAAGTGTAAAAAATTTAAGAGAATTAGAAAAAGGTTATTGTGAATAAAGTAAAACGCTAACTGAATCACATTAAGCTGGACTTTAATTAAGATCTCAATTTGAGAAATTTTAAGTCAGAAAAAAACCAAAATAAACTTTCTTGAAGTTTAGTAAAAATTCTAAAAAATATCTATAGAACTTAAGAAGTCTAAAACCAATAAAATTATACACCAAATTATTACCAAAATAAATATCTTATTGATTTCGTCTTATTTATTTTGAATACAGGAACATTGCGACCACCTGGCCTGATTGGCGGTTCAAAGCCAAAGGTGGCCACGCCAACCGTTGTCTCCAAGATCGAGCAATATAAACGCGAGAATCCAACGATATTCGCGTGGGAAATACGCGAGAGACTGATTAGCGAAGGTGAGTTTTCAAAAAGAGAACAATGCGATTCAAAGGAGACGTCGCTGTAGCTAATTAAAATCGAACTGATTGGAACTCCCCAAAGCCAAATTGCAACTAACCATTGACAAGAGCAACACAGCAACAACAACAACAACAACAATCGATTTCAATGCGTCTTAGGGTTACGCGCCTCCAACTTCGAAAAATTCTACTCGCATCGACAGCATCTCTTGGCTTGATGTGTTTATGGGGTACTCTTGATTGTACTCGTAATACGAATTAGCCAAGGTCCAAGTCCATTCATCCCTTTTCTTATTTTTTTTCGTCTCATTTAATGTTACATTTGTATCCTACAACAGTTGTTTTACTCTGTGGGAGATTTATCGATTGGCTAATTTATGAACATCCGTTCCATTCTCTCTCTCTCTCGCTCTCTCTCGCTCTTCACTCGATTGATATGTAAATGTGCTCACATTTGTGTCACTCAAATCCCCAACTCATTGCTGCTGCTGCTGCTGCTGCTCCTCGAATCGAAGTCAATCGAACTGTGCAATGAATCGTCCGATTGCCATCGCTCACATGAGACATTCGAACACACACAAAGGCGCAGGCAGGCAGGCTGTCTGTCTGAGTCTGCCAGCCAGTTGCTCTCTTCGTACTACTACTATGTAGATCACAATCGACAACTGGTCGTCTGCTCATTACAGTCAATCTAATTTGCGTCATTCATTCGTTGGGGGCTTCATTTTGGGTTCATGAACAGGTCACGACGCACCAGTATCCGGGCGCCAGTATCCGTTTTGGATACCATCAACTAACTGTCTGTTCAATTAAAATAAGCAACGGTCACTTGACTTATTTAGAAATCTAGCTGCAAACATTGACGTTAAACAGTTAAACAAATAGAGTTTCTAAAAAATTATGATTAAAAAGCGTATTCCATTTAAGATTGCTTCTTGCGTATTCCTAGTAAATTATTGTTGATATTGTTATTCAATAGATGATAATAAATTAAATTTCCTTCATAAAAACGAAGTTCATACCCTTGAGCTTATCAAAAATAAAAGCCATACACTGACAAATTATCGAACGGACAGGATTTGTTATCTGTTTGATATCTTTGGGTTTTCTCAAACGATTCTAATGAAGTTTTGACCGTTTTTCATTTCAATTCCAAAATTACTAAAGCATGCTTTAAATTCAACGCTTTGCTGTTATCGATAGACACAGTTATCTTGGAACCCAAAGAGACATTGGCATACGACTTAACACTAAACTGTGGGAAATTTAACAATAATGTCTCGATTTGTGATTTTTATGACACATTCTCACTCTCTCCCTCCGCTAGGTGTCTGCACAAATGCAACAGCACCGTCCGTTAGTAGCATCAATCGCATTTTGCGCAATCGTGCCGCTGAGCGTGCCGCCGCCGAATTTGCACGAGCCGCTAGCTATGGCTATGCCATGCATCCAACGCATCCGCATCCCTATACAAGTTTTCCCACCTGGCCGGCAAGTTTGACCGGTCATCATCCGCTTTGGGGCAGTGTGCCGTTGCCAGCAAGCAGCTCCTTGCCACCAGCAGGCAGCAGTTACAACAGCAACAACAGCAACAACAACAACAGCGACAGCCACTTCAATTCAAATATCAATAACAACAACAACAATAGTACAAGTGTTTGTGGCGGGAGCAGTGTGGGCAGTGGACGTTTATCCTTGCCAGCTTTATCGCCCGGTTCGGGCAGTCGGGATAGCTGCCAAACGCCGGATGTGGACGCAAATAGAGTGATAGGTAAGTGAACGGAACAGATAAAGAGAGATATGTCAATTGATATATGTTTTTCTATAACAGATATTGAGGGTGAGGAAAGCGATACGGAGGATAGTGATCAGCCCAAGTTTCGACGAAATCGCACAACATTCAGTCCCGAGCAGCTGGACGAGCTGGAAAAGGAGTTTGACAAGAGTCATTATCCTTGTGTCGGCACAAGAGAGAAGCTAGCATCGCGCACAATGCTCAGCGAGGCACGGGTGCAGGTAAGTTAAGATTGACAAAGAGAGAGAGAGAGAGTGAGAGAGAATATATAAATACGTTTTTAAGTTAGATTTTAAGTTTTGTTTTTCTGTTTTTTGTTTACTAACCACAAAAATGACCGAGCTCCTTTTTGTTTTAATCACTAACAAATTGTCTCTTCATCGATTGATTGAATTAGGTTTGGTTTTCCAACAGACGAGCGAAATGGCGACGCCATCAACGGGTCAATCAGCTGAAACAGCGCGGCTCGGCATCGGTTTCACCCACACCAGCCCCGGCAGCTACTACTGCAACACAATGCCAGGACCTCAACAATTCTATCCAAAGCAACAGCAGCAACAACAACAACAACAGCAACACCATTATCAACAAAAACCCTATGACCCAAAGCCAACAGCCCGATCCCGTGCCACTGATGAAACCAACAACAACAACAACAACAACAGCAATAGCGCCGCCTGCCTCAATCACAGCATCAGTTCCATTATTAATGGGCGGTGAGCATAGCGCCTTTCATGCAACCATGCCCACTGGCTCAGCTGCGTCTGCCTCTGCGTCTGCGGCAGCTTTTGCACTCAACTTTGCCCGCCAATATTTGTGGCATCAAATGTCCTCCGTGCCACAAAAAGTGAACTATGCGGCAGAAAAAACGCAGCAGCTGAACGAAAATGAGGACGAAATCAATGTGGATGCAGAGGATGCTGAAACGGAATCGGAGGCTAATTAAAAAGAAAGCAAAAAAAAACTTAAAACAGAGTGCAATCAATAATAATGCTGTATATTTTCATATACTACACTTAGAAAAATAATGCAGGTCAATTAAAATTTAGAAAAACGTTAGCAATTTTTTTTTTTTTTTGAAAGAAGGCAGAGTCTTAAAAAATATCCTTTTTGTCATCATAAAGTTGTTTATTTTTTTATAAATTTTTCTTCTATTATAAATTATTGTTTGTCAATATGATTTCATGTTTATTAAAAATGTATATTTTTCACTGTTCTATTCATTGAAAAAGAAATCCAGATTTAAATAAGATTATTTCTGAATTGAAGCATATTTCATATTTAAAAATAAATAGATTTTTTTATATACTTTAAAATTATTGCATTTTCAAATTCATGATATACGTTTAAAAGTTTTAGAAAATCTTATTTTCTTACGAATTTTTTAAATATTTACTCTTAAATTTTCATACTATTAATATGTCCAAGACGGTTTTCTAAGTTTTAAGTTTTCTAAGTGTAGCCAAAACTCCAGTAGCTAGAAAATATCCATAAAAAAACAAACAAAGAAAAACATAAACTAAACCCAATTATATATGAAATGTGCAAGTTTTGTGTGAATTTGTCAATTTTCCTATCGCTTTATTCAAGAATTTAGTGCAATTTTAACTTAACTTACTTAATTTATGCAAGTTTCTAATTAAACACGTGCTGAGTACAAATAAAGAAGAAACAATCTACAAACATATATAAAATATATATATGAAAATGTGTTTATACTTTAAAAATATTTATTAGACAATGGACAGAATGAACTAAAAAAATTTGTTGAAATTCTCACGGGTTTCGGATAATTGGTCGGGAATTCAGCAGTGTTGACACCTCAAGAAGCGGAGTGGAAAAAATCAGAGAGAGAGAGAGAGAGAGAACAATCCTCGACGCGCATTCAAAAAATAACTCAAGTGGACAAATCTGACAATTTTGTGGCTACCACAAGAAAAAGAGTTGAAGTGCCTTTTCGGCTGGGCTCTAAAATCCAGGGCTCCTCTTCGGTCTTCGCGGTCTTTTGGGGCCTTCTTCTGGATGATTAATGTGGCTTTAATTACATGCGCTGAGAACGTATTTTTTTTGTTCGGGGTACGCTGACGTCCTCAATGTGTATGCTCGAATGGATCACTATAATTATGTATAGATGGCCGAATTAAATTTTAATTTAACGCCTGTCAAATCACAAAACCACTTGTATAATCGTTCGCTTAAGCCACAGCAATACAAAAAAAAAAAAAAGAACAGTAAACAACAAAAAAATCAATTCTCTCTACACAGACTTGAAAGAATCAATTGAACAGCAGCAGCGCCGCCAGCTGGCATTTTTTTTTTTTTTTTTGGTAATTTTTTTATTGATTGTAATGAGCCACCGAAGGCGTCAACTACTCCCAAATCAACGGGCAACAATGTACTATGATGAAAGCAAAAAGAAATCAATTGAAAAATGGAAAGAAAAAAAATAAAACAATTAATGCCATGAAATTTACATACCTGCGGCATTTTGCTGAGTCGCCTTTAAAAATAAAGCATTGTGCCACAAAACAATAACATTTATATCTAACGGTTGCTTCATTTGGCTACGCTGCTGCTGCTGCTGCTGCATGTGGCGCTATATAAATCCCACTGCTTGAGCCATCAATCAGCGAAAGATGAGCTGAATTTAATATTATAGGGCAAGAAATTTAATGCTTTGGGTTTTAATACTTTTTATATCCCATCTTTGTTTAATATCAGTTACTAAAATGTTTAAAAGAATAATAGCTAAAAAAAAATCCTTCTTAACTTTATATTGCCGACGGGATTTTCAGCAAATCTCTAACGATTTCACTCTTAGCTTCAAGTAAATTTTAAATAATTATTTGCACATTTTTAGAAAAATAATAAATTCGTCGCTAATTTAAATCAATTGTTTGTGATTAAAGACTATACAAAGGGGCACGGGGGATGGGGATGAAAACAAAATGTGTTCACAACTTGTTGGCTGCCACAGATTCAATGGAATGTCTCAATTCGCATCCTTGCCATAGCTGGTGACTGGCTTAATTGCCAAAGGCGTTAGTATTAAGTGGTTTTCGTGCTTATTATAAATATCTCTTAATTTTTGCCAGCCACAATGAAATGTGCATGTGTGAGTGGCAAAATCTTGAAATGGCAATCACCGACGAGAGACCAGAGCTAACCAGACAAGTGGAGGACGTCTTCGTCGTCGTCTTGGCTCCTGTCGTCGGCTTTGTTGTCATTATGTTGTGTTATTTGGCACGATTTGTTGAAACTAAGAAGCAGCAATCGTCGCTGACGTTGCACACAGAAACAGAGAGAAAGAGAGCGAGACCTGAGGATTGGAAGTTGCAACTCGAACTGCTGGCTGAGGCTGTGCGCGGTTGCATGATGCTGACGATCGATTGAAAATCGATCAGCAAACGATCGGCTAAAGGCAATGGAAAATGGGCAACACTTGGAGAAAACAAGACGAACAAAAAATACTTTTCAGCAAAAAAATGTTTAAATTTTTTAAAAAGTGGTCGATATTTTTTACAATAAATACTAATTAAATACTTTCCTCATAAATGCTATTGAAAATTATAGTTTGTTTTTGAATTTAGAAAACTAATTTTCATTAGAAATAATTTTATGTTATTTTTGAAAGTCATATACGAAATTGAAAAATATGTGCATTTGTTTTTGATACATACGGCATTTTTTTTAAGTGTATGCAAGCATGTTGCACGTAGCAAGTAGTAGCAGTAGCTTTGTGTGCCTCACCATGCCTCTGTGCTGTGTAAGTGTAAATATTCATCCTTTGGTTTGTGTTTGTTTTTGTGCGGCAGCTTCAAATGTTCCCGTTTATTGGTAACCATGGGAGCCGGGAGCCAAACTGGCGTCGCTCGGTTCAGCGCATATAATTGTCGCATGCAACATCGCAGCTATCGCGGCACACATATATTTATACACATACATATATATACATATATAGACTATACCGACATCGACACGGAATCGCTACCCTGGACAGGTAGACATGAAAGGTAACGCATTGCTGCTGTTGTTGCTTTACTGTCCAGTTGGTGCCGCTGAGAATAAGTAATTCACTTAACGCTTTAATATCACTGATAAATACGAAAGCAGCTACCCCTTCCATTCCTCTACTCATCGCTTTGACCTTTTTCTTGCATATACATTTGCCACTTAATTGGTGCAATTTTCAACGATTTTGTTTTATTTGCATGTGTTTAAGTTTGCGTTGGTATGGCTGAAGATCACTACTCAATTTGCGCAGACTTTGTGGCAGCGGCGTGCGAACAAAACGCGATTCATTTACATACCGCATCGTGTGGCATAAATAAATGCAAATATTTGGTATGTTTCTTTTTATATATTCTACAGATTTGTGTATGTAGGCACAAAATATTCACCACTTAACAAAAAATTACTCTTTTGATTCATTGAAAACTTTTCTAACTGTAAATTGCTAAAAACAGAGTTGCTATGTATAAGTAACGGTAATTACTCTAATTGGCTACTTTATGTTACATACAGAATCTGTATTACAGATATGAGCACTTACATATGTTAGCTAACAGTTACTGTGAATCCTTTGTTTCTCAATTGCTTTTTGCCATTTATTCTACGCTTTTGTAAACTGCGTTGCACAGACAGCTGTGCTGACAAGTTATGTGCCGGAATGAAGCATTATTCTTAATGTCATTCGACCGGATGCTCTGGCCAACATACACATGCACATGCTCACCCAGTGCAGTTAACATGAGGCACATCCTCAACTACATACAAAACTCGGATTGAAATAAGCAGCAAGCAAAGCTACCTACCAATCGACTTCTATGCGAATTTAATGCAAAGCTAAGCCTATAATTTGATCATATCCACACAATAACTCACTGGCTGGTGCAAAATGCCCAGTGGCTCTGGCCGAGGCGTATCCAAACAGCACAGCGCAGAACCAAACAGCATACAGAACCACCACAGAGAGGAACAGTGACAGAAAATGCGTATAATGAATGCGCAGCAATGCCATTTTTGGCAGCTTTGGGGAGTGCACAACGGCTTCTGATAAGACCACCACCAAAGGCATCATCCACTCGACTCGACTCAACGCGACGCAAACGCGAACGCGACTCGCAGCAGTAGTTGTTGAAAGCGTCGAGTGACCAGCGAGAAAAACGCCAAAATGACCAGGCTCACTTAGTTGGGCATGCGTCATAACTCAGAGAGTAGTTGGAGTCTGCTTTTCTCGATCGGATTACCCGGCAGGCATTTCAATTCAACACATCCTTTTCGATCGCTTGCGTCGCCTGCCCAATTATAATCGTTGCCTGGTACCAATACCACGCCCCTCTTCGTCTTTTGGAGGCTTGCGCAATGGGCGTGTGACATTTGGACGCAAATTATAGCAATGCGACTGACTTAAATAAATGCGCGAGTTTGAAAATTGAAAAGAAATTAACGGTGGGCAGAGTTGGGCGCAGCAGATTGCCATCTTTTTGAATTGCAAAAATATTATGCATAATTATACGCTAATGTTCACATTGAATTATTAACTGATTTATTGCCCATCTCTGCAAAACGATCATGTACAAGTAAGAAGAAGAATTATGTTAAATAAGCTCTTCTAATTTTAATTTTTAGTATAAAACGAAACGTATAAGACTGCTCTGTGACAGGAATCACTCTCTCGCTCTTTTTGTTCTCCGTTATTTCAAGCTCAACAGCAACAACAATTAGCTGTTTGCTTCTGCTTTGCATATGGCAGTCAAAAATGTTCTACCTAGTATTTATGTATGTATAAAGGTATATCTGTAACTAATATGCAAGAACAATTGTGCCTCCCGGCGCCAGTGGGGCTATAAATTAGAAACGACCACACGCGGCCTGTTTGTGTTGGAATCGGTCATGTAATTTCCGTAATTCAATGTCTTACACTCACCGACAGTTTGGATTGATTATTGTTAAGAGTGTGATAAATCTCTGTGTTTATTAACTTTCGGAATGACGCTGCAAAAAAGTGGTGCGTCGGGTGGTCGGAAGAACATGAATGAAATTAAAATTTGAAAATCAGATCAGCATGATTAGCTATAATTTGTAAGACAACGCAAACTTTACAAATTCAAGCATCCGAAAGTTAATTAATTAAATTTACTCAAGTGCTTCCAGGTAGGGGAATGTTAAAGTTAAGCTATGATAATTACAATCTGTATTTAAGAATATGTAATAAAAAACGTGTCAAATCGATTGCGGCAAGTTACAAGAATGTTTACAAAACTGTATTCTTTCAATAATTTGGATGAGTAAGAACCGTTAGCTGGATGTTAATTCAAAGTGAAGTGGAAACATACAATATTGTAAATGTTGCGCAGTGAATGATACTATTAAATATAATTTTTAGTATTTTGGATTGCCTTGTGCATTTTGGACTAACTTGATCCGGTCACACCAAATATAAGCATTCCAATTGGACCTGCATTAGTTGTGAATTGTTCTTAGGTATTTTTTAGGCTATTTTAATTTTTTCAGGATTTTTTGCACGCGCTCAACAAGTGTTTTTTCTCCAACACTGGGCCTACCTCACTGCTTGTTTGTTAGTATGTGTGCATGTGTGCTTGTTGATTCTATTGGAGAAAGAAGAAGACAGCCAAAAATTTGTCAGTTTTGTGCGCATGTGCGTTTGTTTAATATATGTTTTTTCTATGGCATGCTTATTACGGAAAATAAAGGGTTCAAAGTATTTTTAAAAATGAATAGTGTCATAGAATTAAAAAAATGAAAGCTTGTGCTAGTAAACATATATTTTGGTTTCAAGTAAAAATTGAATACCAAGCGCTGAACATAGTTCACTTGCTTAGTTAAATGAACAACTCTTTGTTGCTCACTCGCTCATGAACAACCCAACATTAATTCCAAGTGGAACTTGCCATTAACAAAGTATTTTTTTTGCAAGTAAGATTTTTTAGATAAAGTGAAAAAATAAATGCACCAATTTGTTTAATGTGTTAGTTTGAGTGAAATAAATCAGCATTAGGCCCCCCATGTAGTATCCATTTGTATGAATGTCGTGCAATTGTGATTTAACCGATTGCAAACAACGCCAACGTCAGCAAAAAAAGTTTGATATCAACTTGAAAGTGTGAAAATTAAGTTTAAGAAACTCAACTAAGTAGTTAATTATGGCCAGTCCGAGGACACGTCGAGTGCTGCAAGAGCTAAAGCCACAGGATGATAATTCGGTATGCTAGAATTAAATTTTTTGTATATTCCACAAACTTTGACAAAAAACATGTCTTAAAATTTTGTTTTACATTTTCTTCCTATTCACGGCTAGAAATGTTTTGAGTGCGGCACCCATAATCCTCAATGGGTATCGGTTACCTATGGCATTTGGATATGCCTGGAGTGCTCGGGCAAGCATCGTAGTTTGGGTGTGCATCTCTCGTTTGTGCGCTCCGTGACAATGGACAAATGGAAGGACATTGAGCTGGAGAAGATGAAAGCTGGCGGTAATCGCAACGCACGTGAATTTCTAGAGGATCAAGAGGATTGGATTCAGCGTGCGCCCATCACGCAACGCTACAATTCAAAGGCAGCTGCATTATATCGCGATAAGATAACAACTTTGGCCCAAGGCAAAAGCTGGAGTCAAAAGGATGCAGAATCGCGTTTAAACAACAGTAATTCATATAGTTCCAATAATTATGGAAGCAGTGCTGCCACTAGCGGTAGCTCGCAGGCACGTGAGAACGCAACAGGTTATGGTGGATCCAATGCAGGCGGCGGTGGCTATCAGAACGGTGGTGGCGCCTACAATGAAGCTTCGGGGTATCAACAGTTCCAGACACAGGAGTTCAAGGACCAAAAGGAAGAGTTCTTCAATCGTCGTCAAGTAGAGAACGCTTCTCGGCCCGCGTAAGTTGTTCACACAGAAATGATAATATAAATTATTTAAAACTTTACTTTTTGCAGAAACTTGCCACCAAATCAGGGCGGAAAGTATGCTGGTTTTGGTTTTACACGCGAACCGCCACCAAAAACACAATCTCAGGAGCTGATTGACTCTACGCTGACAACGCTGGCATCTGGCTGGACTCTATTCTCTTCAAATGCTTCCAAATTGGCTAGTACTGCAAAGGAGAAAGCCGTCACAACAGTCAATTTAGCTTCAACAAAGGTACGCATAAAACGAAAAGTTTGAATATGTTTTAGTTTATTATTTTTATATATTTTGTTTGCGCTTTTATTTTGCTTATGTTTGCGTTGTAGATTAAAGAAGGCACTTTGCTAGAAACTGTTCAGAGTGGTGTTACAGATGCGGCCTATAAGGTCGGTAAAAAAAGGGGAAATACTCTTAACATTTTAAAGAAAAAAAACTATAAAATTCCTTTAACCTTAGGTCTCCGATATTGGCAAACGTGGTTGGAGTAATCTGGCAGGTGGAAATACTGGCGCATCCCAAAGCGGCTACAACGATCCCAGCGTTGATGACAATGGCTATCAGCGTTCCCACTCGGTGGGTGGCAACTTGGCTGGCGGCTTGGGCCAGCAGAGCGGTGTTAGCGATAGTGATTGGGGAGGTTGGCAGGACAATGCTAACAATAAAACACATTTGACCAGCTCCAGCTCATATCAAAATCAACTTAGCAGCAATGCCATTGGCGGCACTTCCAGTACAGCCGGTTTAACGGAGGATGATGATTGGTCGGGCTTCAATGCAGCAAACTATCAGAATTCGGAGACCTCATACCAAAATACACCATCTGGGGGTCAGAGCGTGCGGCGAAATATGAAATTGCAGGAGACTTCGTCCAAGTTAAGCGAAGGCTTTGCCAATTTGGATATAAAAAACGTGAAACCGGCTGCGACGGCGTCAAGTGGCAAACCCAGCGCTGAGGATGATGCATGGAACCTGTTAATGAATTAACAACACGATAAGCAAAGAAACGAAAAACTATAGTGAAGTGTTTATGTCGGTTAATTTAATTTGTTTTGCATTTGTTAAAAAATTTATTTTATTCGTACGCGCATTTAATGTAATTGACGAATATTTATTATTTTCAAATCTATCTATGTACCGATTTTTCAACGAAGAATTTTTCGATTTTCCATATAAGTTTTACACGTTAGACCAATTTTAAATAGATATGATACAAAGCGAATTATTAAACAGAAATATATATATGTCTATGAAACAAAAAAAAAAACTCATTATGTTGTTCTTTGCGTTTGCTTTTAAAGTTTAAACCTACTTCTTGTCCTCAAAATTTTAGTTTAAATTTAATTTTTATCTAAAACAATATAAAATCGAACCCATCATCGATATTTGCAGTTTTACGCAAACTAGATATCTCATATTGCATACAAATATCGATATATCGATATTGCACGAGAGTTTCTGCAATGTTTTTCTCATTTCTCTTTCATAAATTTTGGTTTTAACAAACTGTGTGGACGCGTTTTTATCGTTCCCATAAACATACGAGTTGGCAGTGCGCGTAGTTTATTCGTTTAATTAAGATTCAAAGTGAATTAAATTGCAAAGTGAATAGATAAATATTGATTTGGATTGCAAAAGCTGAAATATTTCTAAAGTACGTAACAGCACGCGAGCCGCTGCTGGTTAAACCAACTCTCTTTTCGTATCAATTTGTATTTGTTACAGCTTGTCCATGTGTGTCAGTGTATGTGCTGGACTGTGCGCGTGTGTGTGCATAAAAACGCGTACGCAGAAGTTTAATTTTGCCAATTTGGCAAAAAAAAAAAAACAAGTACAATATATTTGCATGAAATTTGAAACCATAACACATACAATCAAGTTAATCAAATGTATGCAGATGTTAATTAAATTTTCAGTATAGTCCTGCCTGCCTGCCTGCTTGCTTGCACCCACACCCTTTCTTCTTCTTTCTGTTAGTTCGCCTGCATTACGTGCGTGCGAGTGGAGCGACCTCAATTTTCAAGGCTTCAGCCTCCTGCGGGACACAGCACTAACCTTTAAAACAATAGAAAATCAATGAATCATTCGATTTCTTGTTATTTCGCTATCCAGCCCAGCTGGCAGCTTGAATAAAGTTTTTTTTAAATAAAAAAAGAAAAAAAAAATAGTGAAAGTGCGCTAGCCAGCCGAATGACTTCATTTTCATGCGGCTTCGAGCTCGCAGCTGATTGTGTTTGAGCGCTTGAGCTGAAAACGCTTGAATGTATAAAATTGAGTACTCAAATAGAAAAGGTGTGGTAATTATGTAAAATATACAATTATTATGAGAAGACTGAAGCGGGACCAATATTTTGGTAGGGTATTATAAGTTCGTCCATCGGATGATTAAGAAATGTGTTTCGTATACGCTTTCTTTTATTGTTTGTAGAAAACATTTAAGACAATACTTTTGGTACAAATGCATATATTTGTAATGTGTATATAATTTGAAAATAAGCAGCAAATTTCTTTATTTTTAGATTTTATAGAGAAAGAGAGAGAGAGTGCCAACGACGCTATAACCCCGCCATTCCGCGTTCCTAAGCAAAACGTGTCCGAGCCCCGAAATCAAAATGTGTCAGCCATAGAATAGCCGACATATTGATAAACATATAGATACAATCCTAGGAATGTGCATTGGAATTTAGCGGAAAGCACAACCAAAAAACAAATAGTTTCTATTAAAAAATCATAGGCATTATTTGAAAAGAGAATTTTGGAAAAAAGGCAAGTAGTACTTGAAAACAACGTTAAAACGAGTCTGGAGAATGGTTAAAAAGCAAGTCGATTTGGAAAACAACGCGTCCTTAGTAATAAGTCAGCAGCAGCAGCAGGAGGAGCAGAAGCAGAAACAGAAAAAACACCAACAACATCATCATCATCATCATTCCGAAGAGCAGCGTATCGACATCGATTTAACCCCAGATCAACAGCCTCCAAATCTTGGTTATAATTACGCTCGTCAAGCAAATGTCATTTATGCACCATTAAACGTAGCCGCCCCTTCAACAACAACAACAACAACAACTTGCTATGCACCGCACCATCATCAGCATCAATTGCAACTGCAACATGCACATCTTGCCACAACGCCTCACAATTTTCAAACGATGCCGCCACAGAATATCGTATCAAATGCACCACACGCCATTGTGCCAACGGAGATTCCTGCCGAGGATGAGGAGCGACTGGAGCGCATCTTCAATCAATTGGATCGCGACGGCGATGGCAAAATCGATATACACGATCTGTCGGCGGCCCTACACGAATTCGGCATGTCTAGTGTCTATGCGGTGGTAAGTTACGTTTTTTTGGTGGGTTCGTGTCCTAGCTAAGAGGGTATAAGAGTTACTTACAAGAGCAACTTAAATCGTTCACTTTTGTGTTTTGTCTATTTGTTCGCATTCATTTACGAGATTTGCATAATTAGGCAACACATGTTTCTGTAAATATCTTTTCTGTTTTTGTTTGCCATAAAAATGTGATCTTTGCACACCTTCGCTGTCTGTCAAAAGCAAGGAAAGCTATCTGATGTGCATTCTAATGTAAATTTTGTAAAATTATGCCTAATTGGCATTGGGTCATGCGACAGACAGACCGAATTTTAAGGTTTCATTCAAATTTGCGCATATTATTTGAGTCTATTGATTTTTGTTTTGGCTGCTGTTTAGCGGGCCAAGGTTAGGCAATGCTGTCAAAATTTGGCAACTGTCATTGAACACGTGTTTATTAATTCATGTTGGTTTTTTTCTTCTTCGTTTCAAATAGAAATTCATGCAGCAATCGGACACAAATCAAAGCGGTAATGTTGGCTTCGCCGAGTTTCTTCACTATGTACGCGAACACGAAAAGAATTTATGTCTACAGTTTTCGCACTTGGATAAAAATCGCGATGGTAAGAATTATCTTTTCGATCTTAACGAACGCATATTAATGCCTTGATCTACAGGTAAAGTGGACTTGGAGGAGCTTATATCGGCTTTTGCGGATCTAGGATTGGACATTGATATTGAGGAGGCTAGAAAACTGCTTGGCAGGTTGTTCTACTTGTTGTCAAATAATACGCTTTTAACTTCCAATATACTAATAAAATTTTGTGTCTTTTCCAACAGAATGGACAAGGATGGCAGCCTCAATATTAGCTTTAATGAGTGGCGCGATTATATGCTTATGGCACCCTCAACGGACATTCATGATCTAATCAAATTTTGGCGGCACTCTACTGTAAGTTAAAGCCCAACCGCTTGATTATTATTATAGTTTGTATACACTTATGTAGCTGCAAGTAATTCAATATATTAAGCATATGGATTTGTTTGGGCTTGGCAACAAGGCAGCCAGCCATCTGGCCTTTGTTTGCCTTGTAACCGAAGCCTAAATAAACAATTATTGGCTTCAACTTTCCAATTTACAGCCGATTCGAATTTATACTTTGTTGCATTTGCATCGTCTAGCCGATTATATTATAAACATAAAGCTTATATAGTTTGTTGATTTATCGTATCGTATCGCCTTTAAAAAACTAATTGTCAAACCTTTTTTACCCCCCTACTTCGCTTCGTTTCGTAACCATTTAAACCACAAAAAAAACAACATTCCTATTTATACAAAAACAATCGCGTACTATAATAATTAATATTGTAGTTACTGCATACACACCAATCCTGACTAACTGAGGAAGATTTGAAGGTACATTATTCATGTCTTAATTACAATAATCCATAAACTTATGCTAGTTGTCGTACTTGGTAGCTTTAGGGCACTCACACTCTCATATAATCAAACATACACACATTTCCATAGCACTTGAAAATTAAACAAAAAAACAAAAAACAAAAATTCCCAAGTCATGGCATGTTAATTTCCCTATTCGTCCCATTTGGGGAATGACCCATTTGAGTAATTTTCGGTTGTCTGTTTATTAAAGAGCGAAAAAATAAGCTTTGAGAAAGCTCGGCAGCTGCTCGCTCGCTTGCTTTCTCTCTCTCTGTCGTCGGCTGACGTAACATGTCGCGTTGCGTTTCATCATTGTGCTTAACTTTTAAACGCAACGACTAGCTTTTTAATGTTTGCATCTAGTCTGTACAAATTCAACTGAGCTCTTTTTTTGTTTTTATATCAAACGCTTATCAGTCGTCAGTTTTATTCTCGATGAGTTTCACTTTGTGCGAGATATGAGGGGTAAAGGAGAGAAACTAACCATTTTATTTTATTGGCTTTGTTGTCTGCATAATCATTTTGTTTATACATACTGTTGTTGTTGTTGTTGCTGTACATTTTTGATGTTTATTTTTTTTACGACGCTTCACAAATGATTAAATTCAATTGGCTATGATTTTTGTTTTATTATTTACAGAGCTGATTTAATTTCAGACTTCCAGTTAGGTTTTTATTGCATTGCATGGCATATGTTTTGTAAAAGTGAATGTTAAGGAAAAACCTTTTGGTTTATTTTAATCTTAAGGTCAACCAGTTCCGAACAGGCTGATACATGTCTGGGGGAATCTTCATAGCGAAAGCAACAGCGCCGTCTAAAAATAAACAAAAAAATTTAAAAAAAAAAACCATTCCAGTTCTTTGTTGCTACGCAATCTTTTGCCGAAACCAGTACTTGCCTTATCTTGCAAGCTTTTAAAATTAATTAAGCTTAAATGCCCGTAGAAATCTTTTGACTTAGAACGTCACAATAAGACTTTATTTACTTATGATTTTATTATAATTGGCATTATTTATTTGCTGATAAGAATTGAAGTGTTTACTGCAAATAATCGATGCACATCGTTCTAGGTTAAAAGTCCTTGTCCTTTAAGTCCAGTCCAGAAGCTAAAAATAACAAAAAATCTATTTTCGATAACCTACGAATTTTTTTTTCTCTCCAAGCAAGAATACTTGCTAATTTAAGAGCTAATCGAATAATTTATTGTTTTTCTTTGTCTTTCCCATTAACTTAATCTATTTCTGTAGCTGTTAATTTAAGCCACGTTTTGTTTTGAGGAATTTATCAGAAACTTTAAAGTAAATTTATTTAGCTGTTTTCTACCTCAAAGCAACACATAAACATTGCAATTTGTTGTTGCAAATTGAACTGATTAATGCCAGACACAAAAAAAAAAAAAAATTAAATGGTTGTTGTTATTATTTCTAGAATTTTCCGGATTTCAAGTGCGAAACCTTATCAAAAATTCCAGTAAATTCACATAATTTCTGACTGTTTTGTGAATAGTTTATATTGGTTTAGTTAGAAAAGTAATTTTGCTGGTGATTGACTGCGGCTTATTATATCATTTATATTATAGTAATTATTGCCTTTAATCGATATTTGTCAACTGTCAATTAATACTACTTCATACCAGATATATTATCACATGTTTAATTAGATGGCACTTTTGCACCGGCTTGTTAACTGTTTATTTATTTATTGTTTTTTTTTTTTTTTTTTGTGAACATTTGTTTATTTTTTAAGTGACGCATGCTGTAATCTTTAAAATTTCCACGGCATCAGATAAATGGCAAGCATGCTAAGAATTTGTTGAGACTGCGACGCAGTTTTTGTCTCCGGGTCGTCATATGTCAGTCATGTGGGACTATCAACGCAAAAAAAAAAAAAACAGTACTCGCGGCTTTGCTTTCCACTTGACGCAAACGCTGGTGCCCTTGATTAAGTGTGACATCGGTGTGAACTGGTTGCGAATGAATGATAAAGTCAAAGATAAACCCGTAAACAATGCAATAAATGAGACAGTCTCTCGTTTGCCGCCCAGCGCCCAGTCAATGAAGATGACATAAATTCACTTGCGCTCTCTGTTTTTTTTCAAATGGGCTCTCTCACTTGATGTAGTATGTAAACGGTTAATTGACACTTGTAAGTGCAAGCCACGCGCCAAAGCTGTTTGATACGATAAGAGCAACAACAACAACAACAAATGAACTCAACGAAGCGTCGCATTTGTTGTGCTCAAAGTGCAAAAGCGTCCGTTGACGGCGACGACGACGACGACAAACGATCGTCGCGCATTGCTGTTTTGTGAGAGTCGAAAACGCTCTCAGTCTTGTGGCAGTTGGCTCACGCGTTGGTTGTGCGCGCATTAAATAAGCGATACAGTCCGCTTTATTTAGCGACTTTTATGTAATCATACTGAAGTAGAGACCGCCTTTGCATTCTTTCGTTGCAACCCAAACAAAACGCGAATTTTTAATCCAGTGTCGCGTTCTTTGAACGAAAAATAATAAGCAAAGTCTGCAATCTACTATACTCAAATACCATAGATATTAGTTGTAGTAGTGGTAACCATTACAAAATTGTTACTTCAGTGAAAGTTTGTTTTTTGCAATTGTTTTGCAACACACAAAGTTAGTGAAAGCCGAAAGCAGAGCTGCAAGTCAATCACACGCACATGTTCATTAAACGGAAGTTTGATATCCGTAAAATAACTGTGACATAATACTCATCGAAAGTGATAAAAAAAAGGAATACGTTGGCAATATGTTTCGGAATAGCTTATATCAATACAATTTACCAGTCGATTACCGTAATATACAACAAATGGCAGTCGCTGGCGATATGATGGAGGATTTCGTTGTCATATTCCGTGACATGATGGGACGGGTAGGTTTCCCCCGAATTTTAAACATTTATAAAATTACCCGCCAAATTCGCCAGTCATTTTAGCTTGAAAACGCACATGACTCATGATTTTTAATATTGTTGTGGTTATATCTTATCGTTTCCTGTCCATTTCTGCGAACAATTTATAGTAAAGGTACCTCAACGCACCAAACTAAATATATATATATACAGACATACTTATATATAGGCGAAGCAATTTCTAGACATTGCACATTCCTTTCAACAGATGACGCTTTGTTTTTTGTGCAACTTTCTAGTCACTTCGTGTTTCTTTTGGCATAATCAACAGCTGTTAATTGTATTTAACTTGTGGCAACCACATTGATTTGACTTGAACGTAAATTAGGCTTCGTTTTGTTTTTGCTTCTTGTTGTTGTTACATATAGCGTTGCGAGTCGAGAGTTCGCCTGGCAACAGCCACCAAAAAAAAAAAGAATTGTCAAAAAAAAAAAACGAACGAAAAAAAAATTGCGCCGTTGATCAAAGAGCATGCTGATATGAAACTGGTTTTATTCCCCACCATCTCCGCTCGTGTGGCGCTCTCATTCACATTTGGCGTCCATGTCTTCATACGTCTTTGCCTTCGTCTTTGTCGATCGTCAAATCGTGTCGACGACATACTCACACATGTGCACAACGATACACGCACTTGTACCCAATTTGCTCTCACTTACTGTCGCTCTCACTCTCTCTCTCGCTCGCTCTCTCACTTATTTGTCTAGCATTCATCTTGTGGGGTTTCATTACTGTTGCTATGTGCTTGAGCGACGTCATTATGCTTTTTTGTTGTTGTTTTTGCTTTTGCTCTTGGCCAACTTTTAGCTCGTTATGGAAACTGACTCATTGTGTATGTGTGTGTGTATGTGTGGGTGTGGGTGATGAGGCTGGGGTTAGGCCCCCTTATTTTATGAATGACGTCAAATTTGCTTGTTTATAAACTTGTTGCTCACTTGCAATATTTTTTTATACTCTGATTATTTGCTTGTTTATTGAAAATTTTTGCTGACGTTACAGCTGCTTTGCGTCATGAAGCCTGGTTTGGTTTCTTGCACATTCCAGCAAAAATCACTGTGTGATTCAACAGATCCGGTTTTGTAACTGCAAACCCAAGGCATTTGCAGTCTGCTTTTGGCCTAGTTTACCTTCATGGCTTGCATTCATTACGATGAAGACTCACTTGATTGACGTTTTAAGCCTTGGCTTGGGGTTTTTTTTTTTGTTGTGTTAAGAGCTGTAAAAACACCTTCGCGGCCATCATACTGTATTAATTAATACTAATTAACACTATTCAACGTCAAATATTTCTAAAAATATTTTTTTTATCGAAGACTTCCACGTTTGGATTATTTTTGTATTATTATTTTTAGACATTTCAAAAAAAAGAATGCCAAAATTATCGACATTTTGCATGTGTTAAAAAAAATTTTATTTTTTACCAAGTAATAAATAAATTTTGAACTTGGGCTAGCCTTTATTAATGTGGAATTTTCTTAAATTACTTATCAGCCTATTTACGCGTATAATTTAAGGTCATGACATTGTTTTCGCTAATATATTAAGTAAATTTTAAACAAATGCCACAACACAATGATTTTTCACATTAGAGATTATTTTCTGCCACTTAACCAAATGACAAAAGCAAATATATTTTGCCAAAAAATTTTAACAAACAAAAAAAAAAATTCCAAATGGGGTGCAAAATATGTTAAAAATGACAAATAATAATTGAATTGAATTTGTTTAACTTTCGCATACATTTGAATACAACAACAAAACCAATTAAATTATAACACATATGGAGATCACATTTTGCATTTGTGAATTTTTTCTTATTTTTTAATAATATTTGCACAACATTTGCCCATAGATCTCACTCAAAAGTAATACGGTTTTGGCAGTGAAAATGAACTCAAATTTTGTTAAAGAATAAAAATGTGATTTTTAAATTCTTTTCACCTTGAGAAAAGATATACAATTGTAATACCCAGCTGTTTGTTATGTGTGAAAATTTTCCATTATTATTATTGTTAATTGTTTTTAAAGAAAAGGCATCACAAGACTTGATTTGTGTTTACTTCATTCTTTATCACCTTAAGACGCACAGCTTATCAGCCATTATTACAAAAAAAAAAACTTTTAGCACTAAAAATTGAAACACAAATTGTCTAATTACGTAACCGAATGATAGTGTGTGTGTGTGTATGTGTTATGAGTTGGGGGCACGTCTGCCTGCAACTAAAGCAAATAAGTTGTGTTGGCAAAAAGACAAACAAAGGCATAAAGAAGGGGGCAGGGCAGGGTGGTGGGGATTGATTGTCGCGTGTTCTTTTAGTTCTCTGTAGTCTGCAAACTGTTCTTAATTTAGAATTAGTTGCGTATTCATCGCATTTGCGCTCTTCCGCATATTGCTTCGTGCTTTTGGCTTCGATTTTTGTTTTTTTGTTTTTGGATTTTATTGCTTGTTGCACACATAAAGCTTTTTGTTGTCGCTGCTGCTGTTGCTGCTGCTGTCGCTTCTGGAAACCACAAAAAAAAAAAACAAAAACTAGTTTCGAAAACAAAAACTAATGGACTACTTACAGGCGGCTTTGCAAGAATGTCTGATATCGTTGGTGTTCGCAGTGGGCGTAGATGCAGCAAGTTCAAAAAAGGAATTGGTCTGATTTTTTAATTTCAATTAATTCATTGTAGTTAGTTCAACCCCAAACACCATCGCATTACAAAACCACCAAAAACAATATTAATTAGTGTTTAGCGTTAAGCATTTGCAAATTTTAAATGAAATTTTGTGTTGATTTTGTATTTTGTTTTGCCTTTTTACAGTACCTCGATATTGGCGAGGATATGAATGTACCTGATGATTTTACACAAAAGGAAATGCAGACTGGCTTATGGTGGCGCCATCTTGTGGCCGGTGGCATTGCTGGTGGTGTTTCACGAACATGCACAGCTCCCCTCGACAGAGTCAAAGTGTTTCTGCAGGTAAGCTTGCTGTTTTAACCCATAAAATGTAGCAAATCATAACTAAATCTGAGTTCTTTTGTTTGATGTCAGGTGCAAACATGCCGAATGGGAATCTCAGAATGCATGAAAATATTGCTTAAGGAAGGCGGCTTTCGGAGCATGTGGCGCGGCAATGGCATTAATGTGGTTAAAATTGCACCTGAAACAGCACTGAAATTTGCTGCCTACGAGCAAATCAAGCGCTTGATACGCGGCAACGATACAACGCGACAAATGACAATTGTGGAGCGTTTCTATGCCGGCGCTGCAGCTGGCGGCATCTCACAGACCATCATCTATCCCATGGAAGTATTAAAGACGCGGCTAGCCTTGCGCAAAACCGGCCAGTATGCAGGCATTGCGGATGCAGCGGCCAAAATCTATAAGCGTGAGGGTGCACGAAGTTTCTATCGTGGCTATGTGCCCAATATATTGGGCATACTGCCATATGCCGGCATCGATCTGGCTGTCTATGAAACGTTGAAACGTCGCTATATCGCCAGTCATGATAACAATGAACAGCCCAGCTTTCTGGTCCTGCTCGCCTGTGGCAGCACATCGAGTGCATTGGGTCAACTCTGCTCCTATCCGCTGGCATTGGTGCGAACGCGGCTACAGGCACAAGGTGAGCATTTTTACCTTTTTTCATAATTATCGAAATCAACTAATTAACTGATTTGTTTCTGTGTTTTTTTTTTCAAGTTGCCGCCGATTCGATTAGTTGCCGTAAAACACAAATTCCATTGAAGAGCAGCGATGCGATGTGCGAACAGGAGACAATGACGGGCTTGTTCAAAAAGATTGTTAAACAGGAGGGTCTAACGGGACTGTATCGTGGCATAACGCCCAATTTCCTAAAGGTGCTGCCAGCCGTCTCCATCAGCTATGTCGTCTACGAATACACAAGTCGAGCGCTTGGCATCAAAATGTCGTGATTTGTTTACATTTGCGTAACTGCCGTCTGCAGTGCGGACGTGTCTGCTATGTGCTGTGCTCCAATTTATATATAATAGTATATATATACATACATATATAGTTGTGGTAGGTGTAAGAAATGCGCTCTATTTGCTCTCTCTTTGTGCTACTGCTGCTGCGACTTTAGACTTCGTTTTCGTAAGACAATGAAACTGCTTGATGATGATGATGATGCTTTCCTTAAGACACAAAACAAACAAACAAACAACTGAAACAACAGCCGCCACTTCCATGCTCTTGGTGTATATTTCTTTATAATTTATATAGTTAAATTAGTTTTTTGGTTACATTTTAAAATTACAACATAAGTGATACTATGGCTAATTTATTTATAAAATGAAATACATATAACAAAAACAAAGAAATTAAAAATGTGTGAAATCAAGATGTGTAAAGAGGCACTAGAAAGAGGAAAGACACAAATCCCAAGTTTATTCAAAACTTAATTCTAAAGAAAAACGCAGTTGGCGCCAGAGCCGTTGTAACCATCAAGTGCTAATTTATTTAACAATTACGTCAGACAGTGTTGTTGAATACCAAAAAAAATAGAGAAACAACTATAACAATGCTGCTGTCGAAACTAACCGAACGGGTTAAGTTAAATACGTTAATAGGCTACAAGGTTTTAAAGGCAAGCGTTAATTATGAGAGTTGAATTGACCGAAACGAATGAATGAATGGAATACTTAGTAATACACACAAAAAGACATACAAACAACTCGTATTTGTTTAGCATAAAATTACCGAAAAATAAAATTCAATACTTAACGTTTGAAATGTGATGATAATAGTTTATAATATACATACATACATACGCATACGCATACATACATACAACATATATATATGTAATACGAATCGATAAAAAGAAGAGTCGCTATTTTGTTTCGACGGCGAGGCTGAACACTTTTTTTGTAGAGCATTTTATGTGTTAAGTTTAGTGACATTTTAATCTAAGATTGTACTAAAAAGTGAAGCCAACGAGATTATGTGTGACTAAAGCTAACAAACAAAATAATAATATAATTTATTTTAGACCATATACATGTGTGAAACATGTTGAAATCACTCAGAACGCAAAACAAAAAATATTACTTAAACTTTCAAATTTGAGCGAATTATGTATGTTATATTATTTTGTAACTTACACTTAATTAGTCAATTGAGCTTTTTTAATTGTACAATTTGTTTTTTTTTTTAGTTAAAATAGTTCAACATAATGTTGTGAATTCTCTATAATAATAATTAGTAAAGCATTTTTGTAAAATGTAAATTGAAAGAAAAGAAAAATCAAACATCATCTCTAATTTTATTAAAAAACACTCACCCTTTGGAAATCAAAGACAAGAAACATATGCATTATAACAAATAAATACAATCATAAAACAACAAATCATCGAAACTTTTTTGTTTATTAATACATTTATAAGTGCAAACCATGCTTAATTCTCTAGTCATAGGTAAAAGAGTTCTTAAGAGAAAGAAATGTATAATCATATAACTGCTCAATCCAGATACATTTTTTCCTTAGATAGACAAAATTAAATGATCTATAAAAAAATCCAATCTCTTTCGAATCACGTTGTTTGCCAATATAAGAAATGTATGTTTAATATTCTATGCCGGTTTTAAAAATTAAAATTCCATTAAATGTTTTAAGTGTAATGAAATTCAACTTAAACTATTTAATATACGCATATATGGATATATATTGTTATATTTTTGTACTTTTAGCTAATTTTTAAAATACATTATTTTATGTGATTTATATATGTATGCTCTACTCAAGTTAAATATATATAAACGATATATTGAATAATAAATGCAAAGCATATTTTCTTATTTCAAACAATATTTTCTTAAACGCTAATTCTGAACGAAACGTATGGCGTATGCTTAACAAACTGTTTAGTGCGCTCTAGCGGCGAACTGGCGAAACTATGCACTATTGACTAGTTCACAAATTGAATCCGCGCAATTATTTATAACGCGGTGAACTGAAAATGAAAAGTGTTCGGTGCTATTTTTGGAGAAAAACCGCCGCGCCAGCTGTTTTCAATACTGTCGAAACGGAAAAACGAGACGTGTTGAAAAAAGTTTAATTACATTTTGATATCAGTTTTTGTTTTTATATAATTCGAGTGCTTTAGAAATATGGAGTCCGACCCGAGTTATCAGCAGATTTGCTCAACGCGAACCGTTCAATCGGATAAAAAGGGTTTCTTCAACGAGTTCTATTTGGATGTAAAGGAGACCTGCGGCGACAAATGGCTGCAAAACTATTTCAGCAAACTCAAATCGAATGCAGCACGCATTCTATCCATATTCAGTGATCGCGAAGTCTGTGATCCCGTGCTCGGTGTTTTGGAGCATGTCCAACCGGTTTATAAAGAAAAGGATGTGCTTGTCTCATCGCAGCGACGAGCGCAGGCTGATAAATTCTATTTGATGAGCAGTTGTGCCGAGGTGGAGGAGGATCGCAGCGAATTACTTAAGCAAGCTTTGATGCATGCCAATTTGGCTGTAATGCGAGCACCTGCACCCCAATTGGACATGAGTGTGGATAATGGTTTGTCGCTTGCCTTGGCTTATCGTACACGTGCCTCGATTCTAATCGGACTGGGTGAGGGTGAGGCGGCATTGAGTGATCTTAAGTTGTCCACAAACTTTGGTTTAGAGTCCAAGGAGAGCGTCGATTACTATTGCAAAATGGCAAAGGCATATGCAGGTGAATTGTTTTTTTTTTTTGGTAAATTATCGATCGATAAACGTGTTAAATAATCGATTTGTTGTGTTTAGTGATGGCTGAGAGCGCGCGCGCTGCTATCTCTTTGAAGATCGCTGAGAAGCTGGCTGGAGCTGAGACAGCTTTAATTGCAGCCTGTCGCAAGGATATCGCTGCACTCAAAGTAGTCAAGCGGCAGCCGGTTGCGAATGAAGTGATTCCACCTTTGACGCATGGCGAGAATCCAACGCTTAGTGGTGCTGCCAATGTTGTTAAGCTGGTGGAGACAAAGGACAAGGGACGCTTTGTGGTGGCCAACGAAGGTTTAAAGACTGGCGATGTGGTTCTCTGCGAGAATCCTGTGGCAGCTTGTCTATTGCCCAATTTCTTTGGCACCAATTGTCATCATTGCTTCAAGAGGTGAGCATTGATATTGAAGAAGCGGATACCGATTAATTTCTATTCTATATCCTTAGGCTACACACTCCTGTTGCCTGTTTACATTGCTCGGGTATCGCCTTCTGCTCTGCCCAATGCATGGGCGAAGCCTGTGATAGCTATCATCGCTTTGAGTGCCAGTTTATGGATTTGTTTATTGGCTCCGGCATGTCCATTCTATGTTTTATAGCGCTAAGAATCTTTACACAGGCAGCCAGCTTGGAGGATGGTTTGTCAACGGCAAATTTGCTTTTCGAGCATTTGGTCTCGCATCAAGATGAGCGTCAGGCGGATGACTATCTGCAAAGATCTCTGATGGCGGGTTTTCTAATGAGAATACTGCAGAAGGCCCAATACTTTGGACGGCGCAAGACCGAGGGTGTTAATCCCACGGCTGTGGAGCTACAAGTAGCCACCGCCTTGTTGGGATTGCTGCAGGTATTGCAATACAATGCACATGAGATCTATCATACAATGGTGACGGATGAGCATTGCTTTGAGGGCTGCAAGGTGATTTATTTGGGTGCCGGCTTGTATGGCACCGGTTCCTACTTCAATCACGAATGCTGGCCCAGCACAGCGGGCTATTATGTGGGCAAAAAGTTGGTTATGGCTGCCACAAAGCCGCATCGACCCAACGAGATTGTTGCTGTCAACTATGGACCCATATTCACCAAAATGAATCTGAAGGAGCGGCAGCGTTCCTTGCGAGGACGCTATGCGTTTAGCTGCAATTGCATGACCTGCCAGGAGAATTGGCCTCTATTGCAGAAGATCGATAAGCTAGTCAGATTTTGGTAAGCAATAATTATACGCTATAAACTTGAATGAACAGTTTCATATCAGGTGCACCTCGGCGAATTGTGTGAATTTGCTAAAGTTCCCCAAGGATCTGTCCAAGGATGTGCGTTGTCCTCGCTGCCGCAAAAATATTTCTTTAAAGGAAAGCATTGCTAGGCTGATAAAGATTGAGGAAGTTTACCGTGAGGCTGCTGAGGCGATGCAAGCTCAAAAGACGAATGAGGCAATTGATCTTTTTAGGGAGGGCATCGATGAATTCTTTCAAATAGCTGCACTTCCACACAAGGATACGCTTATAGCTCAGCAAGCGCTGCTTAAATGTTTGGCAAATACGGGTTCCACATTCAAGAAGTAATGTTGCTTTTTTTAATGAATTCTTCATTTAAACAAATTTAACTTTTATACATGAGATTATAGATAAAATGTTTACTTTCACACAATTTGTTGGTGTTGTTTTTTAAACAGAGAAATGAGCGCGAAAATGCGAGTTGGTGTTGAAAAACCCTTTCTAAAGGCCTGTTGTCACATACACCGTAAACCGAAACCGAAACAGAATTCAGTACATTTGCGACTGCGATAGAAACTGCAACAGAAACATCGGTATTTTTCAATTGTTAGCAATAGTAATCGAATTCAGTACATTAGCAACTGAAACCAAAACAAGTACTTTTGCCTTTATTCGGTTGCTGTTAATCGACGATCACCTGTTTTCTACAAACGCAGATAACATAACGCTGGTCAATTCTTTGTGCAATCGATATTTTTGTTTCGGTTTCTGTTTCTGTTTACGGTGTATGTGACACCAGGCCTTAAGCGTAACAGTGACAAAGTATCTATACTCGTTACTTTTACCTATATGGTCACACTGCTGTTTTCGACCATCGCTAAATTGCAGTGTTTTGCCGGCATTTCAGGATTTTACTTTCATTGTTATTAATTTTTGCTCGCTTTCAACAAGTGTTGTCGTACCACACTGACTGTAAGTATATGTGTGCATTGTGCATGTGTGCGTGCACGTGCATGTGTTTGTTGATTCAATTGGAAAAAGAAGAACGAAGGCGGGTCAAAGTTGATTGAATACTTGATTTTTCCCTATGCATTCAGCGTTGAATATATTGTTTGCATAAACAACGGACGCAAAATGATGAAAAAGCTCAAACCTGGCGAAAGCGAAGATGATGTCCTACGTATGGCAGCAGAATTTAATGCAGAGCGCCAGAAAAACCCAAATTTTCAGCCAGCGGCCACAGTTGTACGCATGGATAAACGTGAGTTATATGTATAAGCTTAAACAATTTCAATTAATAATAATTGATTTATTTTAAAAAGCGCCAGCAAAATCATTGTTTGCACGAAAACGAGAGCAAAATAAAGTTGAAGCTGCAAGCAGTTTAGTGAATGATCAAACGAAGGTAGCAACACCTGCAGTTAAAGATGAGAGAAACAAACTGTTGCTTGATGAAATACATGAAAATATGTTGGGCGACAAAGCTAATGACAATCTAATAAACAGTATTGTTGGTAACATTGTGGAGAGGAGAGAGGGAGTCCAGCGAAACGACCAAAAGATCTATGAAGTAAGCATTCAAAAACATAAACTAACTAACATAAATTTGATTAGTAAAATTCGTTCTTAAAGCAAAAAGACACCAACAACAAATCAAGCATTTTTGCCCAAAAATTCAAAGGATTAAATTTAAGTAGCAAACAAAAGGATTTTGACAACGTGACTGAAGATAACCAACCTGAATGCAGCTCTATAGTGCAAGATGCACAACTTTCTAAGGAAATTCATGCCGAAAACGCAACAATATTGAAGCAAATGCGGGAGGAGGATATCCTTGCAGAGCGCAACAACTTGTTGAGCTCTTTAGGTAAATCTCACCAAAGAAGAGTGAAAGAGAATATAATTAAAATATATGTACACCATCAGATCCTGCTTTGGTTGAGCTGCTAACTAAAAAGCGTGCAATTAAAATGAATATTCCCAAGCCAATTGCCACCGAGCCTGAACTAGCCCAAACCACCTCAACAACAACTTTATCCGACTCGAATCCGGCACACGAGCTGCTCCAACAGAGCGATGAGGGCAATTGGTTGAATTTCAATTTGGTGGAGGATCACAAGTTGGCCTGGATGCGTGATATTCCTGCGCAAATGGCACTACTTAAGCCAGGACAAAAGTTCAATGCCCGTTTCGATTGGAAGGGCGTCCTATTGCCCCACACATTGCAAGAGCTGCAACAAAACGTCGATGAGCGTGAATTGTATTTGCATGGCGAGGAGCCAGATCGGCCGGGCTATACACTCCAGGAGCTATTTCGCTTAGCGCGGTAAGCATTATAAACTTAACTCATACTTCTATACATTCTATATTAAAATGTTCCTGTTCGGCAGCTCAACGGTATTGCAACAGCGCATTTCAGCATTTGGAGCAATTGCTGGCATTTTTAGCATTTACAATCAGGGCTTCTATGATCAAGTCTTGACATTGCCCATATCCAAAATATTCTTTCTGCTACGTTTTGGTCTGGATGACAATACGCCAGCACAGCTAGAAGTTGTTAGTAGAGCATTGGCTCGTCTGTTCTACAATGAAACGGATGAAGTGCTTCTGGATCATATACATGAGAATGCGTATTGCCATTGGCAGCCAACGTTGCAAGTGCTAACAGATGGTGATGATGACTCCAGTGATCCTACATCGGTTGCTTTCTTGCAGCGTTACATGTCACTGTTGCGTACAAATACAAAAGCAGTTAATGCTGATGTTGAAGAGGACACTAAAATGTCAATGGATGACTTTCAGCTGGCTGAAACAGATCTTATGACTTGTCTGCTACGATCGAATATTTTACAGCGCATTAAGTAAGTCTGCTCATAACAACTTTATACGGTTCGTGACTTAAAATTTTGTTCTTTCTATAGTTTTATTTTAAGCTCTGTGCGTCCCGAGAATAGCACAGTTGAGTCCTGTTTGAAGCTATTAATACGCATAGCACGCACAAATGTTACTGTGGCCAAACAATTGTCGCAGGAAAGCGAACTTATAAATGTGATTTTGATCAACTTTATGCCCAAAACGACGCAGGCCAGCGGCAACAATGCATTATTCTACGGTCAACCTCAGTATCTATGCCTTAAGTTGCTGCGCATTCTGATCTGCCAGCATTTGGATATAGCTAAACAATTGGCAAATGAAACATTAATTCAACGTTTGAAATACTTTTTATTAAATCGTGATGATATTAAGGTACGTATTGCCTATACAATGAATATGTTTATTGTTATCCTCCTATTGACAATATTTATTATTTTTGTTACAGGGTAAAATGATACGTGTTCAGATTGAAGCTTTGCGCATTCTCCGCTGCCTGCTGCTACTTGGAATAGCGGATCGTGATTTATTCAAGTGAGTTAAGATGCCAGTTAGCCAAACAATTCGTTTACGGCGACTGACATAAAAGGACCATCGGTTTCCATATAACACAGCACCGATTTATATGCAGCGTCGCAACCATCATTGCCTCCTGCATCGAAAAGAGAGACATTGACTTATAGATAAGCTTTATATTATACTACTTACGTATCGAGCTACATGAATTGGCTAAATTCATTATCTGAGGATGAATTTCCTCTGGCAAAACTTCGACCAATGCATCCAAGTGCATAACGTTATCGGCATCAATCTGCAAATAACGCAGAATCTCAGAAATTACACAAAGACTATAATCATGACTTTACGTACGAGACCAAAACTATCAAACATGCAGTGGATAAAGCACTTGAAAGTTTCATCAGTTGGTATCTTTCCCTTGTGTGCTTCGTTAACTATATCTGTAATAGATCAAATCCTTCCAGAAGTTGCTATTATATTATTAGTTTAAATACATTCTCTCACCTTCAGTAGCTCCCGATTTGGTTATGCAATGTGCATGAATCTTTTTCACTTGCTTTTTGACCGCTTCCGGTATTTCCAACTGTGCGCAAGTTTTCATTATTATATAAGACAAGTATTAAAAAACTTAACGTAAACTTACAGCATTTTCTGGCGCTATGACCAAGCACAAAACGAGCAACGCCAAAATAAATCCCATGATTTTTGGGCACATTTTATGAAAGAAAATAAAACGAAATACGCAAAACTTAGAACAAGTTAAACTCGGGCTCAGCTCCAACTAAATGTTGCCTGGAAAGTTTGTTGTATTTATATAGCTTAATATTATTGTTAGCTAGCTAGCGAGTAAATATATCCGGAAATAATAGCTATTATTCTGCTTTACAATTTTATTATGACAGACAATTCCTGCCTGCACTGCGACTACTGCTTGATTGGCATTATAATCATTGCGTTTTCGATGTGGGCGGTCCAGCGCTTATACGACAGCACGCAGCTGCTCTGCTCTCAGCGATTGTGGCAAGCGGTGAGTGCGGCATGTGTGATATGGAGGCGCAGAAACTATTATTCGATTCGTTGCATAAGTGTTGTTGCAGTTGGCTGCACAAGGCAACACGAGCCGATAACTTGAAGGACGTAAGTTAATTGCTGATCTTCATTTTTTTACGTTTTGACTTGACTTTCTTGACTCTTTCAGTACACACAGTTGACGCTTTTGAGCACATCGCTTTATGCTGTCGGCTGGTTTTCACGTAATGGCTATCTGGGCACTGTATCCTTTCAGCAATTCCTTCTAAAGATTCTGCCAGAATTTGTACGGTCAGCTGGATTTGTTGCATGCGTTCAGCAGTTAACGTAAGTTAAGACCGTCTTTTAATCACTCAATCAGATTTAATGATCACCTGTCAACTTTTTTAAAATGTAGACGCAGCTCTATAATTTTACGCCACTTTAGTGACCGGCGCAATGTGCATGCCCCGCTACCAAATGTGGGCGCTGTCTTAATGAATGACTTAGGGCCGCAGTTAATCGTCAGCGATACGTATCCAGTGCAATTGTTGAGTAATCTTTGGTCATTGCTGGAAACGCCATTGGAGAATGATCTGAAACCGCTTTTGAAGGCACTGCTGCAGCCAGCAATTCTAGAGCCTCTAGCTGAATACCTCAAGCAATTGAGTACGCATCTTGATCGTGTTATGGCTAGCAATTTCTATGCACGCAGCGAACTTAAGCTTGTGCATCAACTTCTTACCACCGATGGTTTGGAAACCTATTTGACGCGCACTCAACTGCTGCAGCTTGTCTATAATTATTTGTGCTCTTTGACCACGGCACAGGCAAAACAAATGAAGAGCATCTTTGATCGTTATATATTTAGTGGTGAATATGTTGAATTGGATGGCAAATCGTTGGAGCTGCTGCAACAAACATGCATGGAAATTGTCTGCTCACATGTTATAGCTGTAAGTTTAATTTAAAATAAAACTTCAATGCATTTCTTAATACATTGGCTTTGCAGAACAACACGGATCCCACGCTGACGCTTTGCTATACACAAGCGCCTGTGCTGATGCCCGATTGGCCATATTTTGAATTACGTCTTATACTCAATAACTATTTGCAAAATGTGCAGCAGGCGCCGGCTGTTATCTATTCAGGTAAATATTTTGTTGATTGTTTTTGGTTTTTTAAATACATTTTTATGCAAATTCTAAACACACACACACACACAGAGAATCAAGTGGTGCGCATGACTTTCTCCTTTGTGCAACAGCTGGAGCAGCAGGGGCTACAAATTGTCAGCCCACTTGAGAAGTTAATGTATCTGATGATAGCATTTATGGGTCCCGATAGTCAGTTTCTAGAGCCAGAGCTGAACAAGCTGCTACAAGCACAGCTGCTTCATTTCTACACGCAAAATCTAAACCACAATTTTAATTTTGATGCCACGTTTGAGGATAAAGCGAATTTTGAGCCACTTTACTATCTGTTTGTGAACCACTTCGAAGCGGCCAGCTATGGCGATGAGCTGTTCAGCTCACTTGTGTTGCTCCCGCTGGCTCAGAAGTATGATAATAAATGGCGTCGTCGCATCTGGTCCGAGCATGTGCAGGCAGTGCGCTTTTTAAACTGTGACGAGAGTTTGGTATGCTTAATTCGATAATATATTGCCTTAAAGTACTTTTGATTTGAATTTGTTTTTTTTTTGTGTGACAGTTGATAGGTGGCTTGAATGCTTATCTGGAACCCGTTGAGGAGGAGACATCGTTGGTTAAACTCTATGGCGATGCATTGCATCGACAGCTGGTGCGTCCTGGCAGCATTGCCTACAAAATTGCCAAACATCATTTCAACAACTCGCAAGCCGTACAAAAAGCAAAATTGTTTTAATTTAAGAAACGTCTCCTTGGGCTAACTCTGTTGCCGTGATATAGTTAGTAATATATTTAATTGATATTATAAAGTTTTTTCTTGTGCTTGCAACAAAAACAAAAACGTGCTTAGATTAATTTTTTTGGCATTGTAGGCCAAGGGCATAATACAATTAATTTAAAGACTGTCGTTTGGGATTGTTATTCAATTATATGCTCGAGTGGAATTAATGCAATATTGTGTAAGAACTGTATGCTTATAGCGATATATATATATGTATGTATATTTGTTTTTGTCAGTCTTAATTGCTTGCGCGTTAAATGTTAACTGTTTCTAGCAGGTTGCCGGCCTGCTGGACAGTACTGTTCACTATCACCCTCAATTAATTAACATCACTTGACTTATTGACAACCGACAACCGCTGCACATGAGCCCTCCAGCCTGCTGATATAAAAAAAAATATTTATCTTATAAACACACACACTCATACATACATATGTGTAATTATAATGAACACAATTGAAAGGCCATCAGCTAATTAAATTATATGGCATGCGTATAGATTTTTGCCTCTGTATGGTGAGCCAATAGTCAAATGTCAAGTCATAAGGTCATTATGAGTTATATATATTTATCAGATGATTTTTATACTTGTACAAATTGAAGAATTATTCAAGGTCATACATTTTTCATTAGGTAATTGAAGTACCACATTGAAACAAATACAATTCTTATGAAATATGTTAAGCAAAACGAATCTCAAGAGCTTTTAAAAACAATACAGAATTTGTGTGGACAGATTTTTCTTTAAGACTACTTTGCTATGAGGTTGCTCAAGTTTTGTTTGATGGATTTATTCGCATATCTCTTCGCTTTTTTTTTGTATACTTGTACTAAGACTTGTGGTCGGGGGCGCGTGCACCAGTTGGGTCTTATGCCTATCAATCTAAACACATGTTTTTTTTTTGTAATCCTTTAGATATGTGTAAGTAATTTTTTGCTTGATTTATTGCCATTTATTTGTTTTTGCTGATTGTCGCCATGCTAAATAAAAAGCGCTTGCCAACAAGGATGAGTAAACTTAATTTGACAAGTTTTTAACTTATGCAATTGTACTTGTTTTAGGTTCTCCAATCCCAGATTAACAAATTGTATTATTCAAATTTTCATTTTTTATTTTAACTTGAATATTTTTGGGGGCATATACGAAATTCATATCTGTGTTATCTGTTTAATGAATCAACTTCAGGCCACTTCATGGGATGACTAAAGCAAAGTCTCTTAAGTAGTATATAGTTTATTTGCATAGTGCACTACAAATACTATTGCATATTTATTTGCAGTAATACCCATAATAAAAGTGGCTGTTAATGAAATGGTGTTAGCCTTATCTTCAATGACTTTGTTCAATTATTTGCTTAAATGACTAGATGCAGTAAGATACTTTAAAATTCTGTGGAAATTCCAGAACTTAATTCTTTGTTTCCAGCTAAAACTTTTTATACTTGTTTCTTTTTAAACTCTTTGACAACTTATTTTGGAAAATGTTTTATAAATTTTGGATGGAATTTACAACTAAAAATTATTTTCTTTTGTACCAATTAAACAAAAACTGCATTCAGTCTTAGTACGACTTAAAATTTTTTGTTTAAAGTTGGCAATTCTTTAAAAACATGATTCTGAGTATTTTCAGCTCTATGTACTTTGTTCATTTATTTACATTTAATTAAAATAGGTTGCAATGAATTCCTTGTTGTCAAGGGTATAAAAAACAACCACCCCATTAACACAGGAAGAAGAATAAAGTAAAAGGCAAGTAGCAAAAAAAAACCAACCATACACAAGAACCACCGTAGACGAAGTCGTCAAAAGCGGATGCGGCGCCTTTAAAACCGGCACACATACAAACATACTCGAAAACAAAGTCACATTTGCAGATGTAGAACTGTTTGGTTTGTCACTCACTCAGTCATAACTTTGAGTGGAATTTTGTAGGTTGTACTTTGTTGCACGTCCCAGCGATTTGTCATCGATCACGTCACAGCTTTTATGGTGGTGTGTCCGAGTGGAAACGAAACATGCGATTTGTGTGTTGTTCGGGTTCGTCGGGTTCGTTGGTTCAGTCGGTCGCTGGCTTTTTAGTTTTCTGTGTTTGCTTTCTGCTGATCGTGCGAACTGTTCAGTTCTTCGATTCAGTTACTCTTTGGCTCTCTGCACGTGCGGTGCCCCTTTCTTTCAAATAGTATTGGGATTGGCTGTCGTCTTCGTCGTCGTCGTCGCCCTTTTGCCAACAACTCAGTCTATATAATTGTTTGCTCCGCGTCTGGGTGCTCAACCGTAGTTGAAGTACAATACTTTCTAAAAAAAAAAAAAAACGTTTCATCCAGTGAAGTAAATATACAAAGAAACCTACAATTCGATTTATTTTCGGGTTGCTACATCAAAAAATAGCTTTGCTCAATCAAATAAATAGCTATTTATTTTTGTACGGGGACCCAGAGGTTTGTGTTTTGTGTGTCTTCGGTTTAAAAAGTGCTTCTCAAGTGCTATGTTTGGAGAAAAAACTTGTAATTAACTGAAGAGGGAAATGCTATGCCTTAAAAGTGTAGTGCTACAAAGAAATCAGTATTCAAATGTTCAAATGAGTGAAACTTCAAAGTTTATTAAGTTGCAGAGTTTCGTATTTCCTACAAAAAACAAAAAAAAAAAAAAACACACGTGACTACAAAAATTCAAAACTTATTTTGTACTCATGTTCACACTTGTTTAATATGTTTATAGTATATATAGAAATAAATATAAGCGTATTGTGCTTCAGTTCGTTTTTCATGCCTTTTTACTGATAACATAAATTAGATTTTGTTTAGTATTGAATATTTTCTGTGTGTGTTTCGTTTACAGATTTTTACAGTTAATTTGCCGGTTGAAAACAATTAAAAACTGTTTGTATATTTATTTGTTTAGCTTTATTAACCATATCAGTATAGCTGAATAAAGAAAAAAATTATAAATAATTAATAAATAACTACCCAAGAAGCTGGAATTTAATTGGATTTTAATAGCATCAAACGAATTTTTGTGGTAAGTGAAAATTATAAATTCTGACCCAGACCCAAATATACATAAGTTCGCATAGCTCAGCATTATCAAAAATACTACAAAGTTAAGCAGCAAATTTCTGCTGTGAGCAGCATTTAAAAGAAAGTCTGCACTTAAGATTATGCATTAAATCTTTGTGTTTGTGTATGTAATAAGTATTTATTTAAGCTTCAAGTGCCGCTTAGTTTAAATGCATTTGAACTTGAATGCTGTAATTGTTATCTTGTGGATCTCTACGAGGCAATAAAAGGTAAATAGTATGTAATGGGGTTTTGGTGCTCATCTAAGTTTTTCCTGGCTTTCATTTATTATTGCAATGAGTGTCTGTCACGTCAGAGTATTTGCTAATCGGTTTGAATTTAAGTGCTTGCCAGACCGTACAAAATCAACTGTGCTTTCAGGGCACACCGTTTACGGTCACATAAGTACTTACATATATACTTTATACTGTATATATCTGGTATGTTCTAGTCTTTACTTACTGTGTTTATCTTTACATATTGTGCACTTTGAACAGAAAATGCAATCTGTAAGAAGCCATCGCATATCTAGTTACATTTCGACAATAACCGAATAATAACTATAAACCATATCGTAACGTTTTATTACAAAACTTTGGTCCTGTTTGCTTTGAACATTCAAAATCAATTTAGATTCAAACTGGATGAGGAAATTATTTTTTGTTTTGTTTTGGTTACCTAAGTTAGATAAGGGAAATGCTTTGAGATAAAAATACAATGCTGTTGATATCGAAAGATATGAGCTTCCTGTTTGAACTTGAAATATTTATTAGTATAATATTTAAACTTCAGTGCGCATAGAAACTTAATTTTCAAACACACCCATAACTTCTTTGAGTGTATAACTTTTGTGTGTCATTTGCACAAGTATCAAATACCACTTAGGGGTAAGAGCACCTGCTGTAAAAATAAAGTATATAAGAACTTAAGTTTCAAAACTATCAACTTTCCATTATTTTTTAGCTGCGCTTGCGCTATTTACTCAAACAACCCTCGTGCTGTGGATCGTGCGACATAAAAAAGGGATGAGGGGAACTTTTTGTTTAAGGGGTTGCCTCAGAGGGTTGCCTTTTTCCATTATAAAAATATATTCACAAAGCATCTGTCTATGAAATTTTGATAAAACATGAAGTAAACTTTTTTGACTTGCTTAAAATTCGATTCCTAAATGAGTACAAAAGTAAAACAAGCACTTGAAGCGGCTTTTTTTCTTCATTTTTAACACTGCCCAACACTGATTCCAAGTAAAATTTATTCAAGTGTTAAAAGTCGCGTCGCGTGGCGTTCAAAACAGTCGCATTACTCAGAGTTAGACAAACTGTTGGAATCTGTTTCGATGTGCATTCGTCGACTTATCGGGAAATGTAATTCAAATGCAACCAAAAGCCTAATAGCTTCTGACATTTGAATACTCAATCAGAGAATGTTGCGACGACCGCTGCTGGCAACAGAGCTGTGAATTCAGTGGCAAAGTGGCGCTAGCAAATGCCAAAAGGCTTTTCATGTCAGCGGCAGACAATAAACAAACAATAGCAACAAACTGTCTTGCCTGCCCCCTGCCCCCCTAAGAAAACGCACAAAGAAAAGTCATAGGAATGTTGCGAGTCTAAAGAACGACGACGACGACAATGCAAAGCCGACACAACTAAACTATTAAATCATTGACCTTGCGAACCTTGACAAAGAGCACAGAGAATAAGACAACGACAGACTGCACCCGCCAATAACTACAAAAAAAAAAAAAGAAAAGGTGGGTGGGTTGGATTTGGAGGAGGTTGGGTCACAACGGAAACTTGCGACTTGTCAAATTATGCAAAGCCTTCTCTCGCCTTTAACGGCAACGAAAATAGCAATCGCTTGCCGCTGGCTGGCTGACTGGCTGACTGGAACGCGAACAATTTTCACCTTTTCCACCGCATTTTCCGCTTTAAATCAAGATTTATGGCAATTGACGAGAAACGACAGCAAAACCGGCGTGCCTAGCGTGGGCACATTTGGCGGCACTACTTTGGGTGGGGGTCTATACGGGTGACCCAGAGCAACAAACCAACAAAAAAAAAAAAACATAAAATTATTATTTAAGCTCGTAGTTCGCTAATCAAAGCATCGCTGCTGCCTCGAAACGTCTTTGCTGGGAACTCACAAGAACCACATCTTTTGGCAAGCGGCGATTAATTGAATGCGACTTTAATTAAAATACGCCAAAAAACCGAAGAGAGAGAGAGAGAGGGTCAGAAACACGCGACAACCCTAAAGGCCCTGACCACAGCTCAGGCAACTTGAAAATTTGAATTTTTCGGTGCTTTGATGTGAGTTTTTTTTTCATTTCTTCTCTTTGGGGAGCATGATATATTTTTTTTTTTTGTTTTAAGAAAAGGTCAAAACTCAAGCAACAATTAAAGATGTTAAAATGAATGAAGATAACGCCCGCATGCTGGTATTAATTAATTTTAGATTCATAACTAGTTTTAAATGACAAGCTTTGTGAACACTGAACCCATTAATGATAATAATAATAATAATAGAATGTTTTGCTATGACAAATTGAGCGCTCAGCTGTAAAAAATTATGTGAACTAATATGCACATTGTGAATAATCTCATAATTAGCTGGAAAGGCAGCTACTCTGCTTGAATTAATTTATGAGCTTACCCAAATGAGCTAAAGTGATTTGTTTTCAATTTGTTTTTTTTTTTTTTTTTTAAAGCTTCCAATACATTATTTTGATTTAATGTTAATGCTTGGTTCGATTTTTTTTTTTTTTTTGTGGCAGCTGCTGCTGTACATTAAAAGCTTTTCATTATTCAGCTGTTGATTAGATGTCTTTATGCTCAAGCTTTGATTTTTATCCCAATTTATTAAAGTGGCGCGTGTGCAAATTTCCCCAACTTTACTTTTATTTTTTGGCATGGCATGGACTCTGTTTCCAAACTGTTGGATGTAACACAAATTATGTTTATTGTACGTGCTTGAGTGAAGTTTCCATTGAACACAACTAGTCAAAATTAGTTGGCAAACAAGTTTTGGAACACAACTAATATGTTTGCTTAATTAGGTAAACTGCAATTTGGTCTTTATTAAAGTCGAGTTTCGTGCGAAACTTATAATTAACTTAATAAATAGGAATTCAATAATTTAAAGCCACTTAGTTTAGGGATTCAGGGGAAAATGCATATAGTACGTGCATTATTTTTGAAATTCTCTGAAAACTAAAATTACATATTTGCTTTTTGTGTGAGGATTTATATGAATTTTAGCAGCTCACATGTTATTAAAGGTTACTGTTATCGTCGTTAAAATGTCAACAAAAATAAAATATGTTGGTTTCTAACCAAATGAGCACGAATTTCAAATGTGTACCACGTGTGGTATGTGCAATGCATTCAAACTTGTCAATTTATTTTTGATTCATAAGGTTTTTGCTTAACGACTTTAGTTTTGTGAAATTATTAAGAAGCTTTATTGCTTTATTTCCCTTTTATGACTTTTGTCATAAATTTTGCTTTTCTTTTGCGGCACTGAAATATTGAAAGTGCCCATAACGGAAGCATTGATTTCTGTCAAAAACAATTTACCTTACGATCGTAATACTTTTTTTTTTATAGTCCTTGCATTGCTGGCAGGCATTGAAATTTCTTTGGTTTTGATGTTTATTTATTTTTGTAGAGTTTTTGCACTTAATTTATGCCGCCTCAAATGAAGCAAATAAAAGAAAATACGCACATTTTACCTAAGAGCCCCGAAAAATGTCCAGCCTGGCTCTCCTGTGCACTTACCGTATACGGTAGTCGTAAATTTGCATATATGTATTTGTGTGTGTGTGTGCCACAAATTTATGACTTTAAATCATAAAGAAAAACACATCGCTTATTGAAATCCAGCTTTTCACCAAAAGTTATAACACACGCCACAATATTTGTCAGCCCCAAAATGTCCGCAAGTTTACTGTTTGCGACACAAAAATATATAAAATGGCGAAATAATATTTGTGGCACTTTTCAATGTCAATTTGCAGCGCGGCAAAATAATATAAATACGTTTCTACTTAAACAACAAAATGTGTCATCTTAAAATAACAAATGTGCAAATGTAACAAAAGTCTCAAAATCTGTTTTGGGTACTAAATTTAGGTTGTGGCTCAAATGTTGCAAGCTTTAATGGCTTCAAACTTATGTTAAACATTTGATTATTGTTTTCGATTTAGATTTTTTGTTCTTAAAGAAATAAAAAGATGTCGACTTTAATCATAATTCGGAATCTTTGTTATCTTTTTTGTTATGGCGAATTTTTTTGTTGAGAAATTTATCTTTTTCGGCTGTTTTGAAACTATTGAACTTAAAATATTGATGAATAAAATTATGAACAACAACTTGACAGTAAGTTCAATACTAGATTTTAATGTTGCCATGTGCTTTAAATGGAAAAAAAAACCTGTATTGTCTTCAAACATCTTTGCTTAAAATATTCTTAATCTCATCTTTATTCATTATGTTCGAATGGTTTAACTGGAAAATATATATGTCAAAAGCTAAATGAAGCAACAAGCTTAAACGTTTGAATGAGTTAATTAAAATATTTCAAGCCTGACAAGTTTTCAAAAACTGGTTAAAGTTTGAAGCTTTAACTTTTTCTTCTTAATTCTTTCTGCAATATTAAATATATATATAAACATGATCTCTCTTCAACTTTGACTTAATTTGCAACCGGAAGCAACTTTTGATTCTTAGAATTAATCAAATTAAACGGAGCTGTTATTAAAAGTCATATTTTCGGCTTTATTAAGTAATATATTTAAGCTCTTGTGGTGCTTGAAATCAAAGATACAAATTTGTGTTGTCATAATGTTTGAAATGATTTTTTACAGATTTTAATGCTAAATAAAATTCCAAAAAAATCCACTTCGATATAAAATAAACTTTTCTCCTAAAAATCTATTAAGCATTTGATTGGCAAATTCTTGAAATTTTCTTCTAAGGTATTTTACTTCCACAAATACCTGAGAACTGAAATAATCCTTAAAATTTCTGACACAACCAAATAGCTTTTCAAAGTTACGAAATTCTACTTTAAGAAATATTAATTAGATGTCATAGCTTCTTAGAATCCAAAGCAATGCTCGATTGCTTCACAAGCCATAAATCAGTTAAAGATGTCAAAGGACTCTTTCATTGTGTAAGCCTTCAACTGTGACTGGCGTCTTCTAGGAAAAATATGATTGGATATATGTGTTTATTAAAGTCTATCAACTTGGGTTTTTATTGAATTTCGTTTTCCGGTTAAAGCTACAAGCATTCAGCTTTATTGAGCAGCGCCCTTTGCAAGACATCAGCTTGTTTGTGACACTTTTTTTCTACTGTTGCATGTGTCGCTTCCTGTTGTCTTGCCACATGCGGTGACATGGGGCGGTGTGTCAAAGGTCAAGATAAACATATTGCCGACACTATTGATGACTGTCGAAAAATAAGGTTTTTGCTCTTCTTCTGGTGCGTGCTGATTACCATTTGGATATGGAATCACTTGTCTCAGCTATGGCATAAAAACGATTGATATCAATATTAAGGCATCACGCAACATCGACTCCATTGAGCCAGAATCTATGTTATGCCATTTTGTTGATGTTTTGTCATTTAACGCTGGCTTGTTGCTGCCAGTTCTTAACTTAAGCGTCAACATATTTCATTTCGGCTCTTGTTATTGAGGTCATGTAATAAAATATATATAGTAAGTATACCATATGTTTGTTATATATATTTTTCATGGTCAACTTTATAGCTGAAATGTTTTAGGCATAAAAAAACCTTATCCTTTGGCTATACTTCCTATTTCTGAATCTCAACTCTTTACGAGCACGTCACAAAGTTGAAGTTTTTATTCAACGCCATTAAACGGAGCAGCATAAAGGCAAACATTTAATTCGGTCATATGGCAAAGAGTGTTGAAGTAGGCTTCTTGTGATGAGTACCAAAAACAACAAAAAACAGTAGTAAAAATTCGCATTTTATTGTGGCAATTGAAATGCAAATGGCCAATCAAAAAAAAAGAAAGAAGAAGTACACATAGGAAACGCTTAAATACACATATAGCCATAATAGTAAAAAAAGTAAAAGCTTGAAAAAGTCGGACGCAATTTGCTAGGCATTAAAAGTAGAGCCTCAACTTAGACAACAATTATTCAGATAAGTTATATTTTCTACAATTATTTGTCTTTAGCTCTTTATCAATGCTTGCCTCAACTTAAAGCCTTATTAAAAAATCATAAATCATAAAACTGAGCTTTATTGTGGATTAAACATTTCTAAAAGTCTGCAAGAAGCTTTAAAATTAAAGGCCTAACAAGGATTTACCTGAAACTGCTTTGCAGGCTTGCCTGACCGATAAGCGTTGACAAAGTTTTCTGTCCTGCAAAAAAGCCAAAATGTCTGCCAGCTGGCGATTGTCTACTGCCACCCTTTTGTCCCACCACCCATTTGCCGTGTGTTTTAGCAGCTGTTCTCATTAAATTAAGTGCTTAATTGCTTCAATAAATTTTTGTAAATTCTCGAGTGCAAAGTTCCCACATACTCATCGTTTACTACACAACAACAACAACGAAAACAGAACAAAACATTGCATAATTGGCAAAATTATCTCGTGCTTTTCATTTACCTTTTTTTCTACTATCGTCTCCTCTGTGTTGTGACTCTTCTATGCCATGCTAATTGCATTTTTTTTTTTTTGTATGTTTCGCACTCAACTTGAACCCATAAATAGTGTCTCAGGACTGTAAAAAATTGTCAATTGCCGTAATTTGCCAAGCTGCCTTTTTCTATATCCTATCTTTGCGTCAGGTATGCCACTCGGCTTTAGATACATACGCACTTGGAACTCATATGGCATCGCGTCTCTCCCACTGCTAATCATGATTAATTTGCATCAATTTGCTTGAGCTATATTTAGCTATACGATTTGTGCAAAAATGTTTCACACACAAAGTCTGTTGACCAAATTAAACCACTTACAAAAAGAAATTCTAACTAAAAATTATTAAAGGGCACAAAATCAACTTAAACTAAAGTTGAAAATGTTCCGATTTTGTCGAAGCTATGGAAGAAAAAATCCACCTGTTTGTGGTCAGCATGTTTATAAATAAATAAATATCTATCTGAAACGCATTCATTTCATTTTCTGGTCTTCTTCTCACTTTATTTGCAGTGAAATGTTTGTGGTTTTTTGTTGAAAACTAAAGTGGAAAAAGACGAGCAACAAATGACAATTTTTTGTATGAAGCAACAATAGACAAAGGAATTAAAACAGTTGATTTACACAACGAAGCGTAGTTGAGTGCATCACATTTTTGGGTTTAGAAAGAAACAGATAAACTTGTGTGCATTGGACCAAACCGCAAAAGCACCAAACCCAAAAAAAATAAAAAAAACACCGGCATTTACAACAAGAAGAAAGAGTGAAATATGTCGGATACAACATCGTTTGAAATGGGCTCGGTGGATCGACCCAACCGCTTTCAAGTGAATCCAGTTAACCATCACAAAAACAAAAACAACACTGGCAACGGCAACGGCAACGACAACAATGGCAACGAATCACACCCGCTTCAACCAGCCACCGAAGAGGTCTATCGTCGGCTGACCAACATTGAAGGAGACCTGCTGCCCGAGGATGACACTTTCGATGCGACACAATTGCTTAAGAAACAACAGCCCAGGGTACAAAGGTGAGAACTCTGCTTCACCAGTAGAAAACTTTTATTTTTTTGCTTAAAGTTATTTCATTCTTTATTTGACCTATTAAAAAAAAGTTTCCCATGTGCCAATTAGTTTGTCATGCTCAGATACATTTGTATTGTTTGGTTTGTTAGCTATTTAATGGATCAAGATGAAATTTTGAGTTAAGCTTGAAGCTATGACAAAGTAAAAAAGATTTCTCGGCTGCTTGGCCATTGGCATCAAATTTCAACTTGATGCGTCTATCGAGCCACTAAAAAGTTGTTCGACCTTAAAGTTCAACAAACAGAGGTTGCTCTGAAAAGTGAAACAATGTTGTATCATTGGGGAACACAATACAAAAGCAATCTCAGCAGCAGCAGCAGCAGAAGAATATCTAACGAACCATTTGTACTTTTGGTATTGAATGAATGCAATCGAATGGACCAAGCCATTTGCATAGCCAATCGATTGAGTTCGTGCTGTGAGTTCTTTCAGGACGATTACACCAAGTTAACGACTCTTCATCATTGTCCAAAAGCCATTTTACCTTTTTATTGTTGGCCTCTTTAAAGCTATAAATTATCAAACTCGTAACGGCAAGACATAAAATATGCCATAATTGTCGATTTTAAATTCAAATGAATTTTCAAGCTTATCAACATTATTATAATAATGTAATAATAATAAGCTGTCATTAATCAGCGAATCAGTGAACAGTTCCTAAGAATAAATGATGTGTTCAGCCATGCAATCAAGATGACCAAAAACATAATACGTATACGCAATAAACGGCGTTATTAGTTTTCGATTCGTAGAAAATGCATTACACAATGGTTTCCGTTGTATTAAATCATAGTAATCGTTAATTAATGTTCAAAATTATAAATGTAAGTATTAATGCGAGATACCACGAAGCAATCCAATTAACTAGACCACAATTCGTATTTCAATGGAAAAGTGCACGATTGCATAATCAGCAGGGATTCATCCAGCCATCGCATTATCATCAACGTGAACAAGCTAAACTTAAGCAACAACTATCATTATAATTAACTAAGTCAGTCGCCGGTTTTCAAACAGCTGTGTGCGAGGGGTATCCTGTAGCATAAGTGGTATCAGCACAAGTACACAAAAAAAAAAAGACGGATTAAAACAAAACAATTTGGTACGGAGCGAGCTCAGATGGCGTGTAATATAATTTACTTTGACATTGAGCGGCAAATGAAATAAAAATGAGAAAATCCAACCATTCACAGATGACAGCGCCTGTAAGGTTTAGTAAAGTGGCTGGAAAAGGGTATACAGTTTTTTGTGCCGATGTTTGCAAACGGACAGAAGAAAGCATCTTTGACCTCTTTAGGTTCCTTGATCCCAGGGACTATGAGAGCAAGAGACTTAAGATCTCTTCTTAACCATAAGTTTTTTTTTCGTTTTCGAATTTAAGACTGCCATAAAAAACGGCTCATCTGTGAAGATTTTCTCAAAACCGGTTGGAAAACACCTGAGATATCCCAGATTGAAGTTAGATAAGCCAGCAGAAGCGAAAAAGGAAAATAAAGGATTATTTTTAGTACAAGCATTTAAGGGTATCCGTCTAGTCAAGCTTACTCGCTTTTTTACTCGCTTAAGTATATATTTATGTTTTAAGAACAAAACATTTTATTTTTTATTTTCCAAAGCGCCAAGGGCAAAATGCAGCGGTCCTGGCTTTTTTTTTTTGCTACTCTAGATGATAATTATTATTTTTATTTTGTGTGTTGTGTTAAATCCTAGCTGTGTCAAGCATTTGGGCGTTAAATATACATAAGTCATGGCGCCATGAGCAAAAAGCGAAAAACCTTTTTTGTGTTAAGCAAAGAAAAGTCATGCAAACAATTTTTTTGGTTTGTTTATTTTCGTTTGTTTGACTTTTTTGCAGGCAATCCATCAAGAGTAGTTTTCGCGACAAGGATAAGCCATCCCGTTTTAAGGATTTGCAGACAACAACACGCTTTCAAGTCGATCCACCAAATGACGACTCAGACATGTCGAATGATTCGCAAGAGGAACGCGAACTTCTCGAAAATGAATATGATACCAAATATGGTAAAAGTTTTCGGTAAGTCACAAAGCCCCTAGACAATTTCTTCGTTTAAGCTAAGAATCTTTTTTTGAACAGTCACTTTACTCGTGAGGCGCTGCCTCGATTGGATAATTATCGCAATATGATGTCCATACAGGCCGCCTACCGTCCAACGCTCGACGAGCTGCATAATGCAACCCTAACGGGCAAAGTAAGTTGAATCCGTTTTTTAACCCCACCAATGAAATTTATTGTCCGTATGAATCTTAAAAATTAAAATTCATATCAAAAACAAAAGAGCCAGGCAATGTCCTCGCATTGAGTCGTAAAAGTCAAAAAGTCGTGTGTTTGACGCTCGAAAAACGGAATTTGGCTGTGTAAAGTGTCAAGTTTTTATTTTCTTCGTCCTCCTCTCTTCCTTCTTCATTTAAAGCGAATGCCAAAGGCATAATACCTCAGTCAACAGTTTGCAGGGTCATTAACATCAATGCGACACAAAGTTCAAAAGTACTAGGTTCAGTTCGGGCCTTTGCTTTTGGCTCAAATCTGAAAGTGAATTTATATCAGGCAAAATGTTGGCGCTGCAACCAATCTGAAAGGCATTGCAACCAACAACACGCAAACGAATCCAACTGCCTTTCACCTTAGTGCAGCTAACTGTAATTGACAGCAGGTCTTCTTGTTTGTTTTTCCGACCTTTTTCCAACCATGCTAAGTTACCTTTTTTTTTTTGGGTGGCGGTGGCTGTTGACTTGTCTCAATTGACTTTTGCGCTTTTAAGTTTTCCATTGTCTATGTTTGTGTGTTTGTTTGTGTGTGCGTGGGTCGCTTCAGGCATCGCAAATAAAATTTTGTAATGCAATCAATTGCCACTAATTGATTTTGGACTTTTGAAAATTGTACTCAGCGAATTTTCTCGGGGGCGTCAATTAAAATTTACAACACCGCACAATATTCAATAAGTAAAAAATATTTTTTCAATGGTTTGGAAATTTTTTTTTTTTTTTCTCTAAAGGACTGACTGACGTAGAGAAGTAAAGTGTTAAGGGTTTGGTATATAAATAACTGAAACTGTTTAAGTTAAGAGGTCTTTACGGATAAAATTTCATTTTGAGCTCGGATTAAAACCGATGAATTAAAAGTTTAATTGAAATGACTTAGGGATAGTTTGGAACCTAAACTTTTACTTAGATTTCAACAATTTGAAATAAAAACTAAGAATGTTCGATTGAGTTTAAAAGTAGAAAGGGTTGTCTCTGTGCCAAATATGTAGAAAATGGCTTGGTTAAGAAGATGCAATACGAAAAAAAACCTAAACAGTTTCCCTCTCTGGCTCAAAGCTTATTTGCAGCACTAGACTGTTAACACAGATATATAATTTACATAACCATAGATAGCACTAAAAAAAACTCGAAACCATAATACCCTATGTCGCTTTACGTGGGTTAAGTGAATAAATAGTCATAAGAACCCCAATTAGCTAACGGGGATTAAAACTTAAATGCTTTGCCACAAGCCGTTGCGGTCGCTGTGGCGAATGATTTATATGACAAACAGCCGTTCGGATGGCTTGCTAAGCTGCCTGCGTGTATTACATCCATCCAATCATGTCAAGTTCTAAATACATTCTTACATATGTATATCGCATTCAAGTTTGTGTGGCACATCATCTATCAAATGTAGAGAAGCTTGATTGAAAATGACTTTGAGCTTTTTACACAGAACACGCACAGCCTTCAACGCAATCAGGATTTGGAGTCGGGCAACACAAATGGCATGCTCAAATTTGGCTGGATCAAAGGTGTACTCATACGTTGTCTATTAAATATATGGGGTGTGATGCTATTTCTGCGCCTCAGCTGGGTCGTCGGGCAGGCGGGCATCATTGAGGGATTTATATTAATACTGACAACAACCGCTGTAACAACCATAACGGCATTGTCAATGTCAGCGATAAGCACTAACGGCGTCATCAAAGGAGGCAAGTAATTAAAGTGACTACCTACTACTACAGTCAAATTTTAATATAACAAACTTCTGTATAACGAATTCAATTCAATTTTCTTGTCTCCTTGTAATTCGTTAGATGGAAGTTCGACTGTATATATATATGTATATTTTTAATAGCTTATTGTTTATTGGTTTCAGGTGGCACCTATTATATGATATCCCGTTCGTTGGGACCCGAATTTGGTGGCTCGATTGGTTTGATATTCTCGCTGGCAAATGTTGTTGCATGCGCCATGTATGTTGTTGGCTTTTGTGAGTCGTTGCAGGCCATGCTCACAGCAATGGATGTGGTTATCGTTGATGGTGGTGTCACTGATGTCCGCATTGTGGGTAGCACCACCATACTGCTGCTGCTCATTATCGTTGTTGTTGGCATGGAGTGGGAGGCCAAGGTGCGTATGATTAATTCATGTGCTTTCCGCTTAGTTGAAATTCTCTTCTCTTCCTTCGTTTTATCGTTTGTTGTTGTTTTTTTTTTGGTATTTTGCTTGTAGGCACAAATCGGTTTGCTCATCATTTTGCTGGCTGCCATCGCTGATTTTCTCATAGGCAGCTTCATTGGGCCCAAGAATGCTGGCGAGTTGGCCAAGGGCTTCATCGGCTACAATGGTTGGTTGTTTGGGACGTTGTCGAAGAGACTTTTAATCAAATTAATGTCTGCTTTTTTTTTTTTTTGTTGCAGCCACGGTATTCCATTCGAATCTATTTGCCGACTATCGTCATCAGGGCTATGTCAGTCACGATTTCTTTTCGGTCTTTGCCATCTTTTTCCCAGCAGCCACCGGTATTTTGGCAGGCGCCAACATTTCCGGTGACTTGAAAGTGCGTCATACTTGGTTTTTTGGGTAACATTTCAAATGACTATATATATATATATATTTCAGGATCCACAAAAATCTATACCCAAAGGCACGATTCTGGCCATTGCCATTACAACAGGCACCTATTTGCTGATGGTTCTCATCTGTGGCGGCACTGTGGCTCGCGATGCCACCGGCTATGTGGTCGATACTCTTAATGGCTCTTTTGCATTTCTAAACTGTTCGACAAGTAGGCACATTTCTATTCTGCCCTTTTTCTGTTTTTCTATTAATTAAGTTTACATTTAGCTACTACGGGAACATGTTTGTATGGGCTACAAAATTCCGTGCAGGTAATTGAATTGGTAGCCGGGTTTGGGCCGCTCATCTATGCTGGCTGCTTTGCCGCCACATTGTCATCGGCATTGGCCAGTTTGGTCTCGGCACCAAAGGTCTTTCAGGTAAGCACAGTCGGTAGCAAAGCCTCGCAGTTTATAAATAACATTTTGGCATTTACAGGCTCTATGCAAGGATGAGCTGTACCCGAAAATTGTTTGGTTTGCCAAAGGCTATGGCAAGAACAATGAGCCAGTGCGCGGTTACGTTTTGACGTTCGTCATATCGATGGTGTAGGTGTAGTTAGGATGGCAAATTTAAATATATCCATTTTTAATATATATTTATTTTTTTAGTTTCATTCTTGTTGGTGACCTCAACTCGATTGCTCCGCTCATTTCGAATTTCTTCCTTGCCGCCTATATGTTAATCAACTTTAGCACATTCCATGCTAGCCTGGCCAAGCCAGTTGGCTGGCGTCCAACATTTAAGGTAAGCTAACAATTCAATTGTCACACACAGAACTTTATTTAAATCTAATCCAATGTGCAGTATTATAATATGTGGCTGAGTCTTGTGGGCTCTATATTGTGTGTGGCTGTCATGTTTTTGATATCCTGGGCAACAGCACTCATCACGTTCTGTGCGGTATTGGCATTGTACTTAATTGTCGCCTATCGCAAACCGGATGTCAACTGGGGCTCCACCACACAGGCACAGACGTACAAGAACGCTTTGATGTCCGTGCAACAGTTGAACAACGTGGAGGATCATGTGAAAAACTATCGACCGCAAATACTTGTTCTATCTGGGCTGCCGAATACGCGTCCGGTTTTGGTTGATTTCGCCTATATGCTAACCAAAAACCTGTCGCTGCTTGTTTGTGGTCATGTGCTGCGCGGTTCCGGCTCGCAAAAGTATCGCAACTATCTCAAGGAACGTGCCGCCAACTGGTTCCAGAAGCATCGCGTCAAGGGCTTCTATGCTCTAATCGATGGCGAGGACTTTGAGGCGGGCACACGTGCTTTAATGCAGGCAACGGGCATTGGTAAACTAAAGCCAAATATCTTACTAATGGGCTACAAAACCGATTGGCAGACATGCGAGAAAAAGGAACTAGTGCAATATTTCAATGTAATGCATAAGGTAAGTGAATTTCGAAAGAAAGAATATTAACTAACAAGCAGCATCAAAAGTCAAGTTTGTATAAACGATAAAAGAGGCGATAAGAGGTAGATACATATCTCAGTTATCGAAATATAATCATTATGTTATCGATTACAAATGTTATCGATAACAGAAAATACTCAATATTTCAAACTTAAGTCTTTGATTTAGAAACTTTGAATTAAAAACAAAAGTTTATTTAATAGCGAGAGACATTGGTTCAGGCTTTATGCTTGCTATGCTAGTCGAACTAGTTATTAAGTTATTTATTCTTCAAAATTCCCTCACTTTAGGCCCTAGATATGTATATGTCTGTGGCCCTATTGCGTGTGCCGCAGGGCCTGGATTGCTCACAGCTACTCGGTTCGCCGGATAACAGCTGGACGACGGCAAACAGTAGTTTGGATGTGCCCCGAACGCTGCAACCCAATGAGAGCTCCAATGATCTGCAGGCTGCGGAGCATACAACACGACTTGGCCTCAGTGGCAGCGTGGACTCCCTAAGCCATAATGTGTCTCAAGGTATGTTGAACAACCCATTTTGCATGTGAGCTGTTTATTAATCTAAATATTTTTAACTATTTTTGCATGGAACCCAAAAAATGCGCACAAAATATAACAAACTTTACAAAAAAAAACCCACACACACAATACACAATGCACCGCAAACTGTGAACTGTAAACCCAAAAGTTTTTGATGCCGCCAACAAATTGGGCCGCACTGATAATGGCCTGAATTTTATCAAATGTAAGTATCAAACATTGTACAGAGAGAGAGAGAGAGAGAGAGAGAAAAGGGTGTTAGTGAGTGCGTGTGTGTGTGTGTGTGTGTGTGTGTTCGCGTATGTGTTACCCGTTTTCCAATTTGTTTTTGTATTTTTTGTAGTGCGTTTCCGGCAAGGCCTTTGTAGAATACGCTCTTGGCCAGGTGGAGTTGAGTGTAAGATCTATTTTACGTGTCGTAAGGTAATTGAATGGAATGTGAAGTGCAGTTAGGGTTACGGCCATTAGTAGGTAATTATGTACGAACCGGCTGAACAATCTTCTATTCCTCTGATCCGTTTTGTCTTTCCTTCCACACTCCGCCGCACTTTGCATGCATGCATCTAATTCGCAAATGCTAATTGCTTTTGTAAACTTTATTTATGCCGAGAATGTGGCTCAGGTCACAGCAGCTGTTGCGCAACAACCCTTTTTGGCAATGTGTTAGGCAACCCCAAATTAAGAAATATTCCCCAAATTTTGAATTTCAATTTATACAAACTTACAAGACCCAAAATCTTGTTGCAATATACATATGAAGGCGTTACATCCTTGCCATCCTTGCTCACAAAATTAATGGCCAAAAAGAGGCAGCGGCACAGCACGTTTAAGCATGTTTCGAATATTTTTTTTTTGCATGTTTGAAAATGAATATGTAAATATTTGTTAAGATTATCAGGATTTTTGATTGCTTGATTTAAATCATTAAAACTAAATTTTAAGTTTATTTGTTGCCTTGTTGTCGTGTTTTGTATTTGATAATCGTCTGTTTTTAAGACTACTTAACACTAATTTGTTTTACAACTCCCACACACAGCTTCCAGTACCAGCGATTTATCCTTCATAGCCGGCACTCAGGTGAAGGATGTGTCCGGGCTGCCCGATCCGCTTGACGCCAAGACTGTCAACGAGCTGGTAAGAAGAGGCGAGCTAGGCAAGGATTATCTTGAAAAGTAAATGAGTTATACTCAAATTACAGCCAAATACTCTGCGGAAATCGAAACAGAAACATGACGATCCTGTTTCGCTCTATCGTGGTCCTGGCGGTGCCGAGCTACCCAAGGATATCCTCACTGACCTGACGCAATTTACGCGTAAACGCAGCCATGCCGTTATCGATGTCTGGTGGTTATACGATGACGGCGGCCTAACACTGCTGCTGCCTTACATCATAAGCACTCGACGCACCTGGCAATCATGCAAATTGAGGTAAGCAAAGCTAAGCCAAAACCGGGCGGACCAATAGGCCCACAGCCCGAAGCAGTGCAAAGTTAATTTAGCATAAATTTAAATCTAAATTAAATAGCAGAATGCCGCTGTTTGGCTTCGACAACCCGACACAAGCATACTAAGCAGGCTTTAGCCAACTGTTCCTAGAATTGCACAGAGCGAAAAATAGAATAGAAACTCAGTTTTTACTCAGACTGAAATGTGATAATTAGAAGAAAATAGAATGATGATCCTTAATGATAAAGAAAAAAACTATAAATTGATATAAATGAATACTCAATTCATTTAATTTGAGTTAAGTTTAATCTATTTTAAGTAGAGTTTGGCGAGATTAAAGTATACTTTTACTTAATGCAAGAAGACATTTACTTAGTTCTAGTAGAGTTTTACTTAATTTAAGATTGTTTTCTCTTGAGTTTTCAACTTATTCGAAAGACTTTTTTGCTCTCTGTGTGGATAAAGCCAAGGCCAGCTGCCAGTTTTACCAAATGATGGACGTTTTAGTTGAGAGAGCAGGAGTGAGAGGCAGTCATCCTTCGATAGCTTTGAGTAGATGTCGATGCTGTCTGCAACAGAAACTGACAAAAAGCCCTTAAAATACAAAATTTAATCCCTCGCAACTCCACGAAGCAGTGAAGCATTTAGTCGAACATTTAGTCTATTGCCAACTCGACTTTTGAGTTCTTTATTTTATGAGCTGAAACAGCGAAACCGCGAAACAGGTGAAGTCCTGCTATCGACCAACTAAATATATAAACGTGTTGGAATGTCTTTATTGGTTGGCACGTCTAACTCAAAATTTAACTGGAATGTTGGTTGAATTTTCTATGAAAAATAGCAAATTCAATCCCACATTCAACAATTTTAGATTTTCGCGCAAATAGCTCAAAAAAATTCTCTCGCTTTTAAAAGTATAAACAACAAGGTCCTCCCTCTCTCTCTCACCTTTTGAATATCCATTACAGTATTTTATAATCTGAAAATCGTCATTTTTTAATGTTATTTATTGATACTGAAATTTGTTTACGTGCGGGCGCATCATTTTTAATTTTCATTGCATTTGATGCAGTTCATTTTTTTTTTTTTGACGATGAAAATTCGATTGAGCGAGTGTCCATAATCAAGTTGATTGCATTTTTTATATTTGCACCCACTTACAAATGTACACAAAATGAATTTTGTTTTTTTTTTTGCTTTTGCAACCACCAGGGTCTATGCATTGGCAAACAAACAAACCGAATTGGAATACGAGCAACGTTCTATGGCCAGTTTGTTGTCGAAGTTTCGTATTGATTACTCCGATCTGACTTTAATACCGGATATTACCAAGAAGCCGCTGGAAACATCCACGCAATTTTTCAACGAATTAATTAAGGATTTCCTTGTAAGCGAAAAGGAAAATGGGCACAGCAGCAAAGCAACGCTAAATGAGGACGAAGGTGACATTGGCTTCTACCTTGTTATTATTATTATTTATTATCATTTGTTTTTGTACTTTAACCCTTAGCTCTCATTAGCGACGATGACCTGTTGGCCGTTGTGGACAAAACAAATCGTTATCTGCGCATTAGGGAATATCTGAGAGAGCAGTCGACCAACTCGGATCTTGTGGTGTTGACGTTACCCATGCCGCGCAAGAATATTGTTACGGCGCCACTTTATATGGCCTGGCTGGAGAGTTTAAGTCGCGACATGCCACCATTTTTGTTTGTGCGAGGCAATCAGACAAGTGTCCTCACCTTCTATTCATAGAAATACATATTGTTTTCTGGTTGTTGTTTTTAACCCGAAACTCACTCTTGTTGTTAGTTGTACGAGTACAAGAAGCTTCGATGTTATTCTAGTTGTACCATAAATGTATTTATATTTATATAGTATATAGACAGATACACTCCCACAACCATGACGCACACCTACACACACCCACACAAACAAACAAACAAACGATTAAATTTTATGCAAAGCCTGTATCCCTATTTTGTATTACACAATTTCGTAAAGAAGAATTTGCTGCAAAGAAGTTTTTGTGTTTTCCCCTTTTGCGCCGCCGTTACTTATTTAGTGTTTTTGGTTTTATTTTTTTGATTTTTGCAGCTACTACGTGCGCAATTGAATGGCTATTAAATAGGTCTTATCTGTAAACCAACCGATGTGATTCGTCTACAAATTGTGAGAGCCTTTTACACAGCTCGCGTTTAGCTGAGAATTGCATTGGTCTAGTAAATTGAAATAATGTCGACCTCAAGTCATGCCCGGCAGTCTTGGGGTTACACCGCTTGCTACTTGGCATATTAATTTCTTCATTTTGTTTAAATTTCAATTGTTATGGTTGGTTTTGTTTTGACCATTATTTGCCATGGATCCAATGAGCCTGATAGTCCCTAAAGACGGGCAATTCAGTTGCGAGACAATAACATTGTTTTAATTTCAACTTTCCGATACAGTATCTACTTAGCATGCTGCCGGGATAACATAGGTGTTTGCCAATGTAAAATTTTATCTTGCCTGACTTATAGCTACAAAATGTGTGTTGAGGTTAAAAGAAGCGGAAAAAAGCATCAGCGACAACAGCCAAGTTAATATAGCCATGTTTGTCTATCTTTTTGAATGCATTGATTGATCTAAAAAAACATCAGACTTATGATTTTAAGTATAAGTTATCTAAACTACTTTGTTATCGATAATTATCGATAGTTCGTACAAATCGCAGAGAAATGCGTTATTGATAAGAGCAACATCCTAAATATATAGTTTTAAGCTTTTTCATTCTGATCTTTGGCATCATATTGACCTTTTCGGCTAAAAAAACCACAAAAAAGCTAACGTAATTTTTAATTCTTCATTAAAGAGTTTAGGTTATTTGCCGATTCCAGCACTCTCTCCCTTGTTACCAACTTTATTTACCCTTAAAGTATTTGATTGGTCCTGTCAGCAGCGATGAGATGACATTTTTACACAACAATGCATTTACTCGAAAATTGCGTTAGACATTTTCGTGTACCTCTATATAAAAATAATAATAATAGCATAGCTTCTTTTGTATTTATTCAGCCTGGTCATGATGCGTGGAAAAAGAAAGCCTGTTCAGTTGGAAAAGAGAATAATCATTTCGTTATTTTATTATTATCATTGCCATAATTTAATAACTTAAAGGACACTCGTTGGTTTCGATTGTGTGTCGCCACAAAGTGCAATTTACATGGTTTTTCGAAATTTGTTGCAGTTTCAAAACCCATTTACCCACAAAATGAATGTAAAGTTGAATGTGTGGTTCATACCAACGGTTAAATTGATTTTGAATTGCATTTGACTTCAATTCGTTTATTTTGTAATTTAGCTAAATGCTTTTACTTAATTAGGTATGAAATGCGCATAGTTTGCTTTGATATTTAATTAGCATAGATAAATGTTTATTTTTGGCTATATTTGTCCAAAACAGATAAGCATTTGTTGAAGTTAAAACATTTCATTTTGTCCATTTTCAGCTTTTTGTTTTTCACAAATCTGCGTGGACACAACGCGTGTTGCTGTTTGCGTTGCCTTGTTCTATTTATGTAGTTTATTACGGGTGCCAAACAGCATAAGCGCACACACACTGCCTTTGTATTCCCCATCAAGCTGAGAAAGTATTTTATCTCGTTTTCGTACGGGGAATATGTTGCGTATACATAACGTTCATGTCACTGGCAATGCGAGTGACTCTGAAATATTACCAGCATTGCTTATCATCTCAAGAGTTAATTAACTGGCGATGTGAGTAAAATACTTGAACATAAATGTATTTAATACGAATGAAACATGGCAGCAACGAATATTTCAGCGCCTGAAAGTATGCAACAAATAATAAACTTCGCCACACCTCCAACTTAATTTGATTTGACTTTGCGTTTGCCGCACGATTGTAATGAACTAAGTTTGACATGCTACTTGACTTAAATCAATTAGGGTAGTTTTTGCTGCACGCAAAGTGTACTCGTGCGTGCCATGTGTGTTTGTTTGCGAATGTTTTGCTACAACAACATCAAGTTGAGTGACATTTAAGTTCATTTGTTCTAGATCCAAGTACACCTTAAGTTCAAATCAAATTCTTCTGTTCTTGGTTCAAGCTTTTAATGAAATCGATATAAGCTGGTGTGTATCAATTATGTCGTTTTATTGTACTTGAATCAAGAACTACATTCTCAGTTTAATTAATTCTGTACTTGGTTCGAAATGTTGGGCTTTAAGTACGAGATACTTAATTATTTATTATTATTTATTATTACATATACACACACGTTTTGTTTTTGTTTTAAAAGTTTTCCACAAGTTTTGTTATTTGATTGCCATCGCCTGACACTATTTAACGACAACTTGGCATCAGTTGCAGCACAAACACAAACAGTTGGAAGTTTTAGCTACAAAAGAACTAACAAGTGTTTAAGTGAAGAGTTTTGTAAATGCTTTTCATTTAAAATCTGTTTTACAGCTTTAAGCACTTGAGCGTGTACATAATTTGATTGTAATGACAAAGACATAAAAGCTTCTAGTTGTTATTCCTGTGAAGGTATTGTACGCTGACTGCTCACACTTCAAGTTTCGTCTCGGTTGAAAATCGTTTCTTGTTAAAATTTAAATGTCAGTGTGTAAGTGTTTGTAGTACACATGTGGCTAGGTTGACTTCTGTGTTTTATGGCTTAACATGAAGAGAATTTGATTAGAATTGAATGTACAAATTAAAGTCATGTTCTTACTTATAGCCAAAAGCTTTTTTCCCCATGATTTCCCTATCACAAATATTTTGCCTACAAAGCCGCTTAGCCCGAACATAGTCTGCCTTGGTTTTGTTGTATTTTACTTTTTTTTAATATCATATTTTTACTGTCCCAAAATTGTTTTGTAAGCCGATTTAAAGGACATGTTATGCCCAAACGACATGCGTTGAGATTACCGTACCAAAATGCTTCTCGCACTCACATAATTTCAAATTGAATTGAATGGGCAACAAATATCGTAAGCCTTTCTGCTCAGATTTTTGCTCACGAGCAAAATTAAGTCAAAAGGTATTAAATGTTTGGAGGGCAAAACCGATTCAAAAGTTAATCCAATAAGTCAATTAATATTCTTGCCAAAACGAATAAAAATAGATAGCAACTCTAACGAAAGAGCTGAACCAAGAACAAGCCAACTTCTTATGAGCTTAACGATTTAATGCTATTAACAAGAATCAAAACCATTGATTCAAAGCAGAAGGGCTATTCAACTTCATCTTATGATTTTTCATTTTTAGCAGTCAATTGTTTGCTTCGTGGAACCGTAGGGCACAACGTTAAGTATAAGCTCTGTACTCCCTGACCTACATCAATAACTTAGTTTTCTGTTCGACAAAGTTGAAGGCACGCATTGCCTGTCAGTGCTACTGCCTGGCTACAATGTGCTGTTGCAGACGAGTATTTAGAGTCAGGCAACCTCACGCACTGGCACATACATAAATCAAATGTATCCGCTGACAAACAAGAGCGGAACGTAAGGGCATTATAGTCCACATTAAGCTGTCAGCACAACAAGCTACCAAGGCTATTATTATCAAAAATTCTGGACCACTCTTTGATGGCCTTGATCAGAACTAATACGGAAACGAAGTTGCACGCACCAATACACACACATGAAATTAGTTAAGTGTCTTCTCTATCGAAAGCGCTGCACAACGCGGCGTATACTTAGCGCTTTAGCGTCTTTCTAGTTAGCTAAGTCAACGAGCCAGTTTTAATTTGGCCAATGACTTATTGAAAAGTTTGTGTGCGTATTGCAAGCTGGTCGAGCGTTCGCCATAAAACTTTTTAATACTTTAGGCAACAACTAATTGCGCAGCGCTGACTTTGCAGTCTTCCAATATCTCTCTCGCCTTAAAGTAAGCAAAAGCGCTAGAAGCATGGTAAACAAAAAATAAACCAATTTGCATTCGATGGTTTAAGTGGTTGGCTTTCAGTGGGGCTGACGCCATTCCCAAATTGACTAACGGCAGTGGGGGTTACTTAACTTCTAGGCTGGCCTACCCTTAACTTTTTATATGCGTATACGCATTATGTTTATGTAAATAATATTTAGCACGCGTTTATCGCATAAATACTGCTCGTTGATAGCTACCACCGGCCATGTATGTATGTGTTGCCTGCCCGCTGTCGCTATCCATTCTTAAGTTGTTCATAAACGCGCCTTTTGTTACAGGCCGTCATCATCGAAACGCCTTGTAATACCCTAAAGACATTTGAAAATGGCTGAAAGGCTATAATGATGTTGCGCCCCCATTGGTTTTATATAAATTTTGGATCAGCATAAAAATCTGAGGCGATTTACAGTCATTGTTTTCTTTCGATTATTATCGATAGCGCATCATTTTCGATCAACCACTGACATTGCCACATTTGTGACTAGTAACAAAAGCTTAAAGTTCAGGGTATCTTTTTAGTCGAGCTGTTTGTTGGCTAAAACCTTTCTACTTGTTGTATCTTGGGCTCTTGGCGGAATCTTTAACCACTAGTGTGTCGGATCGATAGAAAGAGACTTTGAAAGTGGCAAGCGTAGTTTGTTTATACAAAGCCTTAGGCATTGCCACAACAAGGCGGAATGAATTATTTACCAAGCAGCTACAAATTTTTGTTGGTTGGTTGCCCATAGGGATCTTAGGGTGCTCGCTGCCACATGCCATGAATCGCGATGCTGTCCTAATGGAATAAAGCACTTAACATTTTTAATGAAGCTCCAAAATCGAAAGTTAATTTTTTACTGCCACAGGACGCCAGTGGAACGCAATGCCTTCGGCGACGCAAAGACAGTGATGATTGCAATATTATGTGAGCTACGAGTACACACAATAAAATGTGTTGAAAGTGAAAAATCAAATGCAAAGCTGGAGATTGTGTTGGCATGAAAATTGTAAAGTTTATTTTTCAAAGCGACAAAATTTGCCTAGCTCGGCTCGCATGGGACACGAAATGAAAAAGTTAGAGCTCAAGTTTATGTACAATCAGAGCCAGAATGAGTTTAACATTAGCTCAAAGTAATGGCAAATTAGCAAGACGGAATCGCAACTCCCTTGCAGCCTTGCAGCCATGTCAATGTTTGTTTGTTTGTGTGTGTGGCTTAACGAATTGCCTTATTCATGGCAACGAATTGTGTTAACAGCTTAGCTGTTGCTGCTGCTGCTTCAACTTCTACTTCAAATGCTCATTTTACAGCTTTATTTTCTGATTTTTTCTGTGCTATTTCGACGGACTTAAAGCTACTTTGCCAGAATTAAAAGACACAATTTAACATTCTTTGGTGTGTTCCTCTTCAAGGAATTTCAAAGTGTTGAATTCTCAAGGATCTAACACAATTCCTTGCCATTTACACAGCATAGCGTCTGTCAGTTAATGTCACTTAATGAATGTCGACAGTTGTAATTTAGAAAATTGCTAGGACTTTAAAATCTCGTACTTCTATGTTATTTATCTTAAATGTTATGTTGGGGTGTACAAAAAATCATTGTCAAGATAAGATTATATGAATTGTTTGCAATTTTAATTTGAATAACTTTGAGCATGAAAAGAGATTTGTTTGTTTGGTTGTCAAAGATAAACACAAAAAATAGTCAAACTACAAAAAAAAAAACTTTCAACAATAAAAAGCTTTATTATTTAGACTAGTTTTTCAACACTTCTGGCGACTTTTGGCAATTCAAAACATGCTGCCAAAATAAATAGTGCTCTAGAGTTAACCAAAAAGTTCCAACAGCTTAATATAATCGTATGTGTTAAATAACACACACACATAGTATATAAAATAATTATCCACTTACAAGCCCTACTCCCTATGAACTACTTGCAAGCTCTTAATTACAACCATAATCATGTGGCAGTTCAAGTGTTGTTGTACTATGTCAAAGGCGCTGTGTTAGCTGCAATATAGCACACAGCCCCAATCATAGCAAAGCCCCAACACGTGTGTTTGCTTACAGTGAAAAGAGTTTCCACCTTGAATCAAAGCACATATGGTGCACGAACTACTAGTTCAAATGTTAAATAAAAACTACTTCAACATTCAAATATTGCGCATACACCGTGTGTGTTGCGGTTGTTTATTCAAACGAAGCGAATCAACAGTTGCTTTCTGGTGCAATTCACTAAAAATATAATGCAAATGAATCGCCTTTGGCCAAAAATAGGCAAGAGTTTTGCTCATTTCCTGAGACGAGGGTATAATAACAATTTCAAAACGGATTCTATGCATTTCCGGGAAACTAGATTGTTTGATTAATTTAATTAAAGGAATGATTGTAATGTTATAAAGCAAAAGTTGTTTGATCCCAAAACGAAAAAGGAAAATGAAAATAGTTCTTCCGTAGAATTTTATTTATATCAACAATCGGTTCAAGTTTCTGGATAAGTGCTAAGAGAAAGTTGAGACATATGCAAGCCATATTATTAATGGCTCAACTGGCAAACTATTATTACTTTTTTTGTTATCCTTTCGTCTTTAACTACCAATTAGCATTGTCTTTGACATTAAGTGCGTCGGTTCGGGACATAAATCAGGGCCACAAATTTGCAGACAGGCCGCAATGTATTTGTTTAGCTTTCTAACTAAATGCCACTAATTGCTACAAGTGGCTTTAGCCGACAACCGACAATGCTTTGGCCAAGTCTTGCTTTACATTTCTATGCGGCACACATAAAACATTTATGACCGGCCAGGCCTATAAACTGGCCGACACACTTGACCAAATATCCAAAACACTCGCCCCGAAACTAATAAAACTTCCGATCCCTTAGTCCACTACGTTAACTGGGCGTATCTGGGTGCAGTGGGCGTGGTCAATCCGTATAGCTTTTGTTATTTTGTATGCGTCACATTGTCACCATTTTGTTTTGCAATAAATGTTTCAATTCCTCGAGTTGATTTAACCAAAAAGCCATTAAACAATACAAATTTAATACAAAATTGTTAACTCAATTTTGAGATTGCGCCTAATTGGATTCGAGGTGGTGATTTAAAGGGTTTTAGGCGTTGACCATAATCTGGCCATACATCATATAAAATACGTATAGTTTATGTACAGATGGAAGGCAACAGCTGTCTCAAAAGAGCATTGAGCTCAGCATAAGGAAAAAGGGGTTAAGCAACCCTTTGACAAACCGCTGAAACCACTAAAACTGCCAAGCGGTTTGCTTAACACGCTGCTGTTCATTTCAAAACCTGAACACAAAACAAAAACTCAAACACAGCAGCCCGAAAATTTGTTGAACTTAAGCCTCAAACTCAACTCATAAGTTGGCTCGCCAATGGCAAACCAAGCAGTGCGAACAACATGTTTAAAATGTTGCCTTCATCTTTCTTTGCACCTTTCAACAAGGACTTTAACTTTAACTGACTGACGTTTATTTTTGCTCGCACATCAAATTCTTCATTTATTTATAGCATACTTTTGAGCACACGACAAACAAAACGTGGCATAAATTATTATTGTTCGTAATTAAGTGTCCATTAGGAATAAAATATAAATGTATTTTTGACATTTTCATTAGAGCTGACTTATTGTACCTATTTTTCATAACCTTTGAACCCTTTGACTTTGACGCTCATTTCCTACATCAAACAGCTATTTACATGCTAATAGCTAATTTCTCCTGAGATTTTAACACATATTTATATGCATATCAGTTACTTCTAGTTACTGTGATGCTTCAATTTATACTGCCAATTTATTAACTTGAACTCAAGTTCCTTGAACCGCATGCAGCACATAAATTCTATGGCACACACACACACATACACCTTTTTCGCAACTCGGCATTGCAGACAAAATTGATTTTTACGTGCGATAGTGTACAACGTATACAACATATGTATGTATGACTATAGCTTTATTGGTTCGAGTCATTTATTGGTTACTGTTTCAACTTTAACCTTGATGTGAGCTTATGGCTCTATTCTATCAGACTGTCTGCTGTTCTTGCTATAGTTCAGAACGTACATCCAAATAATAGACTCTCAATTGCAATGAATATTTACTATTTACTCAAACACATGCATGTTCATTAAGTATGCGAATTGCCGGCTCTAATGGATGGCCAAGAGGCACGTAACGCTACGCTTTGGCTGCTAACTGAAAAGGGTTTTATTTGCTGTATTTTATTAGCTTGGCGGCGCAAGAAGCACATTGTGTTAACACCTCGCCTGGTGATTTGGCAAGTCGTCCAATTGCAATATCATTCCACACATGCGATTTGCTTAGCTGGAAATAGGTGGGAGAGATTGGAGTGATTTCTGATTTTAATGATGTTGAAGTCGCACATAAACGAGAACATCAATGACCTGTAAGACAATACAAGTAATGACTTCCATTGACTTTGATTAGAAACGGGATATACGGTTGGTGAGTTGTTACGAAAGCTTCGTAACCGTAAATGCCAAAGCAAACATTTATTTTTAGCAGTTGACACCAGCTTGGTTTATGTGCAAATTTATTTAAGCAATAATTTAAAATGACACTCGAGTTTATTTGGCTGTTTCGATTTATTTCGGAAAACGTCATTAATTTATTGTCTTTCCACACCCAGAACATTTTGACCGTAGTCGTCAAAGCAAAATTAAAGTGGTTGTCAATTGATTTATTTGCTCTTCTGTCGCACGCCAATGAGCCTTTTTTCTTAAATCAATCTCTATCACCAAACATGCAGAAGTTTATCAGAGAAGAAAATAATTTATTGATTCCATCAAGCTTGATGGAGTTTTTAAGTTCCTATCGAACTTAAGCTCCAGATGGTCACGAAAAAAAGAACGGATTTCAAACCCGTTGAGGGAAATTTGACAACTTTTGTTTTACCAAAGCCGCTTACAACGTGCCGAATCATTCTGCATTTACCATAATCGAGTCAACACATGCCACATCCTCGCACTCATGACGCTCTCATCTCTCTCGTCGCTTGTCTGGTGGGACCCATTTCCAGCTGGACGAACCTTTTTGATAGGACTAGTAGCTTAGGCTGGGATGACAAACATGATAAAGTTTGCATTGTTTGCTTTTAGTTTTGTCTCTCCCGTTGCCAGTTCAAAGCACTTACACAGCTTTAAGCGCATTAAATGCGACTTATAACACTGCGCGTAGCTAATACAAATGTGGTGGGATTTTACATAAATATATAGCATAGATCAACTCACTACATACTGACTGACCGACTGACTGACTGATTGGTATGTGAAAAGTATAAGCAAGCGATTTTTGCTTGAAATTTAATTTCGACAAAATTGCAAACTGGAAAAACGTTTCGGTTTTCAAAACTTTTGACCAAACTTGAGCTAAAACTTTATGAACATTTTCATTTTATTCAATACCAAGCAATTCGTTTACTCAGCTATTTAAAATTTAAATGCTATGCAGGCCTTCTGAGAATTCATAAAAACTTACGCTTGCTTCGGTCCCATACATAAGGTGTCTTGATATTAGTTTTTGTCGGTCAATAAAATGTTATATGCACTTGTCTGGTGCTGCCCGCTGGCTTTGTTCTAAGCAAAAAGCTGTGGCTTTTTGTATGGTTGAGCAACCAAAGTCCCTTTGGACACTTTTAGCCAAAACATTGGCACACACGCACAGTTTTCACCACATTGGGCAGCACTTGATCCGTGATCCGGGCAACAAAACAGACAGAACAAAAGCCGCATAAAAGGAAACAAACTTGTTGAATGCTAAGAGACAAAGCACACAAAATCAGGCACCATTTGAGGCAGAAAATCAATAAGCCTGGCATGGCTTAAGCATCTGATGTGTCGGTCGTCTGCCTGCACACAAATATAGCTACTCAATAGAAAGTGTAAGAAAAGATATTGAAACACCTTGGTTGACTTATTTTTTGGCTGCCATTGGCTATTGCTGTCACAGCTAATTCTATTCATTGAATCTCACCCAAATGCGGATGGTGTGATGGATATTTTTGTTAGCTTTACGTTACTATGGCACGCATTTAATTATGTATTGCCAGCCATCGTACCTATTTCCTCAATGGCAGCCGTAGAGAGTTGAGGTGTGAGTGCCACGTAATATGTGCCACAAAAAGGCAAACTCTCTCGCTCGCCTACGCACACATTTTTAGCTTAATTAATATACATGGAATTAGTGTCAAGACATTTGGCTTATTAATGTGCTCTAATTGACGAAATGCTTGTCCAGAAAGGGAATTAGAGAATAGAAGCTAACAAGCAAGACGAGATTATCTTTTGTAATTTATTATTGAGCCATAAACTGCTTTGGTTTGTGTCAAAAAACGTGACAAGAAACGGCCCATAATTAAATTGGGTAATCTGTTTAAATGATTTTTTTTTTAGCTGGCAAAGCAAATGTAGAAAGCAAATGAAGAACCTAAAAAGAAACTGTTCAATAGCATTATATCAACTGAAACCACCTGGCTGGCATTTTGTTGGCTTGATTGCCTTCACCTAAAGCGCTTTTTTTTTCGATAAATAGAAAAGGAAAGGTCGAAACAAACGAAAATAAACAGGATAAACACAAAAGCACGAAACAATCAAAAATATGTTACACATGTCTGAAACATGGCTGGACTTCATTTTAAGATTTTCCTTTCAAACAGGTGGCTAATTTGCAGGGAAGAGTTTGCTGTCGCATACACTTTAAACACACAGGGCGTATGATTAATGTATGTGCGTTTGTGTTTTCTCGCACAGTCGAATAATTGATTAGATAGTGCTTTAAGTGCTATTGTTTGTCGCCTATCATGAACATCTGTCAATTGGCAACTTTATCCATTATTTTAAATTAGTGCCAAGTATGACATAATTGACAGATTGATCCACTTTTCAACAAAAGGTAACATGATTGCAAATCTTACCCTTTGGCTCGAAGTAGTTATCATGATTGTTGGCTGACTGTGTTGAACCCTTTTGTTTTGAGCTGTCACAAAAGGTCAAAACGGGCCATTAATAAGTTCGCAGACTGAAGATGCGCATACGAATTTCGTCGCAATTTTGTCAACATGACGTCGCAATTTCGTCGTTCGGCTGTTGACTGATTTGGGTAACTTTGACACATTGATGGGGTTGATTGGCCGACTGACCGAATGCATATGTCGAAATGTCGTTCTATTCAATTGACATTCTTCTATTCAAGTTTGGGCATATCAATTACAATCCAAACACGCACACCCAAGTTTTTCTTGCGAATGACACACAACAATTTAATTAGCCACTGTTTATGATGGCTTTAAGTGTTTCATTTGACGGTCATTAAAACCATTTAATTAGCTTTTGACATGTCGTTAATGAAGCGTAGTATGTGTGGCAAAGTATTTGACAGTTAAAGTTCTTCTTGCTTTTTAATTATGTGAAAAGCACTGCGTTGCTAAAAAATTTAATTGTCATATAAAACAGGGCTGCAAAGAGGCTTCGAAACTTTCTTTAAGTGAAAACTATTTAGAAGAAATACTTTAACTGCTCTCTCTGCTACTCTCAACTGTTTTTTAAGCTTTCGTTAAGTAAGAAATAAACAAATTGAATATTTAACGCAAAGTTATGCATTCATTGCATCTGTCGTTCATCTGAATCCAAATGAAACATGAATCAACATGTAATCAAAGTGGAATTCATTTAATGCAGATGCAAACTGTTTAAAAGTCTGCATTTTTTGAGCGTCCTTGTGGCTTGATGTTGCCTTGGTTACATTTAACATATATTTTTCAACAACTTTAAATAGACTTAAATGATTTCGTTCTTCGATTTATCCACATTCTAATCACAATTCCACACTCTTTCCCAGTCATTGAAACCGGCAAGCATGAGGCTCGATTAGTGGGCATTGCCTGAAATTTATTGACACACTGCAAAACCCAACAGTCATTGAATTAAAGTAGTTTGAAATGACGAACATGAAAGTAGCCCAAAATCTGAAGAGGCGATTTAATGAAAACAAAGTAAACCAAAAATTGCGTAGCATTAAAGTTTATGTTCAAATACTTTAGAAAACGAGCAGCGTTCTGTGTTGGAATGTCCGACGGGTGTCAAAGGGCGATAAGCTGAAACGAAAACTAAGAACGAGAGAAAGGTGAGATAGCTGTGAAGTAGAGAACTCGCCAAGGAGATACTCAAAGTTCCAGCTCTTTTTATTAACACATTGTGTGCGTGTGTGTGTGTGTGTTTCTATGTCAACAGTGACATTCTTTAAATTCAAGATGTATTTGTTATCGATACTTTTAGCTTGTCGATAATTATCTGTTATAGAGTAATGTAAGAAATTAAGTAAGTAATGCTAAGAAATATTAAATAAAAACATATAAAAATAATAATTCTCAATATTTAAGTACACCCGCTTGTGATTAAGGTCCACCTTTATATCTCATATTTAAAGTCTCTAGCTTTTAAGATTTATTAAACTCAAAAAAACACATATATGGCTAATTCAACTCAACTGATTCTACTCAACTGTGAATGCTTTTTCCATTTGAAGATGCTATCAGCTGCCTTTTACATAAATTAGCACATTTTTCATTATGCCATTTTAAAATAATTTCCATGGTTTGAGGTTATGAAAGTCAAAATCAAAGCCAAGCAATACGAACGTTAACAGGCCTAATAACTTATGTTCAGTCAGACGAACCGAATTCAGCACAATGGTTTCCATTTGTCAGGGTGCAAAATTTGTTTTTTTTTTATTTTTCTCCTCTTGCTTTACAGTGTGTGTGCCAATTTGGCCTCATGATCTCTATTATTGATAAGTGCCACACGTGGCAAAAATATTATTATATTTTTTTTTTTTGCAAATGGATGAAGTGTTGCTGCCCACACAGCAGGTCAACAGTATTTGGCAAAATTTGGGGCATTAATATTTGATATCTAAAAGCTGGATAAATGCTGCCACAGGCATTTAAGCATATTCTTATTTTTTTTTTGGGACATCTGTGCATATATAAATAAGCATAATACATAGATAAATCTACTTTGCATGAGCACACAACTGATTACGCAACACATTGACAAAAACATTCATTTGAACTCCTGAGGCTGCTGGTTTTTATTTTTCGTAGTATGCCACAAGCCCAAGGCAATAATCCGGAAGGCAAGTCCGAGTCAAGTGCTGTGTCAACTTTGTACAAAAAAAGAAATAAATCACCCAAGAAATTGGACACTGAGAGTTCTTTGAGGCACTCCCAATTCCCTAACAAACATTTTCTAAGCCAAATTATGCATTTGTTCATGACACAGGCCCTTTTTTTGCGGCCAGCATTTGTTAGACACACAGATTTTCAAGGTTAGAGCTTTAAAGTTAAAAAATAAAGAGAAGGTTGCCTTCAGCGAAATAAACTTCAATTTCAAAACCACGTTTTGTTTGTTCAAATCAATTCTAGAATGCTTTTGTCGTTCGTCAGATGTTTGATGCTCCGTAGCGCCGGTAAATAGGCTACAAAGCGCCGATTACACTGTTGGGTTCTGGCGGAACGCAGCTGCTTTTGACCACACAGAAAAGTTGTGGTTTCAGTGTAGTGCAGGGCAACCGGAGACAGAGAAGCCAAAGCACGCAAAGGATTAGTAAAGCAACTTTAACGAAGGCTGTCAGCTCACTAGCGATGCTGCTGTGTTTGACACGTTTCTTACGCACCAACCGCAGTTGCTGGCATCATTTGTCAACTTGTCTTGTCGCATGAACAAGAATTAACTATAAGTTACATTGAAAGTGTGTCAAAAGTTTTTAGTGTAAAAAATACATAGAAATTTTCTTAAACATTTGGTTAAACTTGATATTTGTTAGCGGTCAAACTTACCAAAAAAAACTTGCAAATATTATTATTTGGGTTTAGTGAACAAACTATGAACAAATTGTTGGTTAAGTTATCGTAAAGTTTTGTGGCTTGCAATTTGTAAAAAGCAATTACCCAGCATTTTTTTTAACACAAAAAAACAATTATTTTGGTTCTAAAGGTAATTGAAATCTCGCCCCTCGAGGTCGTAAAAAACAATTATTTTAACTTGTTTCGGCTTTGAATATTCTTTAAAATGTTGCTGTGGCATCGAATTAATTGTTTTTGATTATTTTATTTGAATATGCGTTTGCATGGGGCAAACTGTTAAGCTCAAGGCCATGCGGTCCTTACACAGTGAAATAGTTTGTTTGCAATGATCGTTAAAGGGTGAGGCATAATGTCGGCTACCACGTTCGCTTGTCTGACAATGTTATTTCTGTCTAACGGGAAGTTTGTCAATAATACTGCAGGCTTACACTGCGTATAAGTTATGTGAGATTTTGTATTTTTGCTGTGCGCGCCAAAACAACGAAGGCGAACATCAAACATGCTGCGTGTTGTAATCGTTGCTCCTGCCGCTGGCTACTCTAATTTTATGAATGAAACTGCTTGTTGCGGCCTGCACGCACGCATGCAAACAGGTTTGAATGTGACGAGCGCGACTCGGCTTGCGTTAGGCGAACAGTTCGCAACGAACAACCGAACTGAACGAAACGGAACGTCAGTCAGTTGCGCATCGGTTGTCAATTCGTTCAGTGATATGCAGCAGTAAACGCAACGACATCGGGTCATTCAACGGATGGTGCCAAAGTGTTAAGGATAAGATTCAATTAGAAAATAGCAGAGAAAAGTGAAAATCTTCAAAAATCAAGAAGTTGTCCTCTTTTTCATTTAAAAGTTACTCATAATTCCATAAGATTTAATAATAATCTTGCTGATATTGGAAAAATTTTGTGATTAAGTCAAGAAAACATAATCCATTAACTGTGCAAGTTTAATGTAAATAAATTTAAAATTTTAAATTAAGTGGAATAAAACAAAAAATATATTTAATTATATTCTTAAGACAAAACAAACAAATTTTAATGTTCGGTACTTGAAAAATCCATTTATTCTTTTATGTTCGTGGCTGCAATAAATTTTCGATATAATTTTAATGGTGTTGAAGTGCTCAAAATGGTTTCGCATTTGAAACGTAAAACGCAATAATTTAACCACACACAAGTTGTGCAAATATCTAACAAAAAAAAAAACACTCGCAATTCAACATTGCTTGGATAATACTTCTCACCTTCCAATAAAATTCAACAACGCATTGGATTTTCAGTGTCAAAAAATAACAAGTATTTGAATAAAAAAAAAAAAAAACAAAGAAACAAAAGACAACATGTTTATGGCTGCCAACTTGATCTATAACACCGGTAAAAATATATATTTATGTATTCTTGTAAGTGTGTTTGCGTGATTATTTGTGTTTTTTGGAATGTTTGTGCGTGCGTGTGTGTGTGTGTGTGTGTCGGGACAACTGTGTAAACATGCCGCGGCTTGGGCTTAGTTAGACAAAGCCAAAAACCGAAACATATACACAAAACACAACATTTCATCCAAGTGCCAAAAGCAAACAAACGCCAGGCTTTTGTGTTAAACTTAAACAAATAATAAAAAAAAGAAGTTATTCAAGCTGTTTGCTTAAGTCCCAAAACATATACAAATGCGGCTTTCATAATTTTGGTTGAGTGTATGTGTTAATTGGAGTTTGAATAGCGAATAAAAAAAAAACACACACAAAAAAACAAGTGGCAGGCTCTTCATTATTTTTGACTCACCGACAAACTTGTTCAACTTTAACGAGCCTCGCAAAATGGGAGCATACGAACATTTGAAATTAATTCACTTTCAGAAACTTTCCTACAGCTGCGCGAGTTCTAGTTAACGATGGGATGTACTGTACCAACAAGTATAAGTGTGTGTGTGTATGTGTTTAACTACTTATGATTGCACCCAAAACAATTGTTACTTTGTGTGGCATACGATTTAATTAAGTAATTAATCTAATCCTGTTTTTATATACATTATTTTTCCTTTACTTTTTCGTTTTTGCAAACACAATTCAAATGACAGTTGTCATAATAACATTAATTTCATAGCTGTAGCGCATACTTACTACAATTAAAATAAATAATGATAGTTTGTGTTTAACTTGATTATTCTGTTGTCGCCAGTGCGCAATGTTCATCTGTCAGTTATATTTAACATTTGATTAATCGCGTAAGACAAATACAAATGCACAGCGCTAAAGTTTACCGTATTATTATTTCATTATTGTCCTGCAGCTACTATGACAATAGCAATTTGAACAGAGCCGACGTCTTTATCTGCGAAAACTTTTACTATTGAGTGGCTTCGTCTTGTTCAGCATTCGCTGGCTGTCAACAGCATAGATAGCATCCCCTCGCCCGCCCTTTTAATACGCTTTAATTATAACAAAGTGAGTCAATAAGTTGCGCATACGCAGTGTGTGACAGAACTGCGGAGAGACTTTTTTGTGGCCACAGCTGTGCATTATGTTTAATTCATTAATTAATTGGCATAGAGAGTTAATTATGTAACAAGGTCAACAACAAAATATAGCTCTTTGGCATTTATTTAGCTTTCTGAACAGGGTATCTAAAAGTACAACACCGGCAAGCTAGCATAATCTCAATTGATAAGCCAAGTTTAACTGTTCGTTGTGTCTCTTTTAATGCCTTAAGTCTTCAGCCAAAGGACATTGGGGCTAAGTTTTTGCACAAAGTTTTGTGCGCTACTTAGACACATTTCTTGACGCATCATATGCCAATCAATCAAAAGCATTTGTTTACGCGCAATTTGTTTGTGAGCCTTAGCCAGTTTTTCGGCTGCTGGTTCGATCAATCAACTGCTCGATTTGCTAATTTTGCATATTTGTATAAATCGTTTTGATTAAGCTCACATTCATGAGCAAGAAATAACAAAAAATAACACAAACTTTTTCTATAGCACAAAACGTGCTTTGACTAACAATTAAGACAAACACACAGAATTTATCATCTAACTAGTGAGTGCCAATAGCGATTAAGTGGCAATCAAGCAATCAAGCAGTATATCAATATACATACTGCAAACAGCATTGCCATGCAATTATTGGTTAACTGAGTTCAAACAATTATCAAGAATTACTTATAATAAGTAAAATCAACTTGGAAATCAACCTAACCGAGCCATTAATGTTGCGGAACAACTTCGAAATCATATTCAAATTCGCTCAGTGCACTATGCGTATGCTTGATATTTTTTGCTGTGTTTCATTGTTGATTTCGCTGCTGCAATGGTTCTGTGTTTTGTTTTATTTTTGTGTGTAGCCAACAGCCATAACAAAACTAGACCAAGTGCATTCTTGTTAATTTATGCTCATAAATTAATTTGGAAATGGAATTTTACTTTGAACTTGCACTGCAAATCGACGCAATTGTCGCAGAATAACAAGCTCAAAGTCGCAAAGTCATCTTCGGTCAGTCTATCTATCCGTTGCATTGATTATCTATTTAAACTTTGTCTGCTGAGTTTTATGGTCGTCCGTTAGAGTTGGCTTCAGCAACAAAAATAAAAACGCCACTGGCTGTAACTTTGCTTAGCACTTTTACTACTAATCAACTGCGGCTATGTAATTAAACTTGTGTAATTGTGTGGCAAAGGTCAATGACAAAAGCATCGATGCTGCAGTTTATATCATACTATATTGAAAATTGCATAGATTGGCAACAAGTTGCTTGGAAAGTGTTGACTCTCATACTTGGCTATCTTAAATGGAAATTAATTTGAAATTGCATTTGCCTTTGAGCAAACCAAAAGTGTTTGACTGGATAGATCTTTTGATTGAATTTTGAACAAAATGTAATAATTTTCCGATTCATTTTAAGGTAAGCCGCAATCAGAAACACAGAGTGGCAACAGCTCTTAATCTTGTTCACATCTTAAAAGCGCAAAAGAAAGTGGTTCATATTTAATGAAATATTTGCTGCTGCTCTGAAAATTCAGAGAATTTTGCGGATTCTTTGTGAAAGGCTTAAGGCTTGTTGTCACATACAACGGAAACCGAAATCGAGTTCTGAGAAAATGTATTAATTTGTAATTGCACTTAAAGTATGAATCTTTAATAAATGAAACAATTCTTTAAATTTTGCAGGGCTCGTTAAAAATAAAAAATGGGCTGGTGATGCCTAAACCAACTTTGCCTAAAAACTAAACCCAACGAATTTAAATATTAAAATCGCCAAAAACCAAAATGCAAACGTGAACATTATTAAGAGACTCTTATCGAACATCCACTGGAACATAAGCCCATATTAAAACCAAAACAATGGCTGCCGTCAATGTTACCGTTTTGCTAAACAATGCATACAGTGAATCGGACAGCAATTGGTCGACGGTGGCAAATATAAGCCGACTCATTGTTGCAGCGGCTGCTGAAGTGGTGCCAAATATTGCCAATTATACGCTAAACATGTTAGATGCTGGTTTAGAACTGGCCACAGAACAAACCAGCACCGAACCAACTGCAGCGATTCATGATGCTGCCTATGCCATAATGGCCGAGACACGACTAAATAGCTCATCGCTTGGCCATATCAACACATTGCCGATGGCGGAACAAGTGCCGGAACATGTGATGGACCATGCACCACAGCTATCGCGCTCGGGTCTGCTTAAGGTTTATGTGCTTTCCGTGATGGCTTTGTTCTCGTTGCTTGGCAACCTGCTGACCATTTGGAATATATACAAGACACGGATAACGCGACGCAATAAGCGACACACCTGGAGCGCGATATACTCACTGATGTTTCATTTGTCTATTGCCGATGTTCTGGTTACCGGTTTCTGTTTGATTGGCGAGGCTGCCTGGTGCTATACGGTGCAATGGTTGGCTAATGAGCTCACCTGCAAACTTGTCAAACTCTGTCAAATGTTCAGTCTCTATTTGTCGACTTATGTGCTGGTGCTTATCGGTGTCGACCGTTGGATTGCCGTCAAGTATCCCATGAAATCACTCAATATGGCCAAGAGATGCCTTCGATTGCTTGGTGGCACCTATATATTATCGTTGGTCCTCAGCCTGCCTCAGGTAAGTGCCTTTACATCATTAAAAGTTTCTCATGAATTGTTCAACAGAATTTTCTTTACAAAACTAGATAGTAAATTTAATCAAGTTAAAAACTGGAAACTTTAATTTATTGTTGTTGTGTTTATTCGATTTAATAACATTCTAACCCCCCCCCCCACTCTGTCTCTCTTCCCATTGACAAACTTATGGAGCAATTTGTTGTCCCGCCATTAAGTCAAGCACATAAAAAAAGTAAAGCTTCGGTCCGCAGGCTGAAGCTTCTATCAGCGTAATGCTGCTATTCCTGCTGTTTCGTGCCAAAGGTCGAGTAGTATTATTGTATGTTTGCTTTATGGCACGCATACGCCCCGTTGCCCCGTTGGCAAAGCATATATATACTCCTAAAAATAAAAAAAAGGGCGTCCTGTTTGTGTGCGCGGGCATTAAAAGTGATTGCTCGAAAGAGTTTGCCAATCGCATCACAACACACACAAACACAAACACACACACACACACACACGTTGTAAGTAGTCCACATGCCGAGAGCTTACTGTGCGACCTTTTCCGATCATATGTGTGTGTGTTGGTTTAGGGGTTTGGAACTTAACGCTGTAAACGTTCGCGAACCGTCAACAGAAATGAAATATTTATTTTTCCTACTCGCATTCCGACTGTCGGCTTGCCTAATGTCTGCTTATTAATCCCTTTGAATCCGCCTCATCATTAATCATAACAGAGAGAAGAAGAAAACATATACGAATAATTTTCGCGTTTTTTTTTTTAAGCTTTTGGTGTACCTTTATTTTCACACTTTTATTGCATTATTTATGTGGAATGTTTGCTTTTGTGCCACTTGATTGCATATCTTATTAAATTGACGCTGTAGATTTATGAGCCAGCTGGCATTTCAATACTCCATTTGATTCTGATAAAAATTTACATCGACAGATTAGTGTTCCATGCAGGGTTTAACAGCACGTGGAAAGTATTTCAGCTAAAAAACAAACAAATTTTATATGCATTAGTTCGTTTTATTTTATGTTCAATACAAGCTCCTTTTATTTAAACAATGAATAAATTGCTTTGCAAAAATAATTCAACGTAACAGAAACAGCAATTTTACCTACGGGTACAAAATGAAATTGGTTTTCCACTGAATTTATAAATAACTTTCAGTTGAACATAATGGCGTAATGGATCTTTTGTTGCAATTTCCGTTTTTCTTTTTCGATTGTTCTTGTTTGAAATGCATGAAACATGCAACAGATGCGAACAAAGTTCTATACATTCCATTTTGAACATTGAAAACCTTTTTATTTTATATTTAACATGAATAATGAAGTAAAATTGGTTTGATTTCATCTGGCCCATTAAATGATAATAAAAAATGAACGAATTTAAAGGACGACAGATAGTTTCTAATGGCAAAAACCAAGAGTTGAGTTGTGGCTTTATTGAAGGGAAGTACACACATGCACATGTTATCCCGTCGACTCCTTTATGTCACTGACAATGTCTCCACGTGTTCTCTTAAGCTCCACCCAAACAAGGCACCGAGTTAATGTCAAAATATCAATGGCAATGGAAATAGCTAGTGTATTAATGTGACCTTTTTGAGTTAAGCCAATGTGCAAGTGAAAAAATGTATCGTGTTCTTCCCGGAAAAGCAGCTTAGATTTTATTTTTATAGTTCCTGTTGCACTCAATTGCAAGCAAATCCATATCGTTGCCAAACGCTTAACGTGCAATATAAAAAGCTTCATCTCTTGTGTATTTACTGTATCAATAAGCTGACGGTTGTTTGCCTGTCTTTATTTTTGCTCAACTTAGATAAATACATTTCAAAGTCACTTTTAACTGTGCATTCAGATGTTAAAGAGCACTTTTGAAACGTGACAACTTGGGAAAACTGTTGGACTTCAACTAACTTTAATTGCTTGTTTCAAACACACTGCAAATAATTGAGGAAGTTCATTTGGTTGGCTCGAAACAGAAACATGGATAAACATGTTGTTGAAAGGAAATTACAAAAAGTTTATTCAAATAACAATACTAAAGTTGCCGTTTTAAAAGTGCATACTAATGTGGCAATGTGTCTGGCAACGCCGCTTAGCCCTCCCATTTCTCCCGCTAACTATCTAAGCGCAGCTTGACAGTTCTGATCAAGAGTACGTGGTGAGAGGGCTCAAAAGAAGTATCGAAACGAGAACTAAGAATCATTAATATCAACTAATATAAACTTAAAACTAAACACAGCGGATAAGCTTTACTCAGTAAACCAAGTCCTACACTAATTATGAATGATTCTTTTTTAATTTGAAAACTGGAATATTTGAAATCTCTGAGTCTTTAAGTACCGTTTCTAATATGCTTCATCAAAACACAATTGTTAAAATTGAATAAATCTTTGATGAGTTTAAACAGAGTTCATTTCCGATACGGGCTTGTATTTGTCAGTTCTTTGGTTGATGCTTCGGTTCAAATAAAAACCGCACGTTATGCAGCCATGACATACACACACTTGGCAATTATGTATGAAAGTTTCCTTTATTGAAAGCTTTTTGGTATTTGCTATTTGCTATTTGCTTTTTGCTATTTGCCGTTAGCAATTTTTGCCTGCCTCATGAGAATTGTCTAGCTCATTTTTGCCTCATCGAATTTGATGGACATAAAATTTACTCAACATTACAACGTGACACTTGACACTACGTCTCTTTGCTGCTGGTATTGCTGCCGTTGCATAATTTGAAATGTTAATATCGTACTATATGTATGTATGTATGTAACAAAAAAAAATTCCACGTCTGACATGTGTTTGTGTGTGTGTGTGTTCACTTATATAAAGCAAAAATTGAGCGCTACTCTTGACTAAGATTCCTTCGATATCGATATGTTCGCTGTTTCTCGACTGATTTTTTATAAAAGTTTCACAGATTTTTATTATATTTTTTATAGATTTTATATAAAGTTTCGCAATAAACAAATTTTAGGTTTTTGTTGCTAACAACTATATGTATATGTTGGAAACGGGAAATGTTACCGTTTATTTGAAATAAACTTGATTTGCGTATGGCTTAGAATAGTTAATATTCCAAATTTGAGGTCTTTAGCTGTTATAGTTCCTGAGATCGAACCGTTCTTACAGTCAGACGGACGGAAAAAGTCATATCAACTCGGCTTTTGTTGCTGATTAAGAATATATGTAGTTTTTGAGTTCAATGCTTCCTTATCTGTCTGTTACATAGTTTTATACAAAAGCATTATACCCATTTTACATATTTCATGGGTTCATGGGTATAAAAAGGGAGCTCACGTCCGTAATCAATAGCCATCGTATCAAATTCAATATGTGAAGATATTGTTTCTCTTGCGTTGCGCCGCTTTTTTTTTCTCCCTACACAACTTTCAAATAAAACAAAATGAAAATCTTTAGACTTTAGACAATAAACAACAAATGTTCATCATCCCTTCGTCCTTTCCTGATAATTTTATTGTTCATGCATGTTCCTCTGTTACGAATATTAAAATACTTACAAATTCAAAGTGAAAACAAAAGAATTTTGTATTTGATTGGACAATTTTCACATTTTGCATGAACAACTTAATATCTAAAGTAATTGCTTGTGAAATATTTGTTCAACTCATTAGCTCGGCAGAGACAAAACTTTGCTGCTCAACAAGACAACAAAGTAAAAGTGTTTTATTCAAGTTCGTAGTAGCTCAATCGATAATGGCTCTATTGTATTTCATATTGGTTGGACTAGAATTATATTTTTTATGTGTGCACATCAAGTTGTTCAATTGCCTGGAAGTTATAAATGTGCGAAATTAATATAAATCAATCTTAATACCAATAGCAAATGACAATGCGTCCGCATTGGGTTTAGTGTTTCAGTTTTACTACTTTGGCCATAAACATCGCGACAGCTGTTGACATGGCCCGAACTAAGACAGAAGCTGCAGCAAGCCATAAAACGAGCAAATGAAAAGATACTTAATGTATTAGCTATAATCACAGCTCCGTTCATGCCGGGAGCCTGGCAACCTTTTGAAACGCGACTCTAGCTAGATTTAATGATAAACTGGAACATCTTTGTGTTGGCCGGATCGTTTAATTTTAGCTTCTGTCATTTATGGTTTCATTTTACAAACAACCATTGTCAGAACACAAAGTGTAAAAGCTGCAAGTATGCGATTCGCTTTGACTGCTTCTTTCTTTATTTCCATGTGAAAAGTAGTTGAAATATTTATGATTAACAAATATATAGGTTAAGGACAAATATTTACAATTCTATTTTTGACGAAATGCCATTAAATAAATGCCTTAAGGCTAATGAATAATTGATGAGCTCAGATCAATCAATAAGCAGAAAGCTAAATCCTCCATGAAAATTGTGGTCAACGGGCGAAAATGTAAAATTTCAGTCAACCAAAATTATGCAAAATATTAAAACCAAAATTATGCAAAATATTTCACTAGAAAACCAAATTTAAGTACGCTTCAATGTGTTGCAGCAGGCACACACATTATATTCCCCCAACCGCCTCCACTTACATTCCTGCCCCTCGGAGAAGCTGAAAGAATTTAATCAAACATAATAATAATAAAAAAAACTCTGTTAAATGTTTGCTTATTTTAATCAATCTGCTTGTGACATCTTTTTGACGCTTGTTCCTCTCGTTTCATATTTCTACAACTCGCGCTGTCAAATGGAAATATCGGCAAATGGCAACCTGCAGTTCTTCATATTCCATGTGGCACGCGGTCCTTTTGTTGAGGAGTTCTATCAGTGTGTAACACACGGATTCTACACAGCTGACTGGCAGGAACAGATGTATGCCACATTCACACTCGTCTTTACCTTTCTGCTGCCGCTATGCATTCTTTTTGGTAAATATACAAAACACTCTCTATGTTCTCTCATTTACTTGCTAATGTTTTGTGCAACATATTTTATTATATTCCAGGCACCTACATGTCAACGTTTCGAACAATTTCAAGTAAGAGCCGGCCACACACACACACACACACAAACACACATGAAATCTTAACGTTAAAATATGCGGAAATCTTCTTGAGCATTTTATTGCTTTCACCCGCTTGACCTTCTTTGTATTTGATTTGGTTTTGTTTTGTTTTTTTGTTGTTGTTGTTGTTTTGCAGACAGCGAAAAAATGTTTCAGGGCTCGAAATTGGCCAGCTACTCGACAACCAAGCAGTTGCCGCCACAAACAAATCGTCAACGTCTAATACACAAGGCCAAAATGAAATCTCTGCGCATATCCGTTGTGATCATCATCGCTTTCCTCGTTTGCTGGACACCCTACTATGTAATGATGATTATCTTTTTGTTTTGGAATCCAGATAAACGGGTGAGTCAAATTCGAATGTCTTTTCTATGGGGTTTGGGCTAAGGTTTGTTGTGTCATTTCTGGTTCTTATTTCCGGTTCATTTGAGTGTTTTATGAGACAAAAGTAAACACAAAAATACTGAGCACTATTTAAGTTTTACTATATAAAAGAGAAGCAATACTATTTTATTTGTGAGAAAATGCAATAAATATAACACGTAAGAGTGAGTTTAGTGGGGTGAAAACAAAAAACCATAAAAAAAAACTTTCAACTAAGGATTTTTCGATAAAAATCAAGCCAATTTTAACCAAAAATTATCATCAATATGACAAACTAGGTAAGCTATCGAAAATATGAATACAACTGTATGTGCTTATGGTTTGTAATAACTTCCAGCCTAATAAATCGATAAATAGATTCTTGGAATCTTCCGTTCTATGTATTTGCACAGCATGATGGTGCACTTCGGCGTATTGGAAAAAACCGCAAGAGCTCTGAGAAATTGTCTGGTTGAGAATCTGGTTTTAGGAAAAGTAATATTTGTAGTTCGAAGAATATTTTTTTTGTAAGCTGAACAAAGTTTTTAGAAGGAAATAGGATTATTGCTAACAGGTTGAGTATGTTTTCACATGTTCTATGTATAGACTTCAATGGTTCTGTGGAATTTTAACCATTTTGTAGACCCTTTCGCTTTACCTATCTCTTTTTGCCTGAGGCGTGATTTCGATGAATTTTATTTTAAAGCTCGTTCTTGCGGCGTTTTGACGTGTTTTACAGCTTGTGGCAGCTTAAAACGAAACGAACATTTACAACGAACTGCTGCTGCTGCTGCCCCACAATGGATATTCGGTCGACAGTTGCACCTCGAAATAATCTTTTCTATGGCTAAACTTTTCTATTTCACATTATCTATTGTACATAGAAAATATTTGTTGTTTATTATGCCAGAAATTGGAATAAATGGGCTGGACCTGGCAGTTTGTTGGCTTGGTTACGGTGCGTATTGCACAAAGGATTTGCAACTGTGAAATATCAAAAAGCTGCCACAAAAACCCCTCAAAAGCCTGTTGACAAACATTTATTGAATTGAATGAAAAATTAATTTGAACTGAAAAGTATAAATGGATGCTGTTGGTGTTTGGTTGATTTTTTTTTTAGCTGGGCGATGACCTACAGGATGCTATCTTTTTCTTTGGCATGTCGAACAGTCTGGTTAATCCGCTTATCTACGGCGCCTTTCATCTCTGCCCCGGCAGAGGCAACAAATCGGGCACAGGTGGTGGCAACAACAATGCATACAGCCTCAACAGGTAGGTCTTTGTCTAACCTCCATTTCCAATTTAGTTTCCATATCCTTTTTGTTGTTGTAACCCTTTCACAGAGGCGACTCTCAGCGCACACCTTCCATGTTAACAGCTGTCACCCAAGTAGATGCAGCCGGTGGCAATGCTCGACAAATGCGCACCTTTCGCCAACAGAGCTATTATCGCAGCTCGAGCAATGGCACTGCCGGTGGACCCTTCAAGGAGCAAGTGGGTCTGCTGCAAGTAGGCAACACTGTGAGCAGCGCTGGTGTCGGCGGTGCCACATCGCATCTTGTGCGCAAGAGCTCTTCGGTACGAAGTCCACATCTTAATCATGGTGCGGCAATTGCTCAAAGGCATCCGGGCTGCTTGCTGGAACAGGAAGAGCAGCTGCTGTTGCAATCAACGCCATCGACCCTAGTGCTTAACTACGATGGCCAACGTGGTGTGGCCAATGGGCACAAGTTGATGAAGGGCGTCGCTCTGCTGGCGGACAACAATGAGCAGATGTCGAGTGTGTGAGCAGAGCTGGCGGCGATGGTAACGGTCGAGGCAGAGGTGGGTGCCACAATGTCACGTGCAGCAGAACTTGAGGATGCTTGCTCCTGCTGCCGTTGCCTGAGCCAGGAGCTAGTGCGACGCCAACAGGAACTCCAAGAGTCATCCTAAACACACTCAAAGCCCAAATCAAGGTTGTTAAACAAAGAGTTAGAGTGCGGGGCGGGGCAGCGTTGAGAGTGTTGTTGCCTTTACTCAACGATCAGATCATTGAGTGGGTGAAAACAACAACAACAACATAAAAAAAAAAACATTTGATTAGTTCAACTAATTGAGAATTAAGTCTTTGAACACTGTTCGTGTGCATATAGTGCGTAATTTGTAGGCTTTATTAAGTTTTTGAATTAATTCTAGTTTATTGAACAGAGATTAAGTTGACAATTAACTGGCTTAGAGCTGCTCAAAAATACTTATTATGAAGTATGTGTGTTAAGTGTTCGTTGATAATTAAATTAAGTTTATTTTTTTAAGAAAACAGGGAGAAAAACAAAAGATTCATTCTTAAATTTGATTAAAAACTTACTTAAAGTATTTGCGGTTTTAAAAGTTGAATCTTTAAATGTACTTTAATTCAAATAACTGAAATTAAGATCGAAAATTCTTTATTCAAGTTCATTTTCTTAGGCTCGAAATACTTTAATTTTGGCTCTGTGTATGAGTTGTTCACTGACTTTGTAGAGAGTTAATACTAAACAGCAACTGCTCATGGCTATGGCATAAACTAACAGTTTATACTTTGTCTTAAAACCCACACACACAAACGCACACACACACACAAATAACCGAAATACGTTATAATATTAATTGTGAATTTAAGCTACAAAGATTGGCATAAAAGCACAACACAAACTGTAATCTATGCAGGTTTATTACCAACGAGTAAAATCTACGATAGTACTTAAGAAACTTGTACTTAACTTTGCTATTTACTAAATAAATGTATTCTAAGTGTGTATCTATATTTAATTTCGAGCTTGTGGTTCAACAACAACAACAAGAACAACAGCCGTATAAGCCACATGAATTTGTTAATGAATTCTCAATTAGCTTGAAATACTTTCAGAGTTTGAACATATTAATGCGAACATGCCAAAAAAAATATATAGATAAAAATAGGTATTATAGTATGCATTACCTTCTTTATATATATCTTTGTATATGTGTATTTGTAAGATAATATCTGTCAAATTTTTATGGTTTATTTTTGTTTTTTTAATAAAATGTAAACCCGCAAAAAGTGCATTACAAAAGAAAAGTTTGCGTGGCAAGTTGTTTAAACACGTTGAGGAACTAACGTACAAAAGAACCAGAATCAAAAAATTACAACTATGTCTATGACAAAAATATTTCTGGCCAGCTTTGTGGCTAACATCATAAATTCCGTTAAGACTTGCATTCGTCTCTGGCTTCTGACCAGGCAGTTTTACACTCTTTTTATGCACAGCTGGGTTTGATGGTGGGTGGGGGCAGTTTCGCTTGACGCCGCAACATAAAAAATACATGTCTAATAACTGCAAAGTTTGTGTTTAAATGCAAAACAACAAAGCGTTGGTTAAACTCCAAGGGGCCCAGGAATCAACTTTCACTTGCGCCAAAATGTGTGCTATGAAATTTTTTATTCAGCAGCTTTGTGAAAAACAAAAAACAACGGAAACCAATTTAGCAAAATAATGGAAAACGTGTATGGCAAACGCAGGTCTTGTGCTCTGAGAAGTGGGTCTTTGTGTTTTTATAATGCTTGACCGAAGTTTGTGTTTTTTATTTGCACTTTCCGGGAGCGACAGACTGGACCTGTGTGTTGGGCACAATTATGCACAGGCAGAATACCAAGAGACCAAACAGAGTGACACGTCCATCATTTGATAGGGACAATATTTCAAAATGTAATTCCCTAAATAGGCATCGCATTGATATTTATGGTATGATAAAAAACGCACAGACAATTCTCGTTAATTCAAATTTGAATTTCATGAACTTTGGTATGTTTGCCGCATGAATGCCTACTTAACGACCAATCCTCACACTCAAATGCTCTCTGCCCGAGAATAAAACGCGTTTCCGTTTAATGTTGATTCAATAGCCGAATCCGTATCGCAGGGCTTCAAGTGCTTTAGTTTTTTGTGGTCGCAATGAAGTTGACCTCAGGACGTGGCAAATACTATCAGTGCGCTTAGTTGGTAATAAATTAAATATAATTACATTTGGTACAATATTACTTTACAAAATTTATTTTGAAAATTTGCCTTACTGCCTTAAATACCAAAGACTATAAATTTTAAATCAAAACTACGTTGAAAATTCATTTATATGCATGCTCCTCAAAGTATGCCGCATGTTTTGAGTAAATCCCATCCAGCAAATGCAGCAACCTAGCTTGTGTTATTAGTGTGTGTACAGGCTATCTGACACAGCAATAGGCAAAGAAAAACGATACGACATCCAAAAAATTAACTTGACAATGAAAAACTTGGCTTTCGGTACATTTAGCGGCTTATTTTTATTTGTAACTCTGCTGAGACTTTGACCAGAATTTTATTCCAATACATTTCGCAACGTTTAATTCCACTCATGCGTAGACTAATAATGATTTCGTGGCTCATCAAAACCAAATCACAAACCGTACACAAGGTTAGTCAGAGTAAATCCCCAAGTGGCTTATTAAAATTTTATGAGCCGTACATAAACTAAATGGATTGCAGACATACATGTAACAAGCCTTCATTGAAGTCCAAGGAGTAAGATTTCTTATTTTAAATTTATATGTTTATTGTGTTTTTTGTATATCGTAATATTTTTCATTAAATTTCTTGGCTTTAACAGAATTTCAGTATTCATAAAGACAACATCGCAAAGTGAAGGGTTTTGTAGAAATGGTAATTTGACTTATATTAAATAGAATTGGTTTTTGAGACTGTGCCGCCTATCTCGTGCTCACCACAGCCTCTTTTCGTGCCGCATCCTGCAACAGCTGCGTATCTACCTCATCGCCAGGCAGCTGCACGTAACGTACGACCGAGCCGCGGATGAAGCAGTTTTTCACGCTCAGCATATGAGGGTACTTGTCCGGGTCTGTTACGCTGATGTCTGTCAGTTTAATGTTGAGATACTGATCCACGGAATGCAGCGTGCCGCAAATACTAAAGAATTTAATGCTGTTAGATTTTTATCCATACGTTTGGTGTTTACCACGCGCCAAAAACTAGCTGCCGGCACTTACCTCAGGTCGTTTTTTAGCTCGACGACGACTTCTTTGCCTACCAGCGATTTAAAGAACGAATAAAAGAGCTGTAAACACAGTTAGGTTGCTTGTGTATTACTCTTATTGTTTTTTATTTAATGCTCACCATTGCGATTTGTGGTTTTTATGTTGTTTATCAATGCTGCTAATGCTTCTTCTTGTTCAATTATTTGGTAAGTTAGCCAACACTAAAAACAGACTGTATGGTCACCCAAATAATTTAACGTGATGATTTTCGTGTTAAGTGCTATGTTAAATTGAACAGCTGGTGAGTATCGATATACTATTTCGAAGTATCGCTGTAAAGAATCACTGAAATATCCACATCACTAGCGTTGGTTTTTGTTGCACACAAAAGGCGGAAGGGTCGCGTAAATCATAATAAAATACAAGAAAATAGGCTTCTATTCGATGAGTTTAAAGAATTCAAGTGCCTTTTCTTTTATACATTGCAATAATATCGAATTTACAACGATCGCGACCAAATCGAGCGCAGTGAAATTGAAGCTGTATGCATTTCCATGTCCATGTCCACGGCAGCCGCAGCAACAACAAAAGCCAAGCGAAAGAAAAGTGAAATTTGAGCAAAGCGAATAGCGCCTGCTAGTCAAACAGCAACATAATGGAAAACCTAAAAATCAGTGAAAAGTTATTCGAGGATGTGATATATTTTGTGCTGGGCAGCTTGGATGATGAGGTAAACAGAGACTCCGTCACGGCCATTTCGGGCTGTACGTGCCCGCTGTTCTTGTATTTGCATTGTTAACGAGGTGTCTATGTGTGTGCGTGTGTTGTGCACTCATGTGTGTGCGTGCAGCTGTACAGGCAAACGATGAAGACTTAACCAAATGAAATTAAGAATTATGCATAAGAATCCTTTCTTAAATGCAAATTGTTTACATTGATTTGCAAATACCATGTCTACGAGAATTTGCAACTGTTGGCAGCACAGGGAGTTCCACGCTCAGCTAATAAAAATGCGCGCCATAAAATCGTTGCCGGCAATTTTCGACGTGTTTATGTGTGTGTGTGTGTTAATAGAGATGCGCAACATGAATAAACCTGTGACTGACATAAAATAACAATATTTATATAATATGTAATATTTTTTGTCAAATATCAACACAAAATATACCATTGACAAATATTTGAAGCCTAAGATATTTATTTAACCTGTTGCATATCGCAGTTGTAACAGTAACAGCTTAATTCTGTCACTGTTACTTAAGAATAAATTTCTGCTCATCTCTGTAAAGCTATCTATGTATACATATGTATGTGCCTGTAAGCGTATCACTTGGGGAAAGCTCAACAGATTATTCTTTATCATTTTAATATTCGCCCTATTTTTTTTTTTTTGTCGCTTGTGACCCTTACAGACCGAAAGATTGCTTAAGAATGGCGGCGCACAATCGAAGCTTTACCTCTCTGACCAAATAACGCATTTGATATGTGCCAGCAACTATTCGGATGAGGAGCTGTCTATGAACCTGGACCTCTACACAGTTATACCCGTCAGCGAACAATGGATCATGCACAGCGCCAAACTTGGTCGCAAGGCTTCTACGCGTGCCTTCGATCCGAGTCAGCCGCGTTTCTTGCGCGGCATACGCGTTGCCATCACCAACGTTGTCGCCAGCGATCGCAGGCGACTTTATGCAATGCTTACCTATCATGGTGCCGTTGTCACCCACACGCATGGAGCGACCAATACGCATCTGGTATGCGGCGCCGCAACCGGCAACATCTATAATAAAGCGCTGGCGCTGCCAAAGAATGCCATGAACATTGTAACACCCGACTGGGTAACGGATTGCCTCAAATGCAAAAGTTGTTTGCCCTGTGAGCCATATCATCCACGTTTACTTAAACCCATTGAGAAACAACGTGCCCAAAAGCAACAGCAACAAAGCTTGCAGCAACAACAACAGCAGCAGCAACAATTACAACAGCAATTGGTCCAACAGCAGCAACAACAACACTTGGTACAACAATTACCACTACAACAACAACAACAGCAGCAGCAACAACCACCAGCTGCTACTCAACTATCTGATATTCTGGGCTTTGATGACAGCGCTGCAAAGAGCATTGCCAGCATCAAATCCCAGTTGCAGGCATCGGCAGAACGTGCCGCTGCCGAACAGCAACAGCTGCAGCAGCAACAACAACAACAACAACAGCAGCAAATACCATTGCCGCAGCCGGCACAACAACAAGTTGTCTTCGTGCGGCCGCGCAACATGCAGCAGCAACAACAAATGCAACAGCAATTGCAGCAGGGAGCACCACCACCACCACCGCCGCCGCCCGCACAGCAGCAACAGCAACAAATCATTATACAGCAGCAGAAAATCATACCGGGCAACCTGCAGCAGCAGCAACAGCAACAACAACAAATTAAAAACATTTTACAGCAACAGAGGCAAATAAAAAACACACAACAACAACAGCAGCAGCAGCAGCAAATCCAGATTATGCAGCAACAAGAGCAACAGCAATTATTGTTGCAGCATCAACAACAACAGCAGCCGCGTCTACCTACCGCATCCAACTTGCCGCAATCGCCGATGGCAACTGGTCGACAAACGCCGCGCATGCCACAGCCAGCAACAACACCACAGCCGGTACAATCACCACAGCAACAAGTGCCTCAGCAACAGCAGCCGCAGCAACAAGTGCAGCAGATCCCCCAGCAACAAGTGCCTCAACAACAGCAACAACAACAATCAGTGCCAGTGCCACCACAAATACTGCATCAGCATTTAATGAGCAAACAGCAAATGTTGCAACAGCAACAAATGCAACTGCACCAGCAAGTACAGAACGGCCAGAGCCTAACACCGCAGCAACAGGTGCTGCAGCGTCAGATACAGCAGCAACAACAGCAAATCTTGCAACAGCAACAGCAGTTACAAATGCAAATGCAGCAGATGCAACAGCAGCAACAACAACAACCTCAGCAGCAGCAGCAATCACCGCGAATGGCTCAAAATCGTTCGCCAGTTATGCCGCCCGGTACGCCCTCTCCATCACTGCAGCAGCAACAACACATGGCTACCAGCAACATGTTGCCTCCTCAATCACCGCGACAATTGCAATCGCCAGCGCCACAAATGACGCCGCCTCCGCCGCCATCACCACAAAGTGCACAGCAACTTTTGCGTCAACAGCAGCAACAGCAACAGCAGTTGCAACAGAGTCGTCAGCAGCAGCAACAGCACATGATGGGCTCCCCGCAGCAACAGCCGACACCGCCGGCAATGATGTCACCCCAACAACAGCCTTTTCAGCAACCGGTGCATCAGCAACAGCGCATGCAGTTGCAACAGCAGCAGCAACAACAGCAACTCGCTCAACAGCAGCAGCAACAAAGTCCTCAGCATATATCAGCACCACAATCGCCCCAGATAGCGCAAACGCCACCAATGCAAACCAAACCACAGCAACAGCCGCCAGCACAGTTACTTCAGCAACAACAACAGCAGCAACAACTACAACAGCAGCAGCAAAACTTTGTGCAGCCCATTGATCCAACGGATCCAGTTCAAGTGGCTCAAGTTCTCAGTCGGTCCACACTCAGCAGCAATCAGGATTCACTGATAATGCGCCAACAGCAGTTAAAGCAACAGCAGCTGCAACAACAACAGCAACAACAACTACAGCAGCAGCAGCAGCAGCAGCAAATGCCACCACAACAACATACACCATCACCCCGACAATCGCCCTTGCATCAACAGCAACCTCCACAACAACAACAAACACCAGAAAGGGTAAGTAAATCGCACATATATTTCATTTTTTTTTTTAAGTTTTCAATAAAATGTTAATGTACTTATTCACAGGCACTTCAACAACAACCGCAGCAACAGCCACAGCAGCAACTACAACAGTCGCAGCAGCAACCACAACAGCCAATACAAATACCGCAGCAACTCACTCCTGGGCAACAACAACAACAGCAGCAGCAACAACAACAAGTTATAACACAGCGACACGTTATTAACACTTCAACGGCACAAGGACAGCAGATAATACAAAGTCATATGATGAGCATACAGCAGCAACAGCAAAAGCAGCAACAAATGCTTCAACTGCAACAGCAGCAGCAACAGCAAATGATACCTCAGCAGCAGCAGCCGCAACAGCAACAAATACCACCTCAGCAGCAGCAGCAACAACAACAACAGCTACCACTTCAACAACAACAGCAGCAACAACAGCAGCAGCCTGTACAATTTACGCAACAGGTTCGCATTATACAGCAGACCATACAACAGCCGCAGCAACAGCAACAGTTGCTGGGACAACAATTTGGACAGCAACCGCAGCAGCAGCAAGTGTTAACCCAGCAACCGCAGCAGCATGTATGCATTTAAATTAATTAATACAACTATTTTTAGCCATGCTTATTAACTGTTTAACTTTTTTTAGCCAATGCAGCAACAACAACCACAGCAACAACAAACCGCACCAACCATGCAGACGAAAAAGTTCATAATAAGTCAACAGCAATTTAGTCAGTTGAGCGTGCAGCAGCAGCAACAGATTCTAGCTCAGAACCAGCAAAACCAAAACGTGTTCATTGTGAACTCCACGAACATTTCACAGCAACAGCAGCAACAACAACAGCAGCAGCTGGTGCAACAGCGTCAGCTCTTACAACAGCAGCAGCAACAACAGCAGCAGCTACCGCCACAAAATCAAATGATGATGCAGCAGCAACAGCAATCACCGCAACAACAGCAGCAGCAGGCACCGGTACAAATGCAACAGCAGTTGTTAACACAGCAGCAACAACAGCAACGATTGCAAATGCAACAGCAGCAGCAGCAACCACCTCAGCAGCAGCAGCAACAAATTGTGATAAATCAACAAGTCATCAGCGACCCACAGCGCCTTCAATATTTGCAGCAACAACAATTGCTGCAGCAAAAGCAACAACAGCAGCAACAACAGCAACAGCTTGTTAATCCGCAGCAACAGCAGCAAATACTTATACAACAGCAGCAACCAGTGATGCAGCAACAGCAGCAGCAGCAACCACAGCAAATCATGCAACAGGTGCTCATAAAGCAACAGCATGTGACACAGCGTACGCCGCCACCGCAGTCGCCACAGCAGCAGCAACAACAGTTACTGCTGCAGCAGCAATCGCCACAGCATCACACACAGTTGCAGCCTCACTGGTCTCCCCAGAGTCCTGTGCCCAATCAACAAATGACGCCCTCAACGCCCGGCACGCCCACCTCCACGAGCATGGGCATGCAATCACCGTTGCCCGGCACGCCAACAACACCACAACAGCAGCAACAGCAGGCACCACAATTTTTGCCACGTGGAATGCGTCCGCAAACACCTTGGCCCGCACAACAACAGCAGCAGCAACCACAACAGCCGCAGCAACAACAACAGCAACTTGTTCTACCACCGCCGCCGCAGCAGCAACAACAGCAACAACGTCAAGTGATACAACTGGACGAGAAGACGCATGCTCATTTCATGTCGTTGGATGCGCACAAACGTGCCGAGTACATCACAAAACTAAACCAGAGCAAGCCACGTGTGATGCTCCGGCAACAGGTTGCCTACCAGCCACGTCCTGGCGCACCTGGCAGCGTTGTTGCCACACGTGCCGCCGGTCCGGGGCCACATGCAACGTCGCACATTATTGTGCAGAGCCAGATGCCGGGTGGATTGACTCAACAGGAGCAAATGCTTTGGCTACAGCAGCAGGGCACACGTCAGGTGGTGGTGCGAGCAAGTGGTGCACCCGGTCTAAGTCCGATTACACAACAACAACAGCAGCAACAACAACAACAACAACAGCAGCAGCAGCCTGGCGTATCAGCACAGCAACAACTAGCTCAGCAACAGCAGCAACCGGGTCAACCGTTTAATCCAAATGATCCCAGTCAACAAATGTTGATGCAGCGCCAACAGTTGCGTGTGCAACAAATACCAATGCAACAGGCGCCGACACAGCAGCTTAACAAACAGACCGTACAGCTAATCGATCAGACCATTGTTCAGCAATCGCAACAACAGCAGTCCACACCAGGCACGCCAACAACGCCAGGAGCAGGAGTTGTTGTTGGTGGCCCGAATGGTGGCAACATTATGACGCAAACGTTAGTCATGTCGTCAGCGGGTAAGTCTAAAGCTATTAAATATTTAAAAGAGAGTAAACAAATTAAATTATTTTATTATTAGCCGACGGTCAACAACAGCAGCAGACGCCGCAGCAGATGAATTTAAAAACAAAAACAGCGTTGGCCAACATGCTAAGCAATCGGCTGGGCAACAATGGGGCTCAGGTGCCGCCGCAGCAGCAGCAACAACAGTTGATTTCCATGAACGATGTACAGCAACAGCAACAAATAGTGCAACAAGTTGTTGTTAGCGGCGCCACACAACAGCAACAACAGCTGCTACTTCAACAACAACAACAACAGCAGCAACAACAACAACAGATGTCTGCCGCACAGCAACAGCAGCTGCCATCGGCACCGCAGCAACATGTTGAGCCACCGTCCGCTGCTGGCGCTCTGCGCATGATGGGCCAGCAACATAATGCTGCCGTAGGTGTGCCCGGACAGCCACGTACTCAGCAAGAGCTAATGCTAATGCAACAACAGCAACAACAACAACAGCAGCAACAACAACAACAATTGTTACAACAGCATCCGCAACAAATGCGTCGTGTTGTCGGCGTGCCACAGCAACAGATGCCTCAACAACATTTGGTGCAACAGCAAATTGTTGTCGCTCCACAGCCCAACATGCAACAGCAGCAACAGCAACAACAGTTGCCCGTCGGTGTAGGCGTGCCCGTTCAAGTCGGCAGTGGTCCACCTCATGTCTATATGCAAGTGCGTCCCGGCCAGCCTCCAATACCAATGCCACCACGTCCACAGTTCTATGGACACAATCCAAATTTAAAGTTGCCCGCAGATCTCTTCCTGGTCGGCTGCACCTTTTTCATTGTGGAATACGATGAAACGGATAGCGATGAGCTTCCCATTTGGCTTGACACCATACGTCAGTTTGGTGGCGACATTGAGCGTGTCTATTGCCCGCGTGTGACGCACGTCATCTGCCGCACTCAGCGGCACGGCATGGTTATGCAGGCTCTGCGCGATAACAAACGCTGTGTGACTGCCTACTGGCTCAGCGATATATGTTTGAAGCGACAACTAATGCCGCCCTGGCAACCATTGCATTTGCCCTTTCCCAGTCAATTTGGCTATCGAAAGCCGCTAGAGCGTTATATAATTACATCGGAGGGCTTTGAGGGTGAAGAAGTTGTACGCCTGCAACAGATGGCCGAAGAATGTGGCGCCATATACACCTCATATCTGTCCAAAGTGAATACGCTGGTCGTCTGCAAACAGTTGGATGGCAACAAATTTAGTGCGGCCAAGGAATGGAATATACCCATGGTGAATGCCTTGTGGCTCAGCGATGTCTGCATTGGCAATCTAAGTGGACTCACCCAGTATGAGAATCCCAAATATCAGCAGTACAATCTAGTTGCTCCATTTCGCATCGAATGCAATCTGGTGCAGCATTTGTTGGGTAAGTCAATAAAACATTAATTAAGATGAAATCCATAACAATTTTCCTTTTTGTATTAGCTGCTTGGAAAGCACCCATTAATCTTACCCAGGAGGCACATGAGCGCGTCAAGCGCCATCTCTCCGATCCCTATGCCAATGAGCAAAAGATAAAGCGCCAGAAAATGTGCGCATATCAGGAGCAGCTTCCAGAACAAATAGTATGCATTGAATATCCTCAAACAACGAAGCCGCCAAAGGTTATTTTTTCGCAGGTCGCAGACGCCGAGGCGCTTAAAAAGGCCGTCGAGTGAGTACAAGCAAATCAATCAAATATATTAAAACAGGAGTTAACTTATACAAATCAATTTTAATTGCAGAGTGCTGGGTGGCATTGTTGTTGATAGCCCTGCGGATGCAACACATTTGGTGATGACGCGTGAGAGTCGCACCTGCAAACTGATACAGGCCTGCTGTCATGTTGACTATGTGCTCAAGTCCACCTGGTTGGTGGATAGCGCCAAGGCAGGCAAGTTTGTGCCAGCCGAACATTATCGCATCCAGCATATACCAGTCGATGAGAATTTGCAATTTGATCTTGATGCTGTGCTGTGCGCTCCAACGCGTTCCACACTGTTTGCGGGCAGATGTTTCTATGTGACGCCCGATGTGTTTCCAGCACGTGATGAGATCATACGCATGATTGAGTCGTCGGGCGGCAAGGTTGAGCTGAAGCGACGCAGTGGTGCTGCTATTGCTGAGGCGCATTTACAGGCGCCAGATTCGTATTTCATTGTTACCTGCCCGACGGACATGCATCTGTGCGCAGATCTGACGCGGCATGGCAATCCCAAGTGCCATATTGTCTCCACAGAGTTTGTTATGAGCTCGATATTGCGGCAACAGCTGGAAATCGAGCCCAATCTAATACCCTATCTGTACAACAATAACATTTCCAATAGCAGCATCAACAACAAATCCTAGCGTCAAGCTTTGTTCTTCTATCTTTTGTTGCGAGCTTGACATTGGAGTTCAAGTGAATTTTTGAAATTGTTATACTTAGATCTGTAAGCACACCCCCTAATTCCCATTTTCATCGAGCTGTGAATGCGAATCTAGTCCACACACATTAAAATTGATGAAAATTGGGCATTTAAAAGTTGTTGGATCGTTATCAAAGTGATTGATAACATTCTTAAATAGTATATATATATATAAATTAACATAGATAAGGCAACAATAAATAATAATAGTACATAATACAAAAAAAACAACAGATCAACAACCAAGTCATACAAACGATCTATCACACCCAGATTTATAAGAAGAGAAAGTACATTTTGATATATGCATATAGTATACAAATAGAAATATATATATATATTTTTGTAAGTTCATTAGAGTATACGCAACGTTTCACAGAAATTTCAATCGGCTGGCTATTAGAATTTTAAGCATCCCCTTTTATAATTGGATATAGTCAACATCCAACCCAAATGTTAGTTAGGAAGACACTTAAAAAATATTATCAACAAATAAAGCGCATTTTAACGAGGGAATTAATGAAAATGTTTAGTTTCTTAATTTTATTAAATAACAACGATTAAGATACATTTCTTATTATTGACACTTAAAATGCACTTGGAATGCTTACTTTATGCTTAAACTACTTATTGTTGTACATCGATGCTATGGCAGGATCCTCGGTCTCGTAAATGATAAGGACATCGCGAAACTTGTCGAGCAACTGCAGCAGCTGAGAGCGACGCAAGTTCTCAAAGTACATAATCTCTTCAAGATGATGTTCACTCTTGAAATAGCCCATCTGATACAGCTTGACCAGCAGTGACAAATCATCGACGTTGAGGGAGGCGGGTATGCGACGTATGGCAGCACGATCCGCGTCACTGAAGACTTGCAACAGTTCCTTAAGCTTCTGCTCATCCTCCATGGAGTCGAGACTGTCGCAATTATCGGTGCTCAACGATGCCGTCATGCTAAAGTTGGACTTGTGGCTGGACGATGGCTGCACTGCAATATTATCCGAGGCCAGGGAGTAGTGATCCTGTAATAGCGAGCCGCGTCGCAGTGCATTGTGCGGCACTGGTAATGGTTGGCTGGACATGCTCAGCATCGAGCCACCACCATGCAGTTGATCATCATCATCACGTTGCTGATGCTGCTGCTGCGGCTGCGGCTGCTGCTGTTCCATGTCCTCGTCATCCTCGGTTAGATTGCTATTATGGGCACATGACGCTGAATCACCAAACTCGTCATCTGCATCGCTGGGCATGAATTGAACATAGGTGTGCAGCTGCATAAGCAGATGATGCTGCAGCATCCAGAGCACCATCTGTGCCAAGATGCCTTGACGTGCTGGCTGTTGCAACGGCGTCGTCAAATGTCCAATCGATGTCGGCAGCGAAAAATCCGAGATAACCTCAAACAGCGACAAGCCGGCAAAACGTGTCGAGAACTTATCCACCAGATGGGAGCGTGTGTGTAGCGGTGCGTCTGGAGCTATAACATACACATTCGTTTCGCACAATGGGTATATAATGGTAGCTTTGGCCCAGTACACCAAATGGGAGACAAGCTTGTAGACATGCTCAATGCTCAGATCCGCATTGGATGCCATACTCTGCAGGCTTATCAATGGATTATATGCATCAACTAATTGCCACAGCATACGCGCACCCGTTGGCGGCACACAATCCAGCAACTCCGCCAAGTCCACTAGCAGCAGCATGCCATGATAGGGTTTTAAGGAGCGCAGGCAACGATCTATTGTCTCTGGATCCACCATGCTGCCCTTCTTGTGCAGCTGATGTGCCTTTGCCGGCAAGCAAAATGTCAACGTTAGATTCTGATTTAATGTGGTGCTCAGCAGTCCAGTGGTGCACAGATCATTACATATCGATTTCAATGCCTGTGCCAGACTACATCGCTCCGCAATCATTTCCAGGATGCGATCCAGTGGCTGCTGTTGCTGCTCATCGTGAGTGCGCGCCATCTGTGCCGTCTGTTCAGTTAAATATCCACTTCGCTGCTCCTCAAACTTTAAGGCCAGCCCCAGTCGCTTGCTCAGCTCATGGTAGCACTTGACAATGGAGTAGCTCGCCTGAGCGTGCAAGGCAAAAACAATATTTATTAACATTTGTTGCTTTTTGGCCACCACTTGGCCTGCTGTGGTCCCGCTGGCAGTAGAAATGGAAGCGGCGGCCAATGTCTGACTTGCAACTGCAGTTGATCCTGATGCCGAGCCGGGTACTACGCTTATCAGCGTCGGATGACTTACGAAACGCACATCGTTTAATTTAAGTTCAAATTTTTGGTTGCACAATTGCGGCTTAACGGCAAACAGGGCAGAGAGCACATCGTCAGCAAAGCCCTGAAGCTGTCCCTGACCTTGAACCTGACCTCCCTGTGATTGGTTTTGGTGCTGTTGTTGTTGCTGGTTTTGACTTTGATTTTGATTTGTGGTTGCTTGCAGCAAATCATCTGTGTAGGCAACAGCGAAGGGATTCCGTTTTTTGTTATTTACCTCCTCGCGTGGCTCCTCTAACTTAAGCGTTTGGCCAAGCGGTTGATAAGGATAACGGTACAGCAGGCGATCACCTTTGCTGTCGAAGTAGACTAGTATTACAGCCAATGGATTTACCTCCATACCAGCATTTTAATTTTTTTCCTTTTAATAAAAATAAATAATATCAGCTGGTTTACAGAGATAAAACAACAACTATCGCTTAAAAGCAGTTATCGTTATCGCCACCGGAAGCAAAGGAAATTCTGGGCATATTGTGATTGGCAACAATCATTTCGCCTGTCTTCAAATTACTTTCTCAATGGCAGCTGGAATGAGGATATCTCATGGTACAGTGTAGTGTACACCAGAGTCCCAGTGTACACCACTAGTGTGAAGCTGAACTAAGCATTCGTTATAATTATATGTGCACATATATATATATACACTCACACAATCTTATGCCCGCTATTCGAAACAAATATCGAAATAAAATTTTTTTTAAATCGTCGCGCTTATAGCTTCTGATTTAACACATTCAATCGGTATCCAGGGTACACCACGAGGAGGCCATTACAATTGTAATGCGGTCATAAATAAATATGACCAATGAGTCGACTTGATATGACTTCCGTTCAAAAGTTATAAAAGTTTGCAATTAACTCATATTCATGTTCCCCAATAAAACTACCACATTTCTTAAGTCTAACACTCGTTCAGATTTAAAAAAAAATACGTACATAAACTAACTTACAATATATGTATGTATATATAATTTGTTATTGATATTTTGTTTTCTTTTTTTTTAATTTTTTGTGTTTTTTTTATTTTAATGCCTAATAGCTATAAGTTTGTCAGTCAGCCATTTACAGTTGTTCCTAATCAAAATAAGAACAAAATCATTAACCAGGTTATACCTTTGTTGATAGCATTTAATGGACTTATTAAACCAGTCTGCATATGTATCAAAGTGGGAAGTTATTATTATTCATTTTTGAACAATGGTTTGTCTCGAAATAGCGTTTGAGAATATCAAAACTGATTTGAATTAAGTTGAAGAAATAATCGGATGGAGTGTTCCAAGCTTCTATTTTTGATGTTAGAACTTTCATTGACAGCATTTTTGACATAATTATATTAAACTCGTACATTGTGGGATTATTATTTATAACACCGCGAGATCTAACTAAATTAAACAAATTTTCTAATGGATCCTGGTTTAATTTTGAAGTCGCAATGAAAAATGCATCTTGACTTTCACTCTGAACACCTTGTTCCAAGGAAACTATAGACGTTATTGTTAAAATAGCTATCGATTAAATGCAGTGCTGTACAATTTTGAATTGCCCACCACTAAAAGCTTTACATATTCATTCGCAGCGGCTGTAAGTGCCAAAACAGTCTCTTTTGAGTAAATAGTGAGTTAACACCAGCATAAGATAACATTCTTGCGCGAACACTACAGAAAGAAGAAGAGTCGGAGTAACGCGGAGTGTGAAACGCGTTTAATTGTGTAAAATTAACAAATAAATTACTAAAAATTCATTTCGCGCACTGCGGTCGTGTGCAGTTAACGGAACATACTAAAATGTAATGGTGAAACGTGTTCGCAATACAATATAATGTAGTTTTAATAACTGTCTTATTAGCGTGTTGGTAAAGATGAAAAACACATAGGACGTGAAAGGTAAAATGCGTGCGAAGCGTAAGTGTAAGCGAGATGCCATTAAAGTGTTGTAGCAGCGGTCTATATACGTATATATATTGTATATTTTTAAGCGTGTGTATGTGTGTGCGTGAGTACGAAGCGAGGTCCAAAATGTAATGAAGAATGTACAAATCTAGTTAAACTTTGGTTATATTATAGTTTATTTGTAAGTTGTTTTTTATTTAATGTGTTTAATTGAAAGCGAATGTACATATGCACATTGCCACAAATGAAAATGCATGTTGGTCAGTTATATAGTAAACTAGTTGTGCAAACATTGTTTTGTATAGTTTTCTACATCGTGTTGTTCACTATGTTTACTCCCAAAAATAAAAATGAGTTAACCGTTTCTGCCATAAATTGAAACCAATTTTGTGTATATGAGCGGCAATATCCGCGTATAGATTTTATATATGTATGTACGTAGGTACATATTTCGGTGGCGCCGTGTGTGTACATGCATGCATATATGTATGTATCGACGAACAGACAGAAAGACAAAACCAATGTACGTACAGCACTATAAAGTACACTGCAAAATGGCAGGCGCAGTAGTAATAGGCTAAAGAAAGACAAGGTAGAAGAAGCAGTAGTGCGAACAAAATAAAATAGCCGATAATAGGTAGGATTTGTGCTAGTTGGCATGCCCATGTCTGCATGCTAAAACGGCCGCGCTATATGTAGCTGTCACAATACAAGTGCGCGCGCAACACAATGAAGTATAGTCATCTCGCTTTGACACACGCTCAGTATAAGTTTTCGTGCGCATTTTCAACGTTTCTTATGCCATTCGTATTAATAATAAAATTGATTAATCAAAGTGAAAACGTTTATTTAAGCAGGCAACAAACGTTAAAATAACGTCGCGACTTACAACCAATAAACCCAGAAACCAGTTGACAGTCCTTGCGTATCAATTTTGTGAAAATGTGTGAAAACCCAAATCATAAGCAATTGTTTGCTAAAAACAAAATAAGTGTCGAATAAAAATTGCGACCAAAAATCGAGCTTGCCATTTAAACTTGTGTTGTGAAAATTAAGTGAATCAACAGAAACATGAACGGTGAGTACATAAAAGTGATAAACAAAAAATTTTAGCGCGCGCAAATTTACTAGTATAGGCAGTTTTCTAAGTTTGTTACAATCAACTTCATTGACCGGGGTCAATAAACAGGTGAAATTTAGTTGTGCTCCGACATTCGTGTTGTTACAGTCATAAAAGTTAATATTGTCAAATGAAATGTTTGTTTTTACAGTGCTGTTGTCATTTTAGATGTGTTTTTTTTCTGACAGTGGGTCGCCATATTTAATTTCGAACTTCTCTTACGGAACCTATGTTGCGCTCGCTCTGACTAACGTTCTTAACATATAGCTTGCGCGTTCGTTTGTTTTGCTTGTGATTTTCTTTTGTGCAACGTGAAGTTAGCTGTGCATAATTCCACTCCGCAGCGTTGCCATATCTGGAAAGTTTAAAAAAATATATATACGTTTTGTAAATAGTTGAGAACGCATATAGTATTAGTTGAGTACGATAATTTTGCTTCGTTTATATGTATATGTCCGTTTATACATGTGCCATTAATTCATTTAATTCAACACTACATGTGCGTTCCTACCATGCATTGCACATTGTTTTGACATGCGCGGCAAAAGTGGTATAATATATTTTCATTTTTAATATTTTATAAATCAAATATTTTTTATATTCTGCAAGTACTCACATTTAAGCAGTTGCAAATTATTTGCCAACTTTGAATTAAATTTTTTCAAATTTCATATACAAGAAGAACACCGCTGTTTAGATTTTTCAATTACCTATGCTTTTTCCCATTTTTGCTGTACACCCCAAGCGTGTGTTATGTTTTCGTCAAATGATTTATTCTTATTTCAGGCATTTACACGCTTGTACGACATTAAGTTGGTCGCAGTTGTACACTTTAGTGGTATGTGTTTCATATGTTTGTCTCTCTTTTGCATATTGCTTACTCTGCTCGCCGCCAGTTGCACTCTTCACGCATATGAGATTTTGCCTTGCCTGTCCTGTCCGATTTTCGCTACTTCTGAGGTATGAGCAAAAATGAAAGCAAAAGTTGACGGACAAGTTTTTATTATTCCTTTGGTACATAAAAATCATGTTTGGATATTTTGTATCCCTAAGCCCCAACAGTGCAAGCAGATCCAAAACGTCATATTTGTCATCCAAGGGAGTATTCGCCACTCATACAACACCCGCGTCGAAGACATGCATGCTTATATGAGAGTACACTTCCATTCTTCACACACACATGCATTGATTAGTGTGTTATTATATTGAACGGAAAAGGACTCGCAAATTTCTTATGTTACATACACAAATCTATTTGCGGTAAAATTTATTTCGCTCCCACAAACTAATGGCAATGGACTCTCTGGCCATATAAACAGATGTGCAAATGTCAGGCTGTACAAAGTTTATCCAATAAAACGTCAGCCTCGAAAACTATACAAACGAAGCAAGCAGCGCATACAAGCGTATAAAATACGCGCGGCAACAAAAATAAGACGCAATTAGTTGACACTAGAAACACTAGCTGGCATCGTCAACGATACCATATGCAAAATACAAACGGACAAATACAGAATTCAGGTGTGTTAGTGTGGGTGTGGGGCTGCCCGTGATGTACACATTTTGCATGTAAATTTACAGTTGCCTATTAGCAAAACCAATATTAGCGGTTTTGTTGTAATGTCATTGGCTAAACTAGCACTTAGTGATGCATCTGCAACGATAGTGAATAGTCGATAAACAATTTAAGTTAGACATTGTTATCGATCGCTGGCACCGATTAGATTCTCATTTAAATTTGGGAAGCTTTGCTTTGTCTGGTGACCTAACTGAAAGTGCTCAACCTGTACATTTACAACACGGTGAGTTTTTCTCTCATTAAAAAAAAAGACTGCAAAGCTTCTAGAAAGCACGGCGTTCGTTCCCTGTGAATGTGTATGTTTGCAATAAATTCCAATGTGCATTCAAACATGCTCTCTCACAAACCTTACCTTGCTTACACACACAACTACACTCGTGTGAGCTTGATGCATAAAATCAAATTGTTTATGGCGCGTATCTAAGACCGTTGGGGTAGGGTTTTGCATTTACAGGTATTTTCCTATTATCAGATTTAATGTGTGTGTTTTATATCAAAAATTTTAATTGCACCTCATGTACTGATGTGATTATATTAAAATATATTTTGTTTATTTTTTTATGAAATGTGTAAATTGTACCAAATTTTAAAAAAATCGACACGAGGTATTTACACAATCAACAGCAACACAGTCCGAGCTAAAGTTTTTAGTTGCTTGGGTTATCTTAGGGCTCGGCGAGCTTTGTTTGTGTGCGGCTGTTTCTATTGGGAAACACAACATAAAACGGAAATATATTGTACACATGCTCACACACATACATAAATATTTATGTATGCTTGTAATCTTGTCACATTTGAATTACTCAATTCACGCTATTCAAATACATACATGCATAAAAGCAAACAAAAATAAGTCAACTCTGCTTCTTCTATCAGATAGTAGCCGAATGAATCAATGGTATAAAAATTCGAATAATTAAGATTGTATTTTTATTGGATATGCTCAAATTAATTTTATTATATGATTTTTGATTCCAATGCATATAAAACAAAACTTTATATTTCACAATTGAAAAATTGGTAACAGTTCCTGGCAACAAATATGAGATTTGTAATTAATGTCGTAGAACATTTGCAAATTTGCATACATGCATATTTATAACACAATATACGCCCATCATGGGGTTACGTAAGCCCATTGACTGCAATTTTTTTCGTTTTGCTTATTTGTGGTTTTTTTTATCTTTACGAACTCGATGTGATTGCAAAGTATAAACTAAATAGAAACAAAAATATTTGCTTATACGTGTATGTATGTTTAAAAGAAATGCATTCAATTGAGTAGTAGATGTCGCCGCTGCCGCATGCATTAAATTATATTTCAATAGGCGCAATTCGCCGTTCGGTGCAGTACTTAGAAAAAAACCGAGCGCCAAGTGCATACCATGCGAGAGACAACAACTAGCAATAGATACCAAAACAAAAAAAAAACAACAACTACGACAACAATGCAGCGGCGAGTAAGACGACGATATGTTGTCGTCTGCTATGAATGCCGCGCCGGATGCCAAGGCAAAATTAGTGCATTCACTTTTTGCTTTGGCTTGGGCAACTGCGACCAAAAGCAAAAGCAAATTATACTTGCACATACAAACACACACTTACCTATGCACACACTGACATGCATACGGACATTGTAATTGTAAATGCGAAAGCTAGGTGAAAAGCAAATACTTAAAATTAGAGAAACAACATGCACGTCACAGGAATTTCAAATCACAAACACTGATTTGTGACTGGGCTAATAGCGGACAAAGTAAAGAAGCAGATTAACAAAAGTATTTTTTTTTTATTAATTGTTAAGAAACAAATAGATCGCAACACAACAAAATAATAGAAACTTTATTTAATATATGTATGTAAGTCAAATTTATTGAATTTTCATGGAATTCTTTCTGTGAAAGGTGCATTATGATGGAATTACGATTTCTGTTCATGTTGCCAATGAGAACAATGATGCAGGGGAACAGGTTTTCTTTTCCATAAACCTAATGCACAAGTGCAAACTGTTGTTGTTGTCTCTAGACAAGCGACCCATTGGGTTGAATGGCAATAAACCCCACTGTGGTCGCCGCACACGCATACAAATGTAAACAATGCAAGTTCATAACGTATCACTAGGCTTGGCAGCTTTGATGTGCGCGGCCTTTTTGTTATTGTTGGCTGTCTCTCTCTCTCTCTCTCTCTCTCTCTCCATCAAAAATAAAGAGCTGGTAGCTTTAGCTACTCGATTTAAGTGTTTGCTGTGTACGTTGTCCGCAAATGCAGCCACGAACAGCATACAAAGAGCAAACTAGAAATTAAAATACATACCAACAAACTAAATTTGTGGTGCGCATGCGTTGTGTTAGTGGAATTACATAAGCTTTATTATGAAAGCTGGCAACGCTACGTCCGATAGGTTAAACAAGACAAACTGTTTATCGATTGTAGAATTTAAATTGGTTTATATGTATTTTGCTAAATATTTATTGTTACTAATATTATCATTTTTATTTTTGCTTATATTACAGCTAATGGAATATTTAACGAACAATTCCTGGACGCTTTTAACTTTTGAAGCAGTTTCGTTGTGCTGGATAACAACAATACCAAATCAAAACAACGAATAAAAAAACAGACAACAACAAAAACAACGAGAAAAGGCATACTGCAATAGCCAAGAAAGAATCGGTAGGCGCGCACAATTAGGAAGCGTGCCGACTCATTAGAGAAAAGAGGAGAACTAAAATAAGTAATAACTCGCACCGTTATGTTTGTAATGGCTAACAATGTAATGTGGCAGAGTGTTGAATATCGTATTTGCAATTTGAATGCGCGCCGCCCACTATTAGACACCGTCAGCAGCGGTCAGCAGGCAAACGCCGAAGAAGAAATCATTTCTGGTTATGCATTAGGCCCCCAAAGGTTTGGGGGCACCATTACCAGCAGAACCAGCAGCAATAGTAGCAAAAGCAGCGCGACGCGGCAAAAGTCGCAAAATCAAAAGCTACAACAACGGCGGCCGCAAAGGCAAAAGCAGCTTCTAGTGAATAGTAGTGTTGTGAAATGCCAAATGTAATAAACACAGAAGCAGCAACTAAAGAAGAAAAGCAACATAAACTTAGCACCAGTAAAAAAAAAACACAAAACAAAAAAAAATAAACCCCGCTCCCACTTTGTCTAAAGAATAACAATTTAGTTTTAAAACGATAAACTGCACATAAATTTAACAAAATAATAATAATTAAAATATATACATCGATTTTGTAAGCGACACAAAGTTTGTAAACATGCCCATGTCCAGTTCACACGACACGGTCTTTGTTGAACCCGTCGTCAGCAGCGGCAGCGGCAGCGGTAGCAGCAGCAGTATCACCATTAACAGCGCCAGCAGCCGAATTGCCTTAAGTGGTCCACATCAGCAGCAGCAGCAGCAAACGCCGCATATTGTGATCGATGGCAGTAGCCTCTCAACGCAGGCGCAGCTGAAGCGAATTATGCAGAGGCGCATGTCAATACAGACGCAGCCCGCACAAAAGTACGCGGTGCGTACGACATCAGCAGCGCAACAGCCTCTTATTGCACATCAACAGCAGCAACAGCAACATCAGCAACAACATGAACTGCTTAATCCGCAAATCTATAAGATTGTTACAACTGATGGCAGCACCAGCAATGTCATTATTGATACCTCCGCATCGGCGCCGCCACACAATTCCAAGCTCTTGCTAAGTAATCTCACGGTGCTATCCAAACAAGCGCCGTCCATCTCCTCCCAGTCACAGCAACATCAGCAGCAGCAGCAGCAGCTTAACTATGTCAACGCCAAGAATTTGCCCTATGTTACAGCGACGCCAGCTATTAAGCAGCAGCAGCCGCAAAAGTTTAGCCCGCTCAGTGCATACAAATCGGTGGGTGCTGCAAGTGCCACACCAAAACAACTGCAAAGCTACGCGCAGGCAACACAACAGACAAGCAATGCAACGTCAGCGATACCGGTAATGCAAAAAGTGACATTGGGCTCCCGTGTCGTAACACGACTGCAATCTTATGTGCCTCCCCAACAGCAACAACATCATCAGCAGCAGCAGCAGCAGCAGCCGCCGCAGATCATTGTTCAGCCAGCGTCAGTAGCAGCGCAACAAAAGTATGTTAATGCTGCCATCAATAGGCCGGCAATAACGACAGCAGCTAGCAGCGTTGGCAACAATACAACTGCGGCGCTGCTCAAGAAGTCTAATCAAAAGATAACGGTTAAGAGTGTTGGCAATATGCTGCAGCACCATCAGCAACAGCAACAACATCAGCAGCAACAACAACTAAAAGCATTCATCTCATCACAGCAGGCAGCGAACAAAGCGGGCATAAAACCAAAATTTGTCAAGCAATACAATAGCATTGGCGGCAACACAACCACCACAACCACAGGACTATCCATTGCCGCCGTACCCCAACAACAGCAGCAGCAACTGCAGAACGCCTATATCAAGCAACAGCAGCAGCAGCAGCAACAACATCTGGGGGCCACAAAAGTGGGTGTCAGCAAATTGACCACGAGTAGCGGCACAAAATATGTATTGTCGCAGCAGCCACTGCAACAGTTGGCTGCCAATTTGCCGCAGGGTACGCAGCTGCAGCAAAAGACAACAACAACTGGTGGCAACAACGGAGGCTACATGCTGCAGCAATCAACGCCGGGCGCCATTAAATTTGTCAACTCTCATGGCACTGTCATACAGCAGCACCAGCCTGTGGGTCAGCCCAAGCGCATACACTACAACAGCAGCAGCAGCACAGACAGCACCACAGATCATCATCAACAGCAGCAGCAGCACCACCATCACCAACACCACCAATCATCGCTGATCACTGACGATGTTATGATTGTGAATGGCACACAAATGACGGATGAGCTGTCGGCTCGCATCTTGCAGAGTATGGCCCAAAAGTCATTTAGCCAACAGCAGCAACGCTTTCAGCAGCACACGACAACACCAACGTCTAATGCTAATGCAAGCATGCCGCCGCCACTTCCAACGTCAACGCAAACGCCTACGCAAATCATATATGGCGGTGTTGGTAGTGGTGGCAGTGGCAACAATGCATCAACGACAGGCAATTTACTATTGACGCATTATCAAGCCGCAGCAATGTCGCCCAGTTCATCCGCAACAACATTAACATCATCATCAGCCCTAGCAACATCGTCATCGACATCTTTATCAAACGCATCCACATCCGCATCATATCTTGCGGTCAGCACTTCCACTACGCCTTCGGTGAGCATCTCATCGCATGGCTTTGCCAGCGGCAGTGCCGCAATGTCCTCGTATATGTCAGCGACGGCGGCGCGTCGCCAATCGGTTAGTGCACCAAGCAGTCGAGCGGCATCGTTGGAACGCAAACAGCAGCAGCATCTGCAACACGATGTTGTGACAGCTTCATCTATTATCCGAAAACCGCCGCCAAATGTGGTCGAGTATTATAAGCACAGGTGAGTCAGTTTCTTTGACAACAAATTAGCTCCACTAGCTATTAGTCAGGGCACATTAATTGTTTTATTTCAGTCTTATTAGAGTTTAACGCTTTGACGTTTGACGTTTGACAGACTGACAAAAATACAATTCATATATTTTTGTTTTTGAGAATTAATTTCAACGAATAATTAGAAGCATCACAACTATTAACAAACGAATATATTTTTAAACTCGCCTCTTTTACCTAAAGCCTGAGCAACAGTACCAGCAATTTAAGCAGCCTTCGCAATAGCATCTCGAATACGAGTCTGAATACAGTAACATCGTTGTGTTCACCAGTGACGCCGCATCTAAATCCTGTGCAAGTGGACGCAACAACGCTTATTATGAAGCCACAACTGCAGCAGCAGCAGCAGCAGCCGTTGCAACAACAACAACAGCCACAGGCACAAATGCAGCATCAATTAAATGCTAATGAAGAGGAACTGTACATTGAAGAGGTGCGTCCAGTGCCAGTGCTTACGCATGATTTGCGACTGCAGCAGCTTCATGCTATCATGCAGGATCACACGTATGCACAGCAACCCCAACAATTACAACAGCAACAAGCAGCTGCCAGTGGTGTCACATCCGCCCAGTTGCAACAGACACAGCAATGGTCACTTGGTGGCATCGGTGTAACAGTGGCAGGTGCAGCGCCAACAGCAGGCAACTACTCTAGCTACTATCAACAGCAAAGTAAGTTGAAATTGTCTTTTAAAATACGAATATCAAGCTAAAATCATTTCGGTTTTTTATTCACTGCTCAGTTGGTCGTCAACTGGATGACGATGCTCATTCAGCAATAAGCGGCAGCTCGCGTTTGGCCAGCGGCGACATTGATCCCGGTGAGGAGACAGAAACGGCGCCCGAAGCAGAAGCAGAGGATGATTCAGTGACGCGCTGCATTTGTGAACTGACGTACGATGATGGTTACATGATCTGCTGTGACAAGTGCTCGTAAGCATTGACGACTATTTAAAACGTTGAATTCTTTTATTAATTCAAATGTTTGTTATGTTTACAGCGCCTGGCAGCATGTTGATTGCATGGGCATTGATCGTCTCAATATACCGGAAGAGTATCAGTGCGAATTGTGCCAGCCACGACCTGTGGACAAAGTTCGTGCTCGTGCATTGCAGCGTCAAAAGCGCAGGGAGCAAATGATGCTGGTTGCTTCACAGGCTGCAAGTGGTGCAGCCGCTGCAGCAGCAAATGCCGCTGCCGCCTCAGCTGCAGCCGCAGCTGGTGCTAATTCTATGGGTGCTGTAGCCACCATGGGTCCAGGTGGAGCACTCATATACCATAACCAAGACATTCAGATGCAACAACATATGCTGCATCATCAACAATTTCAGCAACAGCAGCGACTTGGAGCCGGACCTAATGGCGGATTTGGCACAGGTGCTGCTGCTGCTGCTGGCACGAATAAGAAAACAAAGAAAACCAAAGATGGCTCGGCCGCCGCTCTTAAAAAGAGTAAAAAGAACAGTGACAAATTGGCAGCTGGTGGCGCTGGCAATTCTACTGCTACCACAAAAGTCACAAAGAAGACCACAAAGCGCAAGAGCAAACCAATTGCAGAAAGCAGCGTTGTCAATAGTCCCGCTCTAACAGCCGTCGAAAAACATGCAGCAAATTTGCGTCATTGGATCGAACAATATGAATATGCAGTTACCAATCATTATTCACCAGAATTGCGCGCTCGCCTCCATGCCATACAGAAGCAGCCCGGTCTACTGCAAAGCATCCAGAATACGGAAAATAAGTTGTTACGTCAAGTTGCCAGTGGCTCTGCCAGCGAATTGGAGAAGCGTGCCCAATTGATACCATATGCGGGGGCAAAGGTGCTTATAAGCAGTATCGATATTGCGCCGCATGAACCCATCTATGAGCTGCGCGGCAAATATATGCTTACCACACAGTTTCGCACTCAAAATCCCACCATCAACATGAACACACCGCCGCCGAGCAACTATTTGAATAGCTTCAAAGTACACAAGACGCCCGGACAGTTTATGTTCTTCTATCAGATGCCAGGTGTTGAGGCGCCAATGCAAACAAATCCACAACTGGCAAACCAACAGCAACAATTGCCCGCTTACCTCAAAGGGCCAGAAGTGTGCGTCGATACGCGCACCTATGGCAGCGACGCTCGCTTCGTACGACGCTCCTGCCGACCCAATGCCGAGCTGCAGCATTATTTCGAAAAGGGCACCCTGCATCTTTACATTGTCGCCTTGACGCCGATTCGAGCTCAAACCGAGATTACTGTGCGGCATGAGCCACATGATCTGGCTGCAGTGGAGAACAAAAAATCGCACTCGTCGGTTGTACAGCCAACAAGCACTCGTTGTGCCTGCGATTTGGGCAGCGATTGTCTCTTTGCCCTGCCGCTGGCCGTCCAACAGCAACTACAGGCTCCACCTGCACAGCCGCGCAGCAGTCATCGCAATAAGGCAGCCGCAGCAGCAGCAGCGGCAGCAGCAGCTGCCAATAGTGCGGCAGTCATTCAATTGACAATGGGTGGCCTGGTTGGCACTAACCCAACCACCACCAATGAGGCAGTAGCAGCAGCGGCGGCAGCAGCAGCAGAAACCGCACGCAATCGTTCCACATCCTCGAGTGGCGAGAGCAGCAGTCACATGGGCCTTAACAGTCCGCAATTGAGCCAATTGAATTTGGGCTTTAAGCCGAGTCCAGCATTGATGTCATCGGTCACCGTGGTGGGTGGTGGCAGCGGTACTACATCCGCGGCTGCAACATCTGCTGCTGCTGCAATGCTCTGCAATAGCAATAGTAATGGCGGGAATAGCAATAACTCTTGCTCCGTTTCCATGTCCAGTGTATTGCACGATTCGGGCATCTGTACATCATCATCCTCGCCATCGGTATCCATACCATCACCCACACCCACTCAACTGCAATCGCCAACATTGCAGCAGCAGCAACAACAACAACAGCAGCAGCAACAACAACAACAACAGTTGCAACAAACATCGCTGCTGCAAAGAAGTCCAACTCAACAACAACAGCAAATATTGGCAACGCTGCCAACGCCCATGTTGCTATCGCCACAGCTGCTGCAGAAACCTCTACAGCAGCAGGCTTCACTGTTGCAATATCAGCAGACGCAACAGCAGCAACAACAACAACAACAACAGCCGCAGAAACAACCACAGCAGCAGCAACTTCAACAACAGGAGCCGCTGTCAGTTATTGCAACTGCAGCAGCAGCACAGCGACCTATGACCACTTATTATATGCAGCCACAGCTACAGCAGCAGCAGCTGAATGTGCAACGACAACAGCAACAACACTTTGCACAACAGCAGCAACAGCTGGCCGATGAGGCACGCATGGCTGTAAGTGCGCTGCAAACGTTGCATGCCACGCCTACATCGCACATAGTAACGCCCATCAAAATAGCTGCAACTCAACCGCTGAAACAGCAAATACCACCTCTGCAACAACAACAACAACAACAGCAGCAGCAGCCACCGCCGTTGCAACCGCAGCTTTTACTGCAACATCAACAACAACTACAGCAACCGCAACAACAGCCAAAGCAACAACAACCATTAATCTATCAGCCAGTTGTTGCGCCAACTAAAACGCCTACCAAGTTAAATGTTCAACAGCAGCCAATAAACAATACTTGTAATAACAACAACAACAATAACAATAATAACACTAATAATAATGCCAATACAACCGCAGTTACACGCAGAACGGCAGCTAAATCGGTAGCAACAACACCAGCACCGAATGCCAACAAAAATGAGACGACAACAACAGCGGCAGCAACGCCCACAACAGCAACATCAACGTCTACACCAACAACATCAACGCCAGCCAAAAAGGATAAACCGAAATCACGCGAGGAACGGAAATTGGAGGCCATATTGCGTGCCATTGAGAAAATGGAAAAGCAGGAGGCGCGTTGCAAAAAGACAGGCGGTGCAGCTGGTGGTAATAATACTGATAGCCGTCAATTGGGTGGCAAGCAACAACGTTCGGGCAATTCACCAGCATCGCCGACCAAACGCAATGCCAGCAGCAACTCAATCAGTGAGTCGGCGGATTCCAGTGCCGTAAGCTTGGGCACGCCCACCACCAGCAACAATAACAACAGCAGAGCTGGCGGTGGGGGTGGTACGCGACGCAACAGGAAGAAGCGTAAAGTAAGTCGCAGCTATAACAACAACAACAACAATAATAACAACAACAACAAACGTCGCAAAAGTCTCAGCGAATCGGATGTGGAATCACATACAGAATCGGAATTGGCGTCACCAGCATTGCCGCAACAGCAATTCAATAGCAACAGTAACAACAACAACAACACCAGTAATAACAGTGTGCTTCAACTGAAGCAACAGCAGCAATCAACAGATCAGGCAGCTGGTTTGCTGCTGGCACTGGCGCAAAATAGCTGTGAACCCTTTGAAACACCAGCAGCAGCAGCAGCAACGGGCACATCATCATCGTCAGTGAGCAGCGCCTGTCTGCTAATTGAGGCTGCAATGCGACCGCTGGAGCAGCAGCCAACCCAACAGCAGCAACAACAAGAACTACACTCCGAAGCAGTTGTTGTCAATCAATTGCAATCACCGACAGTGGGTGAATTCAAATATCCGCCAAGTGGAGCCAAAACCAAAAAGTCGCTCATGTCCAGCTGGTTTCAGCAATCGGAGCAATGTAATGAGCTACAACATCACCAACAACAATCTGGTCTGGACAGTCTAGTTCAGGCCGCTATGAGTGAAATAAATGGCTCAAGGGAGCAACTGCAACAACAACAGCAGCAGCAGCAACAACAACAGGAACAAGAACAATTGCAAACGGATTCATCACCAGCGCCAGCTTTGCTTAAAGTGGAACAATTTATAAATCAAGTCGAGGCAACCGAACGCTCACAGATGCCCTCAGTCCAGAACAATTCATCGGTGAAGAAGCGTTGGCTACGCCAAGCCATCAGCGAAGAGACCACCGATGACACTCAGTCCCATTCACCAGTAACACCCACACCAAGTATATCGCCACAGTTGCAGGCACCATTGGCGCCACTGTTGCTGTCCAATGGTTTTAGTACGCCGCTCAAGAAACGACGACTTGTTGTGATGAGCAATGGTTGCGTAGAGGGAACGTCAGCTGAGGAGCCACATATTGATGTCATTGGCAGCGCTGGCGAGGAGGAGCACAAGATGGAAGTGATGGAGACCAAAACGGAAGAACTCTTAAAGGTTGAGACACAACAGCAGCATCCGCAGCAGCAGTTTGAGCAGGATGATGATGTCGACATACTACGTTCACCCAGTCCGGGTGCACAACAAATGGTTGCCGAGGATAACTTGGTGAAAATTGAGCCAGAGGATACGAGCGCTGCTGCTGAGGATGTGAAAATTGATGTGGAGCGTGAAGAGAGTCAGGCATGTGACAAGTTCGAGGAGCTGCTCAAGGTTAAGCGAGAGCAGGAGGAGCAACAACAACAGCAACAGAAACAAGAAGAGCAACAGCAGCAGCAGCCCAAGCCCGAAGCACTGGAATCCAAATTGGAATCCAAGGCAGAAATTAAACCAGAGCCGGTGATGAAAGTTGCTCCTGCCAAAGTGGAGTCTATGCCGGAACCCAAACCGGGTGAATCGTTGCTGCGTTCATCAGCAACGAATTCACTCGCGGATTCTGTTAAAGCAGCGCTTAAAGCTCGAACAGCAGCAGTCAAAGAAGAGGAAGAGCCGCTCAAAAAGAAACCCAAACTGGAAACGCCAGCAACAGCAGCTGCAGCTATTTCAACACCAGCAATAAAAACTGTAGCAGCAACATCAGCAGCAGCAGCTGCAGCAAGTAGCAAAAATCTAACCGAACTGGACATTCAGGAGCGTTTATTATCCTTCCATGCGGCAAATATATCGTATCTGCAATCGCGCAACAAAAAAGCAACAACTAGCAGCAGCAGCAGCTCCAGCAAGAGTAACTCCAATAGCATTGACTTGCCAACCGCCAAGAAATCCGGCAAAGCGAAGGATGAAAAGCGGGAGCGCGAAAAGCAACTAAAGAAATCGAAAAAGGATAAAAAGAAGTCCAAGGAAAAGGACAAGCTTAAAGCAGCGGCAGCCATAGTAGCAATGGCCACAACACCAGACGCCAAAAAGAAACAGCCCAAAGTTGCAACACCCACAGCAATAACACCAGCCATTGCTGCAGCAGCAGCAATAACAGCCACAACAACAGCTAATGGCAAAACAAAGCACAACACCAATCCAATGGAACAACAGTTGCTACAACAAACGGCATTGCGACGTCGCACCATGTCCATGTGCGTTGCCCCAGTCACGCTGCCAATACCAACACCAATGCCAACAACACCAACTGCTGCTGCCACAAAGAAACGTCAAACGAACTTTGAACAAGAGCTGACCAAACCAAACAGCCAAATACTTAGCAGCAGCTTGTTGCTCAATAGCAGCAAGGCAGCACCGCAAGCAACCGCAGCAGTAGCAGCAGCAACAGTTATCACACCGACAGCAGCACAACAGCAGCATCGCAAGGAGAACAATCATCATCCGGATGCAGTTGTGGGCTCAATGAGTTTGGCAGAAGCCATTGCCAGTGGCAAGTTGACACAAATAACGCGACGACGTGAATCTATATGTGGCGGTCGACAGCAGGCAGCATTCATTGCGGCAGCGCTGAAGAAAGAAAAGAAGGAGAAGAAGAAGAGCAAGAAGAAGGATCGCGAGAAGAAACAAAAGGGCAAAGATACTAAAGATAAAGATGAAAAAAAGACACCGACAAAACTCAAGAGCAACAATCAACAGCAGCAGCAGCAGCAGAAGACAATAACAGCACTAAATGCCATGCCCAACAAAATAACAACTTTAGGCAAGGCAGCAACAACAGCCGCGCCGCTTGCCGTGCCCATTTCTGCTGCACCAATACCTGTGCTCATTACGCAACCACCAGTTGCTGCAATTCCACCAACATCAGCCATGGCAGTGCCACTGGCCGTGCCAATTGTTGTTGGCGGCAGCAGCTCTGTGAAACAATTGCCATTTTACAATACGATTTATGGAAAACTGCAGGATCCGCCAGTTTTGCCAGCATTGGGGGCACAGCAACAACAGCCATCTTTGGTACCAACTATGCCACTTGCCAAAATCATCAACAACAGCAGCAGCATGCCCAGTTTGGCCGAATATTTGGAGGCAACAAAAGCCAAGGTGGCAAGCGTAGCAACGCCTGCAATTGCTGTTGCACCCATTGCTGTTGCGCCCATTGCAGCAGTGTCAGAAGCAGCAGCAGCTGTTGCTATACCACCAACAAAAACCGCAGCAGCGCTAGAAATTATGCCACCGCCAACAACAACGCCGATTAAACTATACACACGCACCGCCAGTCATGATCCGCGCTTAAATCCCATGCTCACCGTGCCGGAGCCGGCGCCAATGCCAAAGCGTAAGCTGTCCATAAGCGAGTATCGCATGCGGCATCGTCCCTCTGTGGATGCGGCACCAACCCCGACCACCCCAACGACACCAACCACACCACCAGAGCGCTCGTTCGCCAAACCGCAGACCATCAATAAATGTTCGCTGCAGTCGCCGGAACGCTTTCAGTCGGCAATGCGTGAGCGACGCAACTCAATAAGCGTACATCACAACAACAATAAGAGCAATCAGAATCATCAACAGCAGCAGCAACTATTGTCACAGCAGCAGCAGCAACACAATCTATCACAATCATCATCATCATCGTCATCATCACTCAAAAGCAACTCGCTCCACCCTGTGACCAATTCGGCAGCAGCAACATTGAGCACCGTGAACAGCATTCTCAGCACCGCACACAAACTTCACATGTTCGATGACAAGCCTAAGGGTAAGTAAAGCATTCTATAATATCAAAAGCAACAATCATTTAGCTTATCTAATTTAAAAATTAATTTTGAAAGGTGGGCACTTTAATGCGGCGCCCACATTGCTAGAACTGCAGCAGGAGAAGATGAGCGAAAGATCGCGTTGCCTGCAGCGCACCATATCCTGTGATTCGCGTGTCATTGAGCGTTTGGGTGCTGGCCCAACAGCTGCTGGAAGCGCCAACTTGTTGGACAAATCTAGGCGTGATGTTTCCTAGGGGCAACAAAGCGTTCGGATTCGCAGACGATTGGTAAATGATAAATTCAAAAATTATTTTCCAACAAACTATTAAAATATTATGTATTTATAGAGCAACCCAACATGATCGGAAAGGATAGGCCAAATATGTTACCCAGTTTATACACTCAAAATAGCAATCCAAATCCAAATTGCATCCTAATTGTGCTGACAAAACGAATATGAATATAATCAGCGCTCGCTTTCCTTATTTAAAAACAAAAAGTAGGATCTGAACATCCGAAATATGGCAGTCAGAAATTCTTAAATCCTTATTATTTTGTGTTTAAAACGCTATTTACTCGCTATTATTAATACTACTACTTACAAACATATAGAGCTAGAAGGTAATTCTTTTTTTTGAGATATAGATTATAAATAAATAAACGGATGACAACAATAGAAAAACAAACTCAATCATAACAATGTAAATTTCCAAATAAAACAACAACAACAAATAAGAGAAACCTTCTGCTAAACTAATTAGTTATTTAATAGTCGCGTTTTTTCGTAACATCGAGCAACTTATATGATTCTACTCTATAGTATAATATATATAAATAATATATATATATATATATAGATATACTTAGCGCTATAATCTTTTATAATGCTTAGATATACTGAGACAAAAGAAACCCGTACACAACATTAATGAAGATTTAGCAGGATGTTAAGGAAGTTAACATAAAATTTGGTTCTTATCTAATTAAATTGCATCTATGTATTAATATCAACAAATTAATTATTTAACTTATTATAAACATTTAGTTTTGTAGAGTTTCAAGAATTGTTTCACCATTAATTTAAACTGAAATATGCAAAAAAGAAAAAATACGAGTACGAAAAAATAAAATAAATAAGTTTTTTTTTTTTTAATTCAATACCTTTAAATATTTGTAATTTTTGAGCAAAACTACAAGTATATATACTAAACAGAAAAAACAAACGAAAAATCATTGAACTACAATATTTAACTAAACAATATAGATAACAACATTAACCAGGCTTAAAACGCAAGCAATACTATAAACCAAAATATATTTAAAAAAAAAACACAAAAAAATCGGAAAACTGTAAATAAACATAATGCATACAACAAAGCGAACAGCATATTGTTAAATATTTGTGTAAATAAATATACAATATAAAATAAATTAGGTTATTTTATTGATAGCTTAAGTGCAAAAAAAAAAGAAAAACATAAAAAACAAACAAACCCGACAAAAACAAGAACAGAAAACACAAAATAAAACGCTACTTTAGCTTGTAAGTTGAAACATTGAAAGAAAGAGTACAAAACGCGAGTTAATTGAACGTAATTAATCTTAAGCAATACCTTAAAACAACAAGAAATTAACTATTTTGATTAATGTATATATATATAAAAAAAAAAAAAACAGGCTTTGAAGCAGGCCATCGCGTATTTAACCCTAAGTTTGCCACTAACAAGCTGCCCCTTGTCATACCGCAGCAAATTTCTATAAAAAGCTGCTTTTACTTTTATTGTTCGTACCCTTCATTAAACTGCTCATTTCAACTAAACCTTGTCAATACTTATTTAAACTCAATTTGAGAAAAGCAGCAAACTCAAATATTATAAACAAAACCATTTGACCCTGTGAATATGTATATCTTATTAATTATTTATGAATTTAAAAACAAAACGAATCCAATGCAAATGATTGGCTACGGTTTTAAAAATAATTTTTTTTTGTAACAAATAAGCAATTAAATTAGATTTTGGAGTATATTTAAAACAACAAGAGTAATAATTTCTAAACCATTATAAAAATAACAAATTTCTTTGTAACTATTTGCTCCTGTTAACCTGAGGGAATTTATAGAAAAGGCAAACAAATTCTACAATATAAAAATTTTGGAATTTGTTATTATTTCATGGGATTTTTTTTTTTTGTTCAATATATATAATATAATTATATAAACATAATTAAAACAGATTTATTAAGCCAATTTTATGAAAACATATATTGTTAATTTATTTAAGGTCTGTATAAAACTTATCTATATATTTAGATATACAAATTAAAAAGTAAAAACCATTTCGTAAAAAAGTAAAATAAAAGAACAGAATAGTTTTTAAAGAATCACAAAAGAAATTAAGTATAAATTATGTCAAATGAAATTCAATATATTTAATCATTTTTACTGTAAATTAAGTATTTGCATAATTTTTAAGTGCGAATTTGAATAATAAGAGTAGTGTTTTTAGCCTTAAACTTTGGTTTAACTGATGTACATTAAATATGTTAATTATTTACTAAAAACAAACAAACAAACACACTCACACAAACAGATACAAACATGCGCGAATGTTAATAACACTTCCGTCTGTAAAATAAATTACAAATTGAATTCGTAAGATTCTTCAACAATAAAACAGAAATCAAAAAACACAAGTAAAACGAAAATAAAACCACATTTTAAAATGGCATTTTTTGTATGAAACTTGAAACGATTTTAATGACTTAAGAAGAATAACATATGCTTAATGCAAAAAACCAGCCTATCTCATATTTCTTTAATTAGAATTACAATTGCTGGTGCAAAACAAAGTCAGAACGAGTTGAGTTGAACAAACTGAAACGCATCTAAGCTTATCGCATTTAAATAGTTGCGGTCAAAGACAAAGTCAGAACAAAATATATAATGCAAACTAAAGTCGTTTCTTCAGCTGCGATAAGAAGCAAAAGACTTGGCGATTACAAAAGTGTATTGACATGTAGTTTATTGCATATTTAAAGCCCATGGGGCAACAAGAGTAAAAAAAAGTACAAATTCGACATCGTATTAAAAAAGTAGAGAATAAAAAGTGTATAAGGCGCTTTACATTTCCACATAGGTGGGCATGGTCATGACGCCGCAATTGTTTTTGCGTGCAGATATGAGTATGTAACCATCGTTGCCCCAATAAGTGGACCAGGAGTTCTTCACCAGCCAGTAATCCTCGCCGTTAATGGTGCCATAGCCAACGGCCAGCACAGCATGATCGAGGCCATCTATATCGTTCTTGCACTCCGGCTCATAGTAGACGCCGTGCGAATAGAAACTGAATGTCTTGGGCGATGCATCAATAGCCACCGAAAGGGGACCGTGTTTAAGCAGAGCCAGCTTAAAGGCATTGGGATCATTGGCGGTGACATTGACAAAGCCCGTAATAGGTGCCACAAGCGTGACGTTCTTGACATGACAGAATGCATCTTGGCCCAGATAGGGACCATACTCTTCCTCGGTGGGTACACCGCCAACTTGCATCATCCATTGATAGACACGAAAATCTTCGCCACCATCGCAGCCATTGTTGCCATAGCCCCAGGAGCAGTCAATAAGTGCCTGCTGTGATAGTCGCACCAGATTGCCACCGTTTTTCAAGAAAAATGCGCCCTCCACATGACCAATGGTGCCAAAGGACCAGCACGAGCCGCACACTGACTGATCTGTAATGCAGAAATAAAAATTTTTAGAGACAAATTTAATGTGACACCAAAATCCAAAGCACCTTTTACAGGACTGACAGCTCCATACAGTCGCCAATCGTATTGGCTGGGAATTTCATCCTTATGCTTGTTTACATCATAGGGAAAGGGTTTGCCAGAGTTGTAGACACCAGAAGATTTGTAGCCGCGTCGTGCCTTAAGCTCCTCCTCGCTCTTGTCAGCCAAATGATTGACGGCCAGCTTGTAGGTCAACTTAGCACGATTCTTGGAGTGAATGTAGCGCAAGTTTTGGCGGAAAATATTCTTGCGATGCTCGTGCTCCTTATCTTGGCCATAGTCACGTCCATGCTTGCGCTTAAACTTATCGAAAGCCATTTCCACGTGCTTATCATTTCCAGAGATAAACTCATGCATCGGATTGAAGGTGGCAAAGTGATTAGAGCCGGGTCCAGGGAAGCCAGTGCATGTCAAACTCTCATCAATCTCAAAGACTTCATTGGGTATATCATCATGCTCGTAGCTATCATAATCCAAATAATAATGGTCGTAATGGGAGCCCAAGAGCGTATTATAGCCACGCATTTCGTAGCGCACTGGAATTGGCATACGGCTAGCAGGATAATGAGGTGACTTCTTGTATCGCACCCACAACGTATACACATTCTTTTTCTCGCCGATAGTCTTCTCCAAACGGAACTTGTCGCAGGTAAAGCCCAGGAATGTCTCGGTGCCAACCAATTCAAAAGGTTTGGCATCGGGCAAAATGCTTTGAATTTCCATAGCCTGATCCGCAGTACCATTCGCCTGGAGGCAACTTAACTTGTTGAGCTCATCCTTGGTAGTTACCGGGACCAGTTTCAAAGCGGTGCCATATTGACCCTCGCCAGCCAGCTGATAGGTCTTTACCATGCCGCCATAATAATCGATGCGAGAGCGTCTAGTATTCTTATCGTACCAGGCATAAAAGGGTTCCGCTATCTCTGCATACGGTATATAAAGAGTTCCCTTCACTATGTAATTGGGATCCCAGCGAGGCGGCTTAGTACCAAAAACTGTAAAATAAGCGAAAAATAACTTTGCGGTAATCGGCAGCCATTGTAGTACATGCACATGCATACATATACTTCTATACATATACAAATACCTCACGCTATGCTTTTTACACACACACATATAAGAAAGACAAAAAAGCCGCTTGGACAGTCACGCACACTTGTCTTGTTTTGGTAAGAATTTTTGTTTATTGCAATTAAACAATGTATAACTTACCTGCCAGTGCTAAGCTGGCCAGCAGCGCTAAGTTTAACCACAATCGCATTTTGCTATTTCTCTCACTCTTAGTTTATCCTTTCTATTGTACTTGCTATCTGCTCTAAATTAAATGCTTGAGTGCTGACCGACGAAAACTTATTGAACTTATTCTATGGCACATCAAACTACGAAAGCTCGCATGAGCAGAGAGAGAGACAGTTTTCACCAACAGCTGTAACGAGCTAACATTGATCGCATTAACAGCGTTGTTAACAGAGTGTGTGACCAAACAGCGGAAAAAATAAAATGGCAAAGGTTATCACAAGTGCAGAAGATCGGTGAAAACGGCGCGTCTTATACCAGAGTATAAGAAGATTTGAATTGTCATTCAGACGTACGTGCTTATTAAATCGCCATAGCAATTGATTGCCCATTATGTCACTCGCTTTCTCTTTCACTCACTCTCTCCTTCTCTTTTTATGTTATCTGACGCACTCTCACTGCTAAATGCGAGCCTTAAGGGCTGCTGGCCTGCCCAGGACCCGAACAGACGCCAAACAACCACCAAGCGAAAAGCATCGCCGTCATCATAACACAAATTCGCTGTCCCCGTCCGTGCAGTGTCAGTGTTCTCAACAATACACGAGTGAAAAGTGCACAACAACAATAAAGCCACATGCATATGTATTTATATTACAAGTGTGTGTGTGTGTGTGTGTTAGTCTTGGCCCCAAAAAGTGTGCTATAAATGATTAAGTGCGATTAGCCGACGTGCAAGACCAAGTCCAATTGCATTGTGAATTAAATAAAGCACCAATGTAACCGTATAAGTGCAAATAGCAACAAAAATAAAAATGCATTACGCTTAAATTGCATTTTTAACGTGTGTGAATGTCAAATGTGTTGTGCAAAACATAAATAACAAAATATAATCAATAGCTAGAAAGTCGTAAAGTATTTTATGCAAATCAATCATGACACAAGTGTGCAAACAAATTCAAACCGAAGCCTTAATTAAAACAAAATAAATCAACATACCGATTTTGTTAAGTGGTAAGAGATTTTGTTTGTTGTTGCTTTTATTACATTATGTTTCAAATACAGAAGAAAACATATTTCGTATACGTACTACGTATTTGTCTTGTATGTATATTGGCGTATTTGACTTTTTCTGCCCTTAGCATAGTTTTTGTTATGTTTTCGATTTAAAAATTCAATGTACATATGATAAAGCTCACCAAATTAAAATTTAAATTCGACCTATAAATGATAAGCTTGTGTAAATGTATTAATAGAAGCGGAAATTTTTTCATTCGTTTTAATAATTCATAAAAAAAAATTCTATTTTCTACCAAAACTTGCATAATTTTCAATTAACAAACCACTCATGGAATGCCACTTTTTACAGCCAAAGCATTAATTACAAAATGTAACATGAAAAATTAATTAGCACAAGTCTATCAAGTGTTAATTGCATCTGAATCCAGTTAACTATTTTTCTATATTTTTCTTTATTCCGGGAAACGTCGTTTAAAAACTTAAAATAAAAGTACTTTGCCTTTGCCATTGAGTGCACTCGAAGCAAAGTATTTTACATATGCATGTATATCAGTGTGTGTGTCCCTGTGTGTGTGTAGGTGTGTGTATTTCGCTGTGTGTAACCTACATTTTTAACGACAACACACACACATATATAACAAGTCAAAAATCTGTGTCCGAAGTCCTAGTCGTTTGTCGTAGGCGCTGACTAAAAGGTGTGGGAGTCGATGGCACATGCCAAATTTGCTTTTATCAGTGCCTAAAAACACACACACTAACACATACAAATATGCATGCTTCACACAATCTTATATACCATTAGCTTACGCTGTTCTCAGCGGAGCGATGCGCGCTCTCACGAGAGTCACACGAAATGAGTTCGTTGCGTTTGCTGCTTCCGTTACAAAATATACAACACACACTCCCTCTCTCTTTCTCTCTCACTCTCTCTCGTGCTTTTTCACTCAGTCTCTCGCATGTTATTGTGAGAGCGCGTTGTCCACCAAAACAGCAATTTCTCACCTTCCTTCTGCCTTCCTCAAGTTGTTTGTGGGTGTGTGTGGGCAGCATTGAATTTCCGCTTTGGCTGCGCCATTAGAATTTCCACGCAAAGCGTTACGGTTTTTCTTTTTTAATGGCTTGATTAAAGGAGCTAAAAGAAGCTTAATAGGTTTATATTGATAGCTAACATTTTGGATTTGTGCCTTAAGAAATGATTTAAAAATAAATTCAATTAAGTGATTAAACACTTAATTACATTGTTGTCTTAATCTCTTGATATAGAAAATGTATTATAAGCAGATACTTGATGAAACATAACAATAGAGTATCCACTTTAGATTGTCTATAGAAAAAAAAACACAAACAAAACACATGCCAAGAAGCCCACTTTATAACGTATACGAGTAGTAAGCTAGTTATATGCCGTTCCATCCATGCATTGTTTAGAGCACATTATCACGTTTTCCTCTTCAGGCATCAGTTACAGATATTAACATTGGCACACACAACACACACACACAGAGAGAATGGGAGGAGGGGGCGTGAGGGACTTCAACGATAATTCAGACTGTTGCCACACTTTGGCCGCTAAGCTGAAGCTGCGGGTTGGCGACGTCAGAGACTATACAATTGTCTATGGGTTGTGCTAGGATGCGCTGGGTGTGTCTGTGTGGTTAGTGGAAGGGTGGGAAGAGCCACTACTAACACAACACACTTGGGGATGTGAAAAGTGGCTTTTGTGTTTGCTGCAGCACATCGCTGCTGTAGATTTCTCTAGTTGGCATTGGCCATGTCGTTGGATGTTTGCTGGTGAATACAAAACAACAATGGTTCTAACTGTTGTTTGTTGTTGCCTGACGCAATTGTTGTTATAATTACTAGTTGCTGCTGCTGTTGATACATACTGTGCGCATGGATTCCAGTTAACTTATATGTATATATATATTTACTACACATAATCCAATTGCAAAGTGTAATTTGATTTAATTATGTGAAAAAACATTTTAATACTATAAATGTTGAATTGTAAAGCTATTAAGCTTTCCCTTGTTCAATTTTATTTCGAGCCTTTCCAGGAATACTTATCAAATATTAATGAATCAATTTAAGTGCAACATTTATTTTACTTGGAATTCTTTTGTTCCAAACAAATCAATATTTACACTTGAATTCCTTTATAAATAATTTCGTAAGTTTATATTCCTTTTTTCATTTCCTTTTGAATGTTTTCGACGTTTTGGCATTTCCTGCCATTCGTTCTTTATTGTTATACGCATTTCAACACGTTTAGTTTTTGCCCCTTTTCGCTTTTATTTCTTTCACTTCCAAGTCCGGTTTTTTATCTCAAGCTTTTCCTGTTCCGCCAGAATTTTATTTTTCCTTATTAATTACCAAGCTCGGTTGGGGCTTATTATCTAAGAAAATCCCTTGAAAGCCACTCAAATTGAACTTATAAAAAAATACGCCTTTGCTGGCTATTTCGATTGCGTGACATCTTGACATTGTGTTCCTATTTTTTCCTCTTTCCAACATTCCACCAAAGAATCATGGCCATGCTCGGGCGATAAGAGCCGTGGCAGTCGGAGTGGGTAGTCATCAAGGCGACTGCAAGGATGTGCGCTCCTTGTCAGCTGGTAAATGGGAGCAGCCATCTGATGTGGCAGCCGACAAAGTTTTCCATTTGTTTTCTTTTTGATATATTGACAGCTGCTCCCAGGGAATCAATGCTGTCAGCATACGAAAAACATCTTTTACACAGAGAAAAATCATTCAATTGAGATTATAAGTTATTATAAATTTAAGAAAAATTTGGATACACAAACTGAGCAAAATTGTTCTTTAAAACAAGTGTTCTTCAATTTATTTAAGTTAAATAAAAGGACTTCGTTGTTGATACAAAATTTCCTTTTTCTTCAGAGCAGGGTTGCTAAAGATATGCATAAGTATGGTCACACTCTTTTCATAATAATACAGTAAATATTACAACAGAAAATTCAGAGACTTTTATAATTGCTACTGTGTTTTTATCTTTAATTAAGCTCGATTCTATTTATTTATTATAATTAGTTAAGGGGTTTTTCGTTCTAAAATATAAGCTATTTTTTTTTTCTATTGCTTGTATTTTTTTTTCTCTCTCTCTCTCTCTCTCTCTCTCTGTGTTTGAAGTAGCAATAAATTGAATTATTTCTCAACGAGTGCAGTTGAACTTGAAAATGTTTCCTTCCTTCCTATCGTTCATCCAAGAGAAGATTACTCTTGGCAAGTTAAGTTGAAAAGTCTTGATAAAGTTAAGTTTGCTTCTTTGATGAGATTAATTTTCTTGTTTAGTTGTTTGTTTTTGTTGCTTGTTAGTTTTGATGGCAGCACTTGAATCCAGTACATACTTGAATAGCAGATGCTTTTTAGCTAAATATAGATATTATTTTTTCATTTCACTTACTTAAAATAATGGATAAAGTGCTTCATCGGCAATAGAACATAGATTGTTTTTATTGCGAGCCATGCGAAAATTGCCATCTTCACCCAGGAATTCTTCAGTAGCCAGTATTCACCTCCTTCATCCTTGCCATAGCCTACCACTAGAATTTCATGATACTCCGCATAAGCATTATCACATGCAATTCTATAAATGCCCGATACATAGCTTTGCAGATGTTGGGCATTAATGGACAACACAATGGGTCCCTTTTCGGCTTAACCTTAAAGGCTGTCCATTCAGAATCGTGCATACTTTTTTTTCGACCCGCATTAAAAAAAGTTTCATTACGCAAACAAAATTTATAAATAGCTTAAAAAACTGCAGGATTATCAACAGATTTTTTAAAATTAAAAAAGTTCAATTATATTGTGTAGATACAATTAAAAAATTGTTTTGAACCTTTTGCTCAAAATTCGTTAAAGAAACAAAAACAAATCAAAAGTAAATCGAAATAGTTTCAAACAAGTTCTAAGACACGAAAGCCTGAAAACTTTGTCTAGATAATTTGACTTTGAAAAAGTTTGTCAGTACAAATAACAAGCCTTATTTAATGCCATAAGCCGTTTTGATATGGTTATAAAAATTTTGAAATCTAACCCTTTTTATCGCATATTTTCAGCTCAGTAAATGGGCCAAAACAATATGAAAAAGTTCGTGCAATAAATCTCTAAGCTGCATAAAATTAAAGCCCACAACAGAACAAGATTATAAATGGTGCATGCAACGCACATTGTTTTTGTGGGTCAAACATATTTGTAGTGGTTCGGTTTGAAATGGATTGAAAAGGGTTCCACTTGTAATGATGATGACCGCAACACGAACAATTTTGCCATAAGAGCAAAAATTATTTGAAATTATCATGCAGCGCAGGCAGCAACCAAGTTTGCCACTTAGAGGCAACAACAACAACACGAGGGCTAAACTTGAGCTGCGCTGCGTGTGGACGACATGACGTACACGTAATATAATATATAAATACATGACGTATACGTAATATGCGCTAGTTTGTGGGCCATTTGCCAAAAGAACTTAACAAGACACGAAGAAGAAGCAGAAGAACATTGAAAATCTATCTGAAGTGCTTAAGCGAAAGTAAAAACGAGGCTTAACAAATCGCTAAAAGTTATGAAAAACTTGCGAATGTGCTGAGGCAGCTGCCACAATGATGACAAAATGGCGAAGTTAACATTGCACCGTCTACTGCAGCTATTGCAGCTGACGGCGCTGCAGCTGGCAACTAAGCAAAAACACCAACAACAACAACGCAATACAAACAATAACAATAACAATAACAACAATAGAACGCGCATGGCTCTCTTAAGCTGGCTGCAACTGTGCCGTGGCAATGGACATTTTTTAACGCTGGCCTTTCTCATCTACGGCTATCTTATGCTGCATGCCGCTGTTGCAGCCTCTGCTTCAGCAACAACAACAACAACAACAACACCAATAACAAGGACAACAATGTTGGACATTACAAATCGCACAACAGAAACACCACCATTAGATTTAAAACAATTACAAAAACCAACAACAAATAATAGCAACGCACAAAAACTAAAGCGCGATGTTGCCCCTTTGCCCAATGATGAGGAATATGATGCCAGTTATCCCGATGATATTGATGATATTGAGGCCTTGATTAATAATAAGTCAGGTGAGTTTAAATATAGATATAATATGTCTTGGGAAACTTTACTTAATAAGACGAGGTAGAACATTTTAATGAACATTTAAACACTTTTCTTTGCGAAGAAAACCATTAAACAAAGATTTTATATCGTACGAACTTTATTGTTTTAAAGTTCTTAGTACATTTTTCAAATATTTAAGTTTCAGTATTCCCACTTCTGGATAGTTCTGTTTAATATGTTACTTCCGAATTTCCGAATAACAAAGCTTTCCATAAAACGAACTTATTTCCAGAACACTGCAGTTTGATACAATCAAAAACCAATTTTATATTACGAATTTTCCATATAACGAAAGTTTTTTTCTGTCCCCTTCTAAAATATAATTTCGTTTTAGTTTTGTTAACTCCAACTTAAGTTAAACCCTTTTATATTCATGCAGATATCATAAAAACTAAACACAAAATTGAAAACTAAATAGCAAGGTCCTTGTTATTATTTTATAATGAGAGTGTCATTATGTAGATTACGTTTTAGGCTGACCTCCAATAATAACACAAAGTGACCACCAAAAAAGTCCGCAGGTTTGGTACAAAATCATCATCATATTGAATAAGTCCGTGAATCATTGCGGTTTAGTGCAGCAAAACGAGAATACAGTTGGTTACATTAGCATATATGCACTTTATATGTAGATGCCGTCAAGGTAGTTGGCCAAATCCTCGTTCTTCTTCTTCATTCTGTATAGTTGTGGCTATAGCCTTGAACAAAGGATAAGAGCGCCAGTCAGCAGCTGTTGTGCAATTTATGAGAATTATGATCTTTGGGGAATTAATTCGCCAACTTGTGTTTTTGTGTTGACCATATTCAACCTGGCTGCAACAAAACAATTTGGCAAGGCAAACAGTTTCTAAAGGTCAAGGAAAGCCAAACATGACCCTGTTTCAGATGCAGTTGCAAATTAAATGTTATTAAACATAGATATAATCATGTTGTAACTGTTATAGGGCAATGCATATTAAATTAAGTTCCAAGCTACTTTAAACGTGCTAATTTTAATTATTATTATTATTATGTTTTTTGCCTGACTGCAGCTAAAGGTAAATACATTGGAGCGCCATGCAATGAACTAAAATGTGATGCAAATCTTTTGCATGTCAGCTGCGATAAGGAAACAAAAATGTGCAGCTGCGAACGAAATTATCCAGTGCAACTGGGACTGATAAAGGGTTGCGCCAAACGTAAGACAAAGCATTGTTATACTATTAAGAAACTATCTTTCAATATACAAATCGTATAAATTATAAAATTCAATCTTTCAAAAAAAAATTAAAGCTTTTGTTAACAACCTAAAATCCTTATATCCTTTAAGTTACATTAACTTATTTTTTGATGTTTTAATTCCAAACTGTAGCTAAAAAACTGGGTGATCAATGTTTCTATGATGAGACATGCATCTACAACGATGAGAACTCCCTTTGTGTTCAGGTGCGACACAATGCGATGTGTCAATGTGCCAGTGGCTATCATTCTGTCAGCTATACGAAGCCAACACGGCGCGTCTTTTGCACACCAGGTGAGCTTTACCTTTTTGGTAGGAATTTATAGCTAAAGAATCGTAGGTAAATAATAAGATTGGACTTATGTTCAGCATTTGTTTACTGAAACTTAAACATTTACTTTGTTATAATTATTTATTGCAATACTTTTCTACTGGTTTATCTTACAGATCTCAGTGAGCTTAGTTCTGATCTGCCAACATTGTTGGGTGTATCATCGGGCATTGCGGTGTTAGCTGGTCTCATTTGCATGGTTCTGCATTTGTTTAGTAAAACCAAATATCCAAGGCATCGCAATTACGCAGATGCCAATATACCGCCGCCCATACTCTATTCCAGCGATACAGGTGAGCTTCAAAAAGACTTCGAAGGATGTTAAATGGATTAACTAACGGTTTTTTGCAGGCATACCGTTGACAGTGCATTCAGCGCGTCCGTCGTCGCGTTCGAGCATAAGATCGACGGGTTCGATAGGCTCCTATGGCAATCGTCGTGCCTCATCTGGCGGTGGCATCAGCGGTGCTGGAGTTGGGGGTAACAGTGGTGGTGGTGGTGCTAGTGGTGGTGGTGGTGGTGGCGGCGGCGGCACTGGAAGCGGCTCTAAAGGCATACTGGTGTCGACGTCTCGAACAGGTGCGGCTAGATCTGCCGCCATATTGCTCATATCGTGTCACATAACGGCCGTATCGAAACAAAATTCTCGTGCCTCATCGCGTCAGACATCGGGCGCCGGCTGCAGCCAGCATTCGCGCGACAATCTTGATGAGAGCAACGGCGCTGGGTCGTCGGGTGGCTGTCGTAGTTGCGAGAGCACGCTCTCAATGAACCGCCAGCTGCAGAAGCAATTGAATCATCAACGGCATCTGCTCAGTTTTGAGCTGTCGCCGGCGAAGACAAAGAATCAGGATAGACTTAGGACCCTATTGGGCATCAATGATGCTCATTTTAATCCTGATAACGATGATGACGATAATATTGATAATAATATAAAATATAATAATGATACTATTGATTATGATAATGATAATTATAACGATGGGTGCAATAGCATAGATGCTTTAGGTGGCGATTGCAGTCTTGGTGCCGGTGGTATCAGTGGTGGCATTGGTGGTTTCAACTATGGCGGCTATGGCGGTGCCGAGATGCAACATTTGCAAATTGGCGCACTGCCAACGCCGGCGAGTGAAACGCCCAGATTTGCGGTAAATCAACACAACTCATCAAGCTCCCAGTCAGTCATCAATCAATCATTGTCAATCATTAGCCATCAATCACTAACACATCATATTGACAAAAACCCACGAAGCGCCCAATTTGCAAAGCAACTTTTTTTTAATTTGATTCTTAAACATCAATGATTGATTGATTGATGTTATTTTTGATTGGCTTTTGGTTGATTGCTTTTGAAAGTGCATTTTTTAATTGAAAAGCTCTTCAAAATTGATTTTCGACACGTTTCATACAAAATTGTTTTTGTTATTGTAATATTTAATGATTGATTGATTGATTAATGGGCACCGGGTACACAAATTACATCCATTCTTAACCTACCTGCTGTGTTCTTTGTTTCATTTCATTGGCTCATTTTCTTAAGTGTACATTGGCTCATTTCAAAAATCCCATTCTCATTTGCAATATTTTCATATAAATAGCGAAAAACAAAAAATAAAACTAAAAAAAAAAATACCATTTGAAAATACTTGTTCTTAGTCTTTTAAACAAATCTTATGTTCTAAATGATCGATGTTAAATGTGCTTCTAAATCTCTGTACTAAATTTCAAGTTGGTTGTTTGGTTTTTTTTTTTTGAGTTATCGTTTACAAAAAAAAAAAACTTTAAAAAATTAAAAACAATACAAATACACAATATACACTGTACAAAAAGACACACAAAACCAATATTAACATCGGTTAAGTTTAGGTTCCTCGATCCAAATCGTAGTAGAAATATAGTTAAACAGAACATTCTGATGACTTCTCACACATTACAAAAACAAATATGAAATGTTAGAAAAAAGATGAAAACAAAATCTATATATATATATATATTTCTATATATCATATTCCAGAAGAAACTTCAATTATAATGAAATAAGTATTTTATTTACTCATTCATCCAGAGCAACAGCAATAACAAAAATTATTACTGTATAAATAAACCTTCAGATTGACAATATGATATCGAAGCAATATGGCGGTGACTATGTTCCTGATTCTAGAAATTTTTGTATAACACCATTATCTAATTTTTTGTAAACAAACAACATAACGCAAATTATTACTATATATATACCTTAACACACGCACACACACACACACCCAAACACACACACACACACACACACACACAGATACATATACACTTAAATTTCTAATCTGCATGCGACGTGGTCTATATGTATATTGAGAGAACAACCCCTTATAAGATATGAATTGCACACCAACCAAATCCAATAATTTTATTTAAAATATTTTTAACTTCTGCAAGCTTTTGCTGTGTGTAAATCTTTGAAAAACTAAACTATTCCAACTCATTTGCAACATTGCATTCAAGTTTTATCATTGAGAAAGCCGCTTTTCCCCCGAATATAGCTCATATATCAGCTTGAAAGAACATTGACTCATAAGTTTTTCTTAACTTCAAATCAGTTTCAAGGGTTAGAAGAAGAAAGTTTGTTTTGGTTTAATTCAAAATGTTAAGGCAAAGCACTTCAAGGATTTTTTGTTGCAAAAGCTCGATTTATTTATGAAAAAGATCTATTGGAAACATTTTTTTTTCTTCTATTTTACCTTCGAAAACTATATTTATGTTTACTCTTTTCCGAACAGGTGTTAAAAAAGTGAGAAAAAAATAATAAGTTTAAAGTTCTTGTAAAATTTTAAATGGCTTTTTTATTTTATTCCAGCCTATCGCTTGGCTTACAAAAAATAATATTTTATTAGTTTTAAGCAGTAAATACTTAATTTAAATTTTTGTTAGAACTGTTATTTAAATGCTAATGAGAAACTATTTTAAAAATATTTGAAATATTGCCCGCTTGATTTGTGCACCAAGATCGCTTTTGTTTGAGATGTTCAGAATTTGTTCCTGTTATACTAAACTGTTATACTCGAATTAAGTCGCTTGGCGGTGGTGGCGTTTGCTCTCTTTCTATCACTCCCTCTCTGTCTGTCTTTCTCTATCTTGCTGTAAAACTCTCTGTCTCTGTCTCTTTCTCACCCGCTCTCTGCTTCTGCCTCTGCTGTGATTATTATCTATCTATGTAAATCTATGCCCACAAAAATTAAGTTTAATATAAGTTTTAAATGCAAAATAAATAATTAATGTTTAAAACGATTTGCAGGTTCTCGAAGACCAAGTCTAGCATCTGTGCATAGCACCAGCTCCTCGGTACGCAGCTACAGCATGATGCGTTTCGAAAAGGAGACGCAACAGAAGGAGATTAGGCAGGAGATGAAACTGCGACTGGCGCGACTACAGCAGCAACAGCATCTGACACAAAACAAGCCGCAGATAATCATTGGTGAGGCGCTATTGCAACATGGTGCACTAAGTCGCGTCACAATGGCCACGCCCAGTCCACTTACTCCCAACTCGCTGGACGAGCTACTGCCATCGCTGGATGAGAACCAGGAGGTGAGACAATCTAATCTATTTAAAGTCCTGCTTGCTAATCTTATGTAGCTTCAGTATCCACCCAGGCTGGAGAATACATATAAGCAGCTGGTGCAGCCAAAGGCTACAACATCCATGGGCTCCATAGGAACTGTTAGCTCCTATGCGAATGGCTATAATGGTCCATGCAGCTCATTGACTGAGGCTCTTTAAATATGTTGAAACCAACTCTAGCTAATTAATATTTAAGTCATGTTTATGCAAAACTTACTGAAGTCATTGAAGTAAAGTTAATGCTTGATGCTAGTTGAATAAGTTGAACGTCAAACGTGTTTAGTTAAAGCCAATTAGATTATGTGTAACATAGTAAGCGTCTCCTTTCCATGGGCAAGAGCTACTAACTCTAATAAGTATTATAAAAATTTAGAAGTCATTTTTAAGTTGTGTGCATAAGAACAAAAATCGTATACACAATTTTGTAGAAATTATACAACACTAAACAAAATCCCTATAAAAGAGCTAAGCTGTACTGCTCAGTCAAAATTAAATTTTCAACTCAAACTTATTAATTTCTCATCACTTTTTTTACTTTAATTAATTTTGAGATGAAAAATAACGTTTGTAATATCCTTTATAAGCATACTAAAGTTATTGTTGCATTTTTTTTTAGTTTTTTCCTTGTTTGCCATACTTTACCCAAAATCTAAAAAACTTTTAATTAGGAATTTATAATTTAATTAATTTTTTTGTTCAAACGAGTGCTTAGCTCAAATTTGTATGAATATAAAATATCATCTCAATGTTTAAACAATCTTAAATCACACACACACACAATCGTAAAAATGTATTATGTATACTAGATGATAGAATATTGTAATAAAATTATTAATAGTAAAAAGTTAGTTTAGCTAAGTAAATTGTTAATGTGAGTTTAGGATGGGGAATTCCCCAAAGTTTAGTACTGATTAAATATACGCAAATGAATTTATAAAATCGGTTTATATACAGTTAAAATATAGATAATACCTATAAAGCAGTGGCTTGAAAAAAAGGCAATGTTTACCCATGCCAAAAACTAATATTCATCAACAATCAATTAAGGTTAATATTTCGATTTTATTAAGTTCTATCTATTCAGAATTTCATAAATGTTAGACATGGGTAATTCAAAAAAATGAAAATGTAATCTCAGCTAAAGAAATTAAATGTGTATATAAAATAATGTATTTGTAGGACTTATATAGTCTAGAAAATAGAACTTGAGTTGTAGTTAACTCTAAATGCATATACAAATATTTGATTAGATTGTAAGTGAAAGTCTTGAATGACAGCTTTTGCAGTGTTTGTTGTACAAATTGTATCTGTATTATCTACTTAACGAAAGGGATTCAATAATATTGATCGCTAAACTAAATATACAAACAACCACATCTATAGAAAAGTAGTTAACAATGCATCTGATATACTTATAAGGATAGTTGTCCTGTTTAGCGAATTATATACCTACATATATATAGAATATACACATTTAATTTGTGCATTTTCTACAGCGGAGTTTCAACTGAATACAATAAATGAATGAAATGTACTATACACTATCCAACAAAATATTATTATTAAATGCAAACTAATATGTAGTAGTATTTGCCTAAATGGTTGTTGAAAGAACAAACTTATGTTCAAGTTTTGATTAGAGTTAAAAAAAAAAAAAAACAAAAATGTTGAAACTTTTCAACTATAAATTATAGTTATTTGTTTTAAAAATCTGTTAAAGCTGTGCTATAAACTATCAAATGTGTTGTTTATGATTAGCATTGTCTGTTACATATCCTTCCTATTGTTGTTATACAAAGTAGAAACATATCCTAATTGTGCAATTGTAAGCTCTGAAAGATCAGTTGAAGAAAGCCTCAAGTTTTTATTTTCTAGTTTCTATACAAGCAGTATACTACTTATATATACCATGATTGGTAGAATCAGTATTATTATGTTCTTATGTTCTTGCACTGATCCAAAACGCTGATAAAAACAATCTCAGACTCAGTAAGCATTATGTACATAAGTGTAAAATCAGTTGATCAACGATTATAATAATAAAATAGTTTATCGGATGAGTGTAATAGCAGCATCTATAGACAAAATGGCAGATAGACTCCGTAAATTTGTGAAATACTTTTAAGCTCTGAAATAAAAATATACTAAAACGTAATACAAGTTTGTAAAGTAAAGCAAATTAAGAACGCTTTTTCAATTTATAGGTGGATCAATTTAATTCATTTGGCAGCTTTGGAAAATTTCGAAACTAAAGTAATTTTGTTTTAAACTTATTTTAAGCATTAATTACAATTTTTTAAATTTTTAGTTCGATATTCTTTAAATGCTGCCCTTAAAGTATGCTTTATAATTTTTGCTTTTCGGAAAGTTCCAGACGCACACACAAGTGAAGCAAATAAAATCTATAAAATTTATATTATGTATTTATACAATAGCAGTTAATTTTGCTTCTTTAATTAGATTAATTTTCTGCTTTTTAGTTTGGGTGGCAGCACTCGAATCCAGTACTTCAATTGCAGATATTGACTCACTTCACTTATTTAGAATAATGGATAAAGTGCTTCATCGGCAATAGAACATAGATTGTTTTTATTGCGAGCCACCCGAATATAGCCATCTTCACCCCAATCGGTCCCCCAGGAATTCTTCAGTAGCCAGTATTTACCTCTCTTCCTATCCTTGCCATAGCCTACCAATAGAATTTCATGATACTCCGCATCATCATTATCACATGCAATTCTATAAATGCCCGATATATAGTTTCGCAGATGTTGGGCATTAATGGACACCACAATGGGTCCCATTTCGGCCACTGCCTTCTTGAGGAGAACTTCATCGCCAGAATTTATAAGCACGCTGCCTTTGATAACTGCTCCGATGTGATCCTCGTTGAAAACGCAGTCAGATTCAATTCCTTTATAAGAATAAGAGCTGCGTGTAGCAATGCCTTTGTTTTCCTTAACGTATTTAAGAGCTTCAAGTGCTGTGCCACCGTGGCAACCCTCATTAGAATAGGGCTCTTCGCTGGAGCAATCGAGCAGATTTTGTTCAGAGAACTCGACCAGTTTTCCAGTCCTTAAGAAATGGTGCGATTCCAATAAGGCAACTGCAGCAAAGGCCCAACAGCTGCCACAACTTCCCTGATCCTTCACTGACGTTACAGCATTTTTTTTGCGCCAATCCACAGTCTTTGGTACCACAAGATTTGCAGATGGAACATAAACATTGTCAGGTCGCAAAATTGTCCTGTTCCTTAAGCCCATCATTTTGTCCTTAAACTCCTTGTTGGTCATATCGGTGAATGCATTTATGCCCATTTTATAGGTCTCCTTACCAGCAGCGTATCTTGCATTGTGTCTGTCGATTAACTCCTTGTTATCCTCAAAGATCTGTCTGCGCAGCAGCTCCTCACACCCATAGTATTTTTTTTGGTGCTTCTCCTTAAAGGCTTTCCATTCAGAATCTTGGCTCGCTGATTGAACGCAGCCAATTAAAGCAAACAACAAAATATAAGCTGACTTCATTGTACGAATGCAAAAATCGATTTAATGCCCGTTTCAATAATTTCACTCTAATTTATACCCCTGGGCTGAGCAATCAACTACATATGTACCTACAATCGACTCAACACAGCATACTTTTTTTTGTCCCGCATTACAAAAATTTCATAGCGCATAGAATAAATAAATAGCATAGAAAACTGAAAGCTTATCACCAAATAGTTTACATTAAAATAGTTCAATTATATTTTGTAGATAAATGTTATTTGAAAACAAGTAGAAACGTTGCAGTCGGACGCAACCGACTGCGGTATACTCGATACAGTTAATAAAACCGATAAGATGAGACTTGATTACAAGGGGATGCGGATGCAGCAGGGGTGTACGCTGCCTCAAAGATTGTCTGATGGAGAAGGGGATGCCAAAAAGCTATCTTTCTTCCAAAGTTTGTGACTCTAGCTCAAAGTTTGTTAAAGGAGGGAAAGGAGGGGCTGGCGGTGGTATTGGGGTGTGGCATCCAATTTTTTTTGCAGATCTCGGTATGATGTCAATTGCTATCTTCATTACAAATATCGTGACTCTAGCTCAAAGTTAGTAAAATATGGCGGAAGGTTGGCTGGGGGCGGTATGGGTGGCTGGCTGCATCCAAATTTTTCTTTGTTCCTTCATCGCCAAAAAAAAAAACTAATGTGTGTTAGAACTGACGAGCGATGTGTTAACAGCCGTTTGTACCTGTTTGATTGCTATATATTAGCATAAAAAAGAAAAGAATAGTTTATTGAATTTAGTTTTCCTTTCTCCAGTTTCTCTGTCTATTTTTTGTATTCTACTCTACTTTATTCCGAGTTTTCGGCAACTGACCTTTACAAATGCATCGCTGAATACACTTTCGTAATTTGTGTACATCTTTGCATTATTGTATAGCAAGGGCTGTTAGAAAGTTTCATAAAGAAAAAACTGGGAAGAGTATGTATGATGAGCAGCAGCAAAAGTGATATTTGACTGCCTTGGAAGACAAAAAGAGAGAGAAGTCTTTATTGTTGATTTGGTTGTTTTAAGTTAGAACTTCTAACTCAACAAAACCACCTGCTGCTGACTTCTGTTATTTCATAACATTTAACTACGATTAAAACACACAAACAAAGAAACATACCAACAAATAAATACAGGAGAAGTGTTTGCAGAAGCCTGTTTATTTTTGCAATAAATAAGTTTCTTGGATATGAACGATAGCTTGCCAGCCTTACGTATTCTATGACTTTTTGATACTTGTCCTACCCTACAAAACACTTGGACTAGCAACTGATATGCACCAAGCCATCCAAGTATCTTAAGCTAACAACATGATTTTGTGTTCCAACGCAGTCAAATATCAGTTTTGCTAATGCTGATCATACATACTCTTCCCAATTTTTACCCTATGACACTTTCTAACAATCATTGGCATACAAGATGTACACAAATTACGAAAGTGTATTCAGTAGTGCATTGGTACCCATGTACATGTAAGCGCGCGTTTGCCGCCGACACAGAAAAAGGAAAAATATCAAAAATAACAAAAACCTCGATAAGCAGGCACAGCAAGAAATATATGTTTCAAACGCACTTTCATACAATAGGTACCAACAACTTTTTACTGTTCTTGCTGTCCGCTGACCCGCTGCCTCTCTAAACAATGCTAGAATATAAACAAACATGTAAAATTGAAATTATATTAAAGAATCTCAAGTTTTGCTATTCAATTGTACAAAGTTGATATTAAGTTTATACTACCCTTGGTTTATACCTTCCAACTTGGACACATCGTTAGCAAGATTTTGTATTTTACAGTTATTCTCTGCCGCTACACCAATACAATCATACTCAGATGAATAAATATATGAAATTTTGCAGTCGGTCCACGACTGCACGCTAAATTTGTTAGTCGGTCGAGCTCGGCACGCTGAATTTGCCCTTTTTGCAGAGCGGCACGCTGCATTGTTTGCATGTATTATCAAATGGCAGGAATGGGTACCCGTGCCTATAGATGTTAACATATCAAAAGATGCCATTGCGGACATTGCACAAACCGAATACCCTCTTTACCTTCGGTATCGAGTTTGATTAGTTTATCGGATGAGTGTAATCTATAGACAAAATAGCAGACAGACTCCGTAAATTTGTAAAATAGTTTTAAGTTCTAAAATAAAATTATACTAAAAAGTTATACAAGTTTGTACAGTAAAGCCAATTAATAACGCTTTTTTAATTTATAGGTGGATAAATTTTATTTATATAAACTGGGTAAATTTTGGGCAGCTTTGGAAAGTTTCTAAACTCAAATAATTTTTTTGTAGCATTTTTCTAGGTTTAACAACAAACTTTTAACAATGAAATTTTTAAGTAATAGTTAGTCAACTTCCTCGATAGTTGGACCACCACCGGTGCCAGAAGAACCGCCGCCACCATTTGTGGCAGATGGTGTTGGAGGTGGCATATTGCCGCCTTGATATAGTCTGGTCATAATGGGGTTACATATGCGTTCTAATTCCTGTTGCTTGTGCTCGAACTCCTGCTTCTCGGCCAGTTGATTGGCATCTAACCAGGCTATGGTCTCATTGCACTTTTGCTGGACTGTGCTGCGTTCGGAGTCACTGATGCGACTGCGCAGTTGCTCATCTTCCAATGTGGAACGGATCTGAAAGCAATAGGATTCCAATTGATTTTTAGCATCCACACGCTGGCGTTGCAAATCATCCGCCTGACGATAGGATTCAGCTTCGTTGACCATGCGCTCAATGTCCTCCTTGGACAGGCGACCCTTATCATTGGTTATCGTTATCCTGTTCGCCTTGCCCGTAGACTTATCGGCGGCACTGACATTGAGTATGCCATTGGCATCGATGTCGAAAGTAACCTCAATCTGTGGCACTCCACGCGGTGCTGGTGGTATGGCTGATAGCTCGAACTTGCCCAAGATATTGTTGTCCTTGGTCATGGCCCGTTCACCCTCATAAACCTGGATGAGCACACCGGGCTGATTGTCGGCATAGGTCGTAAAGATCTGTGTCTGTTTGGTGGGTATGGTGGAGTTACGCTTGATCAAGGCTGTCATCACTCCGCCAGCTGTCTCAATGCCCAGCGAGAGTGGTGCCACATCGAGCAGCAATAGATCCTGTACTGCCTCCGAGGTGTCACCGTGCAAGATGGCTGCTTGGACAGCGGCACCATAAGCCACTGCCTCATCGGGATTGATGGATTTGTTCAGCTCCTTGCCATTGAAGAAATCTTGAAGTAGCCGCTGTACCTTGGGTATACGTGTGGATCCACCAACAAGCACAATATCATGGATCTGTCCCTTGTCCATTTTTGCATCACGCAATGCCTTACCCACCGGCTCCATGGTGCTTCTAAACAAATCCCCGTTGAGCTCCTCGAATCGAGCACGCGTTATGGACGTATAGAAATCGATGCCCTCAAACAGGGAATCAATCTCAATGCTGGCCTGTGTCGAGGAGGACAACGTTCGCTTGGCACGCTCACAGGCGGTCCTCAGACGGCGTAATGCACGCTTATTCTGGCCGAGATCACGCTTATGCTTGCGTTGGAACTCCTGCACAAAATGATTGACCATCCGATTGTCAATGTCCTCGCCACCCAGATGCGTATCTCCGGCTGTTGACTTCACCTCAAAGATGCCATCATCAATGGTCAGTACGGAGACATCAAAGGTGCCACCACCCAGATCAAAGATTAGCACATTCCTCTCGCCACTTGCCTTCTTATCCAAGCCATAGGCAATCGCTGCCGCCGTTGGCTCATTGATAATCCGGAGTACATTCAATCCGGCTATGGTGCCCGCATCCTTGGTTGCCTGACGTTGCGAATCATTGAAATAGGCTGGCACAGTGACCACTGCATCCGTAATGGTGCCACCCAAATATGCCTCAGCCGTCTCCTTCATTTTGGTGAGCACCATGGAGGACACCTCCTCGGGATAGAAGCTCTTCTTCTCACCCTGAAACTCGACACGAATGCGCGGCTTACCGTTTTCCGAAATGACCTCGAAGGGCCAATGCTTCAGATCGCTCTGCACTGTGGCATCATCAAACTTGCGTCCAATCAAGCGTTTGGCATCTGCAAAGTTATAAACAATCAGAAATCCTAGGCAAATAGTATAACACATTGGCACAATTGGCGCTTGTCTTTATTAGCACTAACAACAATTATCAATTTGGATGGAGGGCTTTTTAACAGATTCAACAACAAAAACTAAACGTAAATCATAATCGCAGTTCTAGGCTAGGCTTGGCTAGGCGTAGCGGGTTTCGGGGCAGATTTATGTGTACATTGAGACTGAAATGAAAGTATAAGAGAAAAATAAAAAGAGAAAATAGAAGAGTCTTTGCATTAGACCGAGCACAAATCTAATCTGATGGGATTTGAATGAAAAGATTTGAATATAAAAACCGAGAGAAAGAGAGAAAGAGAGAAAGAGAGCGAGAGAGACAAGTGCTGGTAAACAGTTCAAGTAGACTAGCGAACATCGATTAATGAAAGTTGAAAGAATTATCTGAAGATCTACTTACAAACAAATTACAAATAAAGGATAGACAAACAAGTGTTGGTAAACAGTAAAATTGTGCTTGAAAAGAGATTAGCTTTAATAGGGTATATTTTTACCTACAACAACATTTTCTAACATATTAATATACTATTTGTAAATATTTTTGTTTAGCTCACAGTTGGTGGAAGCATAAAATGTCGCCACACGAAATCGACGCTGACACAAATTGGGTTGATTTTAGGAATGTGTTTCATTAAATCAAAGGGGGGCGACAAAAAAAAAAATTAGATGCAAAAATACATTTAGCTAGCTGAAAGCAAGAAAGAGCACGAGAGAAATGATTTTGTATAGAAACAAAAACAAAAAACATATGAAGCTTTTTGTGTTGCAACTTGCAAGTAAACGAGGCACTTTTTAAACTTACCGAATATTGTGTTATTTGGATTCATGGCCACTTGATTTTTGGCCGCATCACCAATGAGGCGTTCCGACTCCGTAAACGCCACATAACTGGGCGTTGTCCGATTGCCCTGATCATTGGCAATAATCTCAACTTTGCCATGCTGAAAGACACCAACACACGAATATGTTGTACCAAGATCAATGCCAACCGCTGGTAATTTGGGCATTTTTGATGCAGCTGCTTTAATTAGACCACGAACACCACCACCCAACGTAAAGAAGAAGACCACGTCAAGGTTCGCCCAGCGAGAGTAAATCACAACGAAAGCGAGCGAGCGAGCATGAAATTTTGAGAAAATTGATATTTAAATTGAGGTATTGTTTGTTACACAACTTACCCGAAAAACTCTATGCCAGTTTCTTGTGATTTAGAATGCAAAACGATATAGATATAGGGATATGATTAAAAATAATAGAACGAATGTCAAAATTCGCAGGAATTCAAGCGTTTTATCTCTTTGCAGCTCCACAGCGTCTGCCTATTTATTATCACGTTGCCCAAAATTAGAGAAACCACAACACTCATCAAACCATTCGATCTAGCGTTATTAACCAACTTAATTCGATTTATTTTTATTTTTAAAGATGCAACGGTCACAACGACCACAAGTGAACTGACAGCAACATTATTGGTACAAATTAGCATTCGCATAATGTGCTTAACAGTAGCATAACAGTTTTATGTTTAATAAGGCATTAAATTCATTTCACATCGACACAAGTTAACATTAAAGAGCATGAAATGTTCAGAGAAAGTATAATATTTGAGACAACGCGTCCAAGTTCAATTTGTAGTAATTATTTTAAGCTTTATTTGTCTTAATATAATAACTCCAATACCTATTTATTTTCACACCATTTGTTGACACACAGACGGCTTTGAACTTACCCATACTATTTATTCATCCATGAGCATCAAACAGTTCATTGTGTCTTTTATTTGTTTTGAACAACTGGCGTTAGGTACATAGTTAATAAACTAAAGTTTTAAATCAAAATTACTATAAAAGTGGCAAGTTATGTTTTAAGATATCATAACACAGTTATTCCTTTCAATCGTTAGGTAGTTTTCAACCTCTTAACTTTTCAAAATGAACAACTTTATTGGTTTTGGCACCCTGGTTACGTTTGCCGTTATTTTAGCGGCTGGAGATGCGCAGATAGTAACCATAGCTCCGCCAGATACAACAGTTGCTCCAACAACGACAACCATCGCTCCTACAACGACAACTATCGCTCCTTGTCCTTGGTGTCATTTGTTCCCGCAAAAAATCATAAAAAAAGACAACCTCAAATGTAAGAGCTTCTTTGGTATATTTAAGTTGTTTTGCTCATAAACTATTTGTTGCTATTATTTGTTAAAAAAAAATCCAACCAGATAGTTAATTAAATAAGTTTTTTAAAAAGGTAACGAAGATTCAGTTTTTAAGGTCAAATAAGATATTTCTTATAGTGCCGATGTTAAAATAATCGACGATTGTAGACTTGAGCGCGCATCTGCGATCCGCAATCGATGGCAGCATCGATATTGACAAATAATCATTAACATCGATACACGATGTATTGTCCACCCTCTAGTACAAAGTCACAATGAGTGAACAAACAAATAAATTTGAATGAATTAATAAGAAAACAAATGTGTAAACATGCTTGGCCCATTGCTTGCCGCATACATTGTTACACAACAATGTGATCAAGTCGAACAAACAACAGGTCGACGCCGTCAGCACGTGGGTCAACCCATATTTGAGGCGGAGACAACATAAATAAAGATTTGAAAAGGACTTTAGTATTTTCAATAATATGGCCGAATACGCTGAAACCACTCTTGCACTTATGGTTTCATAACATGGTGAAGAACCGGATGGAATTCATACAAAACTTTCACATGTTAGAACCGGAATTTAATTACCTACTTTCCTTGGTGGAGCCGTACATGGTGCCAAAACGCACCTCACGCGCAGGCGCCATACCGTTAAAAGCCAAACTCAGCCGACTTAATAACAACTTTGAATTTATTTTTACTAGATAGATCTACTTATTATTTATTTAAATTATCGAAAAAATTTCGACCTTCCAGGTTTAATGTTCTCTTGATAGAGAAGCACCAAATGTTGAGCAATCAAAAGCAAAACTGAACAAAGCAAAGCAAATATGTAAATAGTTAAGCATATGAGCAAAATTTTAAGGCGTAGGGTCACAGCAAATATATAGTTGTATAGCGAAGGTCAAAGAAAAAGCGTAGATAACGCTTCACAACCGTAATTTGCTGTTGCTATACATGTTTCGTACGTAGGATTTTAAAGAATTTATGTAAAAGATTCATTATAAGCAATCTATTTTTATTATGGAAACTAACATAGAATCAGTATGGTGGCCTGTCTATACCACATTCGTCGGGCTTTTTGAAAACAAGCGCATAAGTAAGTACGGGATGTACGTTGCAATCGGCAGAGGCTGTGGACAATAGTGAATGAGTTGAAGGACTCTCCATGAATAACATTTCCGCATCATATTTGCTCCAACGTCCACGTTTCAATTGATCCTTTACATACTTCAATTGTGCGTTTATCTAATGGGTTATCGGTTATCAAGCATTATTAATATTCATAATATAAATATGTTTAACATTACCATTGGCACTAGCAGTGGAGTGCGGCGACAGTTGAAGAAATTAGCAACAAATTGACAAACATTCTCTGGATTTTCATTGATGACCCGTTGCATTATGACGCGTATAATGGCTCGTATCTGTTAAGGAAATATTAAAAACTTGTACTTGAGATAATAATATATTTATCTCACCTCTGGATGCTCGTTTATGTACTGCCAGTTACCCTTGCGCAATTGCTTTTGAATGCGAGGTAAGCACTTGTAATGCTTAATTGCATTGGAATCCCATTTGCCCAGATCCAAGATCTTAGATGATTGTTTATTATTTTGCATTATGAGATTTTTTCAATTTACTAAGAATTTTGTTTGTAATGACTTTTAAGTAAAATGATTAAACGATGCTAAAAAACAAATGTCAATTTGTTGTCACGAAGTTAAGAGAAAATAAAATAACACGTTAAAAAATAAAAGTGTGTAAAATAATGGAGCTTTATTTTTACAAACTGGACACACAACAAAATTAGTGTCAACCTATTTGTTCACGTAATTTTTTTTTATCTAATTCTAATAAAGTTACACTAATAACTTTATCTTAAGCATCTATGAAACTATAAAACATATGTTATACGTAATATACATATGTATTTTTTAGAGAATTTGTATAACTTCTTCCTCTGAATCGCTTTCATCTGCAGAAGATTTCAAATAATTTAGACTTTTGGTACAGTAGATAAAAACAAATTCAACTTACTTTGTTTTCTTGGTGTTTGTTGTTGCTTCTTACCAGCCTTGTTTTTACTGCGATTTGGTTTCGATTTGCTTGATTTGACAATTGACTCTGCTGCTTCAGGCGCCTCTTTCTTTTGCGGGGTATCCTGCTCCTCTGGCAGCCAGGAAATATCATCAACTGTGTTCTCTGTAAAAAAAAAGCTGTTTTTATGACATGAACACAAATGCACTGCGTAGTTGCATTAACCTGATTTTTGTGCTGTTGTTGGCTCCTCTTCCTGAGTATCATCTTCCTGTAGCTGCATGGGCTCAACATCAATTTGTTGCTGTACTACATTCATTCTATCTGGTGTCTGTTCCTTTTCCTCCATCAAATGCTTAAAGCTTAGAACGGGTGCAGCATCGTTTAGGAGATCCATTAAACCAGCAATTAGCTTGGGCTGCTCGCGACGCTCCACATCTAGTTCCAGTGCATTGCGTATAAAGTCCACCAGTGCCTTTGAGCGCTTAGCAGCGCTATGGGCACATTGCATGATTGTGCGTACATTTGTTGGCGCAGTGCCTCCAGCGTTAAGTGTACACAGCTCCTGATACGAGTTAAAGCTCAAAACAATAGTCGAGTCGGCAGAATTCTCCTCCAGCAAAGTGGGATCCACAAATGGCTGTGAGGTGCTCTTATAAACGCAGTACGTTACGCTGACTGGATAATGCAGAAAGAGCAGCGGCATCAATTCGCGCTCCCTTTCGCTATATGTACGAAGCTCGTCATCAATAAAAGATGCCTCCGGTCGGCGAAAGTGCATGAGCGCTGCCAGCGTCGCAATTGTACTTGCATCTGCAAGCAACGAATTAGATAAGGATTACAACTATTTACATTATTTAACTGCACACACCATATAGATTTCCGTCGTTATTAAGCACATTGATATCAACGCGCACACACCACACATGCTGATCGGTTGCGATGCACAGGGATTCGACGTCCAAGCAACGGGAACTCCGAAAAGTTCGCTCAAGTAGAGAGTTCAGTGTAAGTTGGCGCTGATCATGAGTCGTTTGCACTTCGTCCAAAAACGCTACTCCTTTGATGTCCACATTCAGATGAAGCGTACCTTCGTTGCCGCGAGCATTGGTTGGCGTTCCAATGTCACAGCTCACCTGTGCCAGCACCTTTGTTTCGCCCATTGATAAAGCAACCGTTCCCCAATCGGCACCGAAGGTTAGTTTCACATCGCGAAACTCGTTGGATTTGCGGCCATCGAATCGTGTGTTCTGCTTGACAGCTGCTTGGATGAAGCTGCGTTCGGGCTTCGACTTGCCGGGCTCGAAAAGATTGGAGTTCATAAACATTATTTTCAATTATTTTGTACTTTTGTTTTGTGCCGGCATTTAACAACGTGCATCAACCAGGGATGTACAAATATTTTGAGGTGAATATTTTGGAGAACAATGGTATATTTTGTTACTTACGTAGTGGGTCACACTGTTTTTGTACCAAAAAACCAGAACAATTTGACATTATTTCTTATAATTAGGAAACATGAATTAATTAAAACATCAATTAGCACAAGTTGTTGCAAGCTTCATACTTCATTAATCATACAACACATTACGACACCAAATCATGGTAAGCGAAAATTAGGCAAACACAAAAAAAAGCGGCTTGCCCGGAAAAATGGAATGTGCATAATAATTGACCAAAAATAGAATTGACCCAAAAATAGTTACATATATGACAGGAATGAATGTGTTAAATAATTGGTATTAATTAATATGCTTTTAGGCAATACTAGGCGCTCAACTAGTCATCACGCTGGTGATGGTCAGCGTCGTACAGAAGCTGAGTCCACATTATTCCTTAGCCAAATGGATACTCTGCCGCACCGGGCTCTTTCGCTACCTGCATCCCACCGATGACGAGCTGCGCACCAAAGGCGGTGTGCCCAAGGAACGTCCCGCCAAAGGCAAGCATAAGAACCAGAACGGAATTGGCAATGGTGCTAGCTCACATACGTTCCACATCCCGCGAAGCATTGAGGTGGAGCTGGAAACATTGCCAGTGGTGGAGCGCGATGTAGTGCATCTGCGTTACTTTACCGAATACCAATGGCTGCTCGATTTTAGTGTCTACGCTGGCATTGTGTACGCGACCTCGGAGATATTTCACTACTATTATCCGCTTAAGAACGAAGCTAATCTGAGCATGGTGTGGTGTCTGCTGGTCATATTCTTCGCCCTCAAAATGCTTTACTCGCTAACCGTAATGTATTTCCAAAGCGAGGAATCGATCGGCGAGCGCTCCATGGTGATTGTGGCCTGTCTGGTTTATTTGTTAATAGCCATGATTGTGTTAATCATTGATGAGAGCATACTTGAAACTGGTTTGGAGGATGCCTACACTAGTTTTAATGCCAGTGCATCGAAGTTTCTCACCGAACAAGGCCTACCCTCATCGTACGTATAATTAAGATCATATGTGCTTACCTTATCTTATACTTATGTCTCCTTTTTGCAGTGGACCCGCCTCAAAAATTGTTGTCAAATTCTTCCTGGCAGTGAGCTGTGGCGTTCTGGGTTCCTTGTTTACGTTTCCCGGGCTGCGCATGGCCAAAATGCATTGGGATTCGCTGAATTACTGTCGTGGTAATCGATTTCTTCAAATTATATTGAATGTCAGCTTTGTGCTGCCCTTCATCCTGGTCATACTTTGGATACGACCGATTAGCCGGGACTACTTGACTGTGCGGGTTTTCGAAGGCATGCAGCAGCCGCTGTAAGTTTTCAATATTTAAGCACATTAGTTAATATAGTTTATAATGTATATATGTGCTTCTTAACAGTTTAAAGCCGCATGTTTTTGAGACTCTGCGTCTTCTGCTAGTACTCTTTGTGGTCATTGTGCGCTTTGCTCTGATGCCCATCTATTTACAATCCTACCTTAACTTGGCCTATGACAAGATAATGGATTTGCGCAAGGAGGCTGGACGGATCACAAACGTTGAGTTTCAAAAGAAGGTAATAGTGGGATTTAAAAGTTATTGACAGGTTTGCTTAGCTAATTTTCGTTATATTTTGTAGATCTCATCAATATTTTATTATCTCTGTGTTGTGACGTTGCAATTTGCGGCGCCGTTGATTTTGTGCCTGTATTTGACGCTGATGTACAAAAGTTTGGGTGGCTTCAGTTGGGCAGGCATCTATAAGGAGAGTGTTGTCCTGCAGCACGAATGTGCAGCCGATTCGGAACTAGCAAAGCAGCCAGACGCTTCAATGGAAACGAATGCGGAGCATGAATTTAATATTTTAGAATCTGCACAAACATTGCAAGCATCGTTTGCTGGTCTGAAAAATGTAAGTTCTTCAATTTAACACTATAACTATTTATGCTTGTAGTTAATATTATTTTAAATTTAAGGTGTTCTCTACGGAAGTGTACAAGGGTTTTTTGGGTTTTGCCACCTGGTGGAGTTATTTTACGCTTTTTGCGACCACCACATTGGGCATCGTGTACCAGTCCTATTTTCACAAGACATAAATGATGACATCAAGGTTCCCCAGCACTAACCAAATTATGCAATTGGCACAAAAGGATACCTAGTCCTCGAAATCTCCATAAACTAGAAGTAATGTGTTTTTTTTGTGCTAACATCGTTGATATTGTTTTTGATAGTCATGCCATAGATCCAAAGTATTGGAATAAAAACATTTATTGTAAATAGAACTAATTTATGTGTGTGTTCCATTTTTCATAGTAAACGTTTCTAAACCAGTTAAATTGATTAGTCTGTTTTACGTTTGATAAGACCATTTATTTCAACTAAAAGCAACTAACACATCAAGGATTATTTATCTTTTTTATGCTTGTTTTTACGTTCAATAGAATGATTCAACCACAGTACACCTAAAAATCAATTCATAGATATACGTATTTATGTATATATGGATTAATATGCATTTGTATTCTTAAGTCAATTAAATTTTGGCAATGCCAATAACACCGCAACCAATACGAGCACCAGCATTTCCAGTTGTCTTGCTGAGTTCATGGCCGCCTTTGCCCAGATCATCGCAATCAGCATGGACAACAACAGTGCGTCCAATAATACTGTTGCTACCGAACAACGTGATCTTTGAATCGCAAATGTCCACTTTAGTGGGTCCGTCGCCACTTGCCGTTATGTTGCCCAAGTCGCCTAAATGACGATTGGCATCGGTTGGCGCGCCATGCTCCTTGTTGTGAGGATTAAAGTGTGGTCCCGAAGACATGCAGCCATTGGTGTTATCACCAAATTCGTGCACATGGAAACCGTGCAAGCCCTTCGCCAAGCCGTTAACCTCTCCACTAACTTTTACGGGGCAGCCATCGGCCTGTGAGAGTCAAATAAATTCGAATACATTGGATAATGATAGCTAAGTTAAAAGGTGATTAAATAAAATAGCACTAAGCTTTATGGTTGTTTTATCTGAATTGTTAAAAAAAACTATTAAAACATATACAATCTCAAGAGAAAAATAGCATAGATACATATAACCCACACATCTGTATGTATTATGACAATATCAACATACCGAATTTAAAATGAGGGAGAACAAATTAAGCTCTCATCCTAACTGACCACACTTACTGCAACGTTCCTATATATGTATGTATGTATGTATTAACATATACACACGCATGCATTGTTGTTGTGCTTATATAATTGTGCATATCTCAATGACACAGCACAAACAGTACGCAATTGAAATTCAAGTAGCGCTGCTTGGTGCGCCAATAACAGTGCAAAATGTTGTACACACATATGTATATACTTAAAAAAAAAAACAACTTGTTAATTTACAAATACAAGTACACAAATTCATCCAATATGCTAGTTCATTGCGGTGGGATGTGTACCGGCTCTTTGACCTAAGCGATTATTGTCTGCCATTTACTTTTCTTTAAAAAGCTTTATGTATTTTTCTACGTACCTCTTGTTCAAAGAAAACTGTGCCCTTTGCATCGCCATTGATAACGCAAACAGCTTTAACTACCATTTTAAGTTTTTTTTTTGCTATTTTCTACTTCACAAAAGCGAAGTTATTATTAATTCAAGCTACTAAACTTAACAGGCGAACCACAAGTATCGAAGTGACAAGTTGGACTATGAACACAAAGTTTTCCCTGTCGATTGCTTGTCGGGCTGAAATCTGGAAATCGATTTTAATTTCAGCCATTCGCAACATTTTCAAAATCGCCCAATCGTAGTAGGGTTAGAAGGTATTCAACAAGATAAGCGCAGAACTCTTTCATTTAATTGAGATTTGTTAAAACTTATACAAAAAGAAAGTTAAAAAAAAAAATGCAATCCACGCAATTATAGTATAGTTAAGATAAGCTGTCTGTAAATAAAAAGTGCTTGTGGCAATGCCACAAAATCATATTTTAACGTTCAATTAACTAATTTCAGGAGTTGAGGCATATGTGCAATACATTACTTTAGTGTCAATGAACATATTGGACATATATGGGTTTGAATTCATCTGGTAAATATAATTTAATTAAATATAAAATCTGCAAATTTCACTTTTCAAACCGTTTGCGATGATTGTTATCGATAGGCATAACTCATTTTTTGGAACTATTTCAGAAACAAAAAAAAAAAAAAACTAAAGCCAGCTGGAAAGAGCAAAAATTGAGATTAATGACAGCAGCTATAAAATTGTAAGCACATTTGATAATAATAATTTATTATGTATTTGTCAAAAACCTTAACTTATCAACGGCGATTACTTATCTTACATTTAACTAACCAAACAGGCTTTTATATCACTAACAAAGTGGCGAAATCATTTAGTTTTGCAAGAGAGGCCATCATGAAAGGCACAACACAAAAATTGTCGAAGCTGCGTCAGCTAATGCAACATGCCTGTGCACCAGATGCAACAGTAATAAGTGCGTATGTGGTGCCATCGGATGATGCACACCAGAGCGAGTACATTTGTCCCCATGATGAGAGACGCGCTTTCATTAGCGGCTTTACAGGATCAGCGGGCACCGCGGTTATAACGAACGATAAGGCATTGCTGTGGACAGATGGACGTTATTACCAGCAGGCTGAGCAGGAGCTGGACGAGAATTGGACACTGATGAAGGATGGGTTGGCGGCAACGCCATCCATTGGCGCATGGCTGGGCAAGAATTTACCCAAGGGCAGCACCATCGGCGTTGATCCAAGCCTGTTCTCTTTTCGTGCGGCAAAAGCCATCAAAAAGGAGCTGAATGCAGCCAATTGTGATCTCATAGGGATTGAGCGCAATCTTATTGATGAGGTCTGGGGCGAGGAGCAGCCGGCACGCACTTCAAACATAATCACTACATTGAAATTGGACTTTGCCGGTATGACGATATTCAAAAAATGGGAACGATTACGTCAGCAAATGGCGCTGCAAAAGGCTAGTGCTGTTGTTGTGAGTGCATTGGATGAGGTTGCATGGTTCATGAACTTGCGTGGCTCCGACATCGATTATAATCCGGTATTTTTTGCATATTTGGTCATTACAAATGATGATATCTCGATGTATACCGATAAGACCAAGCTGCCTGAGAACTTCAATGAACATCTCCTTGAGAATAAAGTGGATGTTATGGTGTGTCCATATGACGCCATTGGCCTTAGGGTAAAAGAAGCCAAGGGTAAAGTATGGATATCACCAACGAGCAGTCTATATTTGAATGACTTGGTGTCGAAAGAATCTCGGCATCAAGAGATCACACCAATAAACCTTTTCAAGGCCATCAAAAACAAAACGGAAATCGACGGATTTGTCAATAGTCACATTCGCGATGGTGTCGCCTTATGTGAGTACTTTGCCTGGCTGGAGAATGCTGTGGCAAAGGGTGAGGCTGTCGATGAGATATCTGGAGCTGACAAGTTGGAATCGTTTCGGAAAACTAAAGACTATTATATGGGTCTAAGCTTTACAACGATTAGTTCATCGGGTCCCAACGGATCCGTTATACACTATCACCCAGCAAAGGAGACAAATCGCCCCATTAACGACAAGGAAGTCTATTTATGTGATTCGGGGGCCCAGTATTTGGATGGCACAACAGATGTTACCCGTACCTTTCACTTTGGCAATCCCACGGATTTCCAAAAGGAAACCTATACACGTGTTCTAAAAGGCCAATTGGCATTAGGTTCAACGGTCTTTCCGACAAAGACCAAGGGACAAGTGCTCGATGTGCTGGCCAGAAAGTCCCTTTGGGATGTCGGTTTGGATTATGGCCACGGTACTGGACATGGCGTTGGACATTTCTTGAATGTACATGAGGGTCCAATGGGTGTTGGCTTTCGTCCAATGCCCGACGATCCTGGTCTGCAGGAAAATATGATTCTTTCCAATGAGCCTGGTTTCTACAAAGACGGAGAGTTTGGCATACGCATCGAGGATCTTGTCCAAATTGTGCCGGCCCAAGCCGAGTACAATTTTGCAACTCGTGGCGCTCTTACTTTTAAAACCATCACCATGTGCCCAAAGCAAACTAAAATGATTGTCAAGGAGCTGCTAACCAAAGATGAGACAAAATTGTTGAACGACTATCATCTATTGGTTTGGGAAACACTTTCTCCATTGTTATCGCAGGATCCATTTACTTTGGCTTGGCTCAAAAAGGAAACGCAAGCCATATAGTTATTATCATTTCAATTAAATGTGATACATATGGGTTTTTCAATAGCTGTATGGTTTTGTTAAACAATAAATTGCAAAATATTTCTGCACATAAAATGTTTTCGTTTTGGATCAGCTGTTAGAAGCATTACGGTAAATAGCAGTGCTGAGCAACATATACAAATAAATATGTATTCAATCAAACTGATCATATAGCAAAAGCGCGTTTCGATTGCAGCATCCTAATGTTAATCGAAGCTTCCTCCATCTTTCTTTCGCACCAAACCTAAAATTAATTGGTAGGACTTAGACGCAATTAGCGCAGCTTTTAATATTCGCAAAACATTAGAAAGCAAAATGAGTAAAACGTAAGTTTCTCTGTAGCAAATTCAGCATACTATATTACTTAATGCAAATTGTTGTTCCAGTTTGTTGGATGCCGCCAAAAATATCTGGCGGGATAAAAACTTTGTGGATTGCCATATTACCGTAGGCACAACTAAATTTAAGTGCCATAAAGTAATTTTAGCGAATAGCTCTGCGTTTTTCGAGAAAATGTTCTTAAGTGAATCCTCAACTGAAAACATAACGTTGGATAGAACAACAACGCCAACTTTTAAGAAGTTTCTCGAATATATTTACACCTACGATAAGAATATGCTTAATGCAAGCAATACAGAGACAGTAATTGATTTATTTGAATGCGGAAATGTTTGGATGGTGCCATCATTGCAAGAGGCTTGCCTTAACATTCTGGTTGATCGAGCCGATACCATGAAAGTCGAAGGGCTAATAGACCTATATGAACTGGGTCATAACTTCAACAACGAGACTCTAATCAAAGAAGTTACTGGAATCCTACTAAAGAAACAAGTAAAGCATTTGTTTTGCGACAGAGTTCTTCAGTTGAGCAATGAGGTGTTTGCTTATTATATGGCCATAACTCCCAAGTATAAGCGAGAGATTTTGCGCTATAAAATGATTGAACGCTACTTGGAATCCAATGGGTTTCTAGAGAATGTACATTCCAAGGAAAACACTTTGGTTGATGACAACGAAAACCTAGAAGCTAGCGAGATCGAAATAAACAATAACATTTCACAAGATGCAAAAGAAGATATGGAACAATCGGAAATGACCAATACTGAATCTGCAATTGATCTTGAAAAGGATGAATGCCAAAAGCTTCGAGACAAATATGTTCAGGAATTGTTTCGTCACATCAATTTTTTAGTTATGTCTGGTGATGAATTTTACGAGGGGCCCGGCAAATCAAAGTTTCTCACCTTGGAATTTAAATATGATAAACTCTTTAAGATCCAACGTAGTCGCATTCGCCGTTTGAACAATCTTTTAAATCAGTATCGCGCAAGGTGATCATAAATCAACAATACAAAATGTCCAAATTATTATCTAATCGTTTAGCAGAAATAAACGCTTTTCATGATAATGCTGCAGTTAATGTGTCGAACTGCCAAAAATTATTAAAATCTGATAATAGATGTTTATAATTATTAAAATCCGATAATAATTATTTATAAGCGCTTATAACTTAAAACTTTGCTGTTGATCACACGATACTTGAGAAATTTATGTTTCAATTTAATAAAAATAAACTAAGTAAAACTACAAGAATCTGTCATTTGCTTTTTTTTGTTTTTGTTTTAATACACAGTTTGTCCAAACACTTAAATGGGATTTTCTTCATTATTAAGAAATAAAGTGCAATTGTTTTATACGATTTGTTTTCGATTTATACTTAGATGGTTTTTTTGCATTATTATTTATTTGTATTTGTAACCGTAAATTTGTAGATATTTTATCATTTTGTTTAGTTTTTAATATTTTTGTTTTGTATATACTTTATATACATATATATATGATCATATACGAATATAGATATACATATATATATATATATATATATATATATTTAGATGTTTATTTATCTTTAAATCGATATAGGTAAAGGTATGTAAATAGGTAATAATATTCATTCGCCTGTTTGTTTGTTTGTTACTTGTGTGGTTGTTGGTTGTTGCTTGGTTTTACCCCATAATATTTTTTTTCTTCTATCATTTCTCGCACATTCGGTCACATAGCTATAACATCTTAAACATCATTACAATAATCAATCATATATAGATATACAAATTAGATTTTTTTCTTAAATTTTTTTTGTTTTTTGCTTTTATCTGCATTACTTTGATTTAAATCTTAATATTTATTATATATATGTACTTAGAGAGTAGCGTCATCGAGCATATTGAATTCGTCAGAGCTAAGGGTTAAATCGTATTAATATGAGGGCCTTCTTTTTGAAAAGTGTTTGTTGCATGCCGTTTTAACCGTTGTACGGTCAACACTTAAAACACAATCTCACAATTATATATATTTATAAACATTTCCGTATAAATTTTGGTTTTTGCTTCCGCTTGGATTTCAATGGTGTTTTTTTTTGTTTTTTTTTGTTGGGGAATTGGCAAATTCAATATACAAGATGGAGATACTATTTTTTTGTTTTTGTTGATATATATATATGTGTATATATATATATTTTAAATTTTATGCGTTCTGGAAGTTTCCTTCAAGTGGGCTTTGATTTGCATTTTATATTTATCCTTTTTTGCTTGGTTTCTAACGGTTCTGAGTTTCAATTTCCACTCGCCGCTGCCGCATTTACAGCTGACAACACACAGCATTGACTGCGCCAACTATTTGCCTTTGTTGTGTTTTGGCTTCTGTATGCGTACGCATCAGAGCACCTCGGATACGTATTTGGGACGTTTAGCCGCTGTGGCATCCGCAGTAACGCATTCCTCCTCAGCAGCATCCATGTGACCGCTATAATCGGTTGGCAGCTCTTCGTAAATAATCTCAGAATGCTGCTGCTGCTGTTGTTGTTGCGACTGTTGCTGTTGCTGATGCAGCGTTGGTGGCGCCGGATGCGACACGGTCATTACATGATTTCGCTTGAGCGCAATCAAAGCGCCCACACCGCCGCCCACGCCCTCAACATGCGTCTGTTGCACAGTAACGCCGGCATTTTGATTGGTTACATAGTATGGACTGCCACTGCTGCAATGGCAATAAAACACACAAGCATTAGATGTTATTTTAACATAAGCTGTGCTCATTCATTTAACAACTCACTTATATTGATTGGAATTATTGGCCATCGTTTGTGGCTGTTGCTGCTGCTGTTGTTGTTGTTGCTGCTGCTGTTGTTGCTGTTGTTGCTGGTGTGCATTTTGAGAGTTATAGATTATTTCTGCAAAATGAGCAAGTTATGTTTTAATGCTTTATTTTTTCTTTTTTTTATTTACTTACCAGCATCAGCAGCGCGTTGCTCGAGCGACATGCCGGGTGAGCCCGGTGCCGATTGAAGCACAATGTCTTGAAGCGGTGAGCTCTCGCGTGAGTTATCTGGCGACGTCAAGAGAATGTTGAGTTAAGTATTGTAATAACCAGCTTTATGACGTGTCACTTACCCATATGACTGGGCGAGACGGGTGCCGAGCGTGGCATACCGTATGGCGGCCGAAAGCCTTGGCTACTGCGCTGGCGACGCTTCTTATAGCTGTGATCAATCAGCTTGGCACCGCTGTCTGGATCGATGCGCCAAAACGAGCCCTTGCCGGGTTCATCCTGTGAGCGTGCCACTTTAATGAAATACCTGCAAATCAAATATGCCACATATTATTATTATAGATACATATTTGAAAATTTAGTCATTTGAGTCTTAGGTCTTACCTATTTAAACTGAGATTATGACGTATGGAATTCTGCCATCCCTTGTTGGTCTCCTTGCGATAGTAGGGATAATGTTTGACAATAAATGAATAAATGCCCGAGAGTGTTAGCTGCTTGTCAGGTGCGGCCGATATGGCCTGAACAATCAATTGAGCGTAACTATACGGCGGCTTCTCATTATGATTGTAGCTGGCTGTAGACGGTGTCTGGAATAGATCCTGCTGCAAATGGCATAGTTGGCAAATTATAAATATGCACCCACTATTTTCAACCATAATAATAATATTACTTACCGTATTGTTGTTGCTATAATTGTTATAGCTGTTGTTGGCTTGATTCTGATGAAAGCTCTGACGGGGACTAGCCGGACAACTGTTGGCAGCGCTTATTGTACCTGTTGCGAGAATTACAAGATTATATTAGTTATATATACTGGGAGTATTACAGATAAAAGATTAAAATTAATTTAACCTCAAAGATCGTTAGAATTATTTGTTCGCTTGACTAAACTGCTATTGAAACAGGACTCTGTTGTTGCAACATTATCAACAACACTTTCGTTATTCTTTTCATGAACAGGCAACAGATTTTGTACAAACAGCAGCACATATGCAATAAATGGCCAAGTTGTCATTTTTCTGTGCTTTTAAATTAAAATAAACAAAAGCGTTTCGTGTCTGGGAATTGGAGTATCTGACTTAATAATTTAACAAAAATAAATAAACAATTGTATTTGCTTAGCTGCTCGACGAGTTGTTTAAAAAGCAAAGATCAGTTGATATACGGTATACGGACACATTTGATATACAACAACATTAAAAATTGATACTCAAATTGGAAGCAAAATCAACTCCAATAAGAATGTGTGTTTTAGAGTATTTAAACAAAATATCCACTTGCCAGTTGGTGATAGATAGGGGCTCTTTTGCTCCTTTTTGGGTATTGAAATTTTGAGCGGTGAGTAGATGGCAGTACCATCGGTGCCGCCACCACCGCCGCCAGATAAAAGCTGTGATGCAGCGGGCGATGCGCCTGGAAGGCGCTGTTGTTGCTGCTGCTGCTGTTGTTGTTGCAGCGATGTGTTATTGTGAAGCAGGTGTTGTTGTTGTTGTGCGGTGTGTGGAGGAAGTGGGATTGGGTGATGCGACGGCAGAGCCTGTTGCTGCTGTTGCAAATGATGCGCTGGCTGCTGCTGGCTGTGATGATGCGACGATGCCTGCAACGGGTGCAGTTCGTCACGTGGCGGTGGCGTTATAATGACATGAGCACCCCCCGCCGTTCCAGCTGCTGTTGCTGGGCTGCTCAGCACGGCGGCCGCATCGTTCACACTGTCCGCCGGCGCAGACACAAAGCTCTCAAACTCGATGCGTATCTCAGTGCTCGGAAATCGAAAGAAACAGCTGCAATAAGATTCAACATTAAATTAAAACGTTGAAATTTAGGAACTGATTGAACACCTACCGTTGCGGCAATCGTAGGGGATCTACATTACGCCGCTGCAGAAAATCATCAACGAATATGCCATTCTTGCTGAGGCACTGCACAAAAAAGGCTCGACGCTCCGGATCGTAGAGCACCTGGAAATGCTTGCGGGAAACCAAATTGTTCTCGGCAACGTTAAAGTGAACCAACGATGTGGATGAGTTGCGTCCAATTACGGTCACCTCGTCCGTTATGTGCAGCAGGTCCTCGTTAAAGCGTAGCACACCATAAGCATTTGTTGGCGGGGAGCTGGAGTTGGCGCCACTGGATACAACTACATGGGCAGGTGGGTGGTTTGCTGTGTGGTTATTAATGTTATTGTTGTTGCTATTTTGATTGTTTGCCAAATCGGCGCTGCTATTGTTAATAGTGATACTATTATTATTGTTGTTATTTAAGGCTGCAGCGGCGCCATGATGAAGCTGCAGCATGTCCTTGGCTATGGCAACAGTTGCCGCGTCTGCAGCGGTCGCTGCTGCTACTGCTGCTGCTGCTGATGATGCTACTGCGGAGGTGGGTGTGTTTAAAACGGTGTGTACCGTTACAATGTGATTGTTGTTGTTGCTAGCGCTATTAATGTTATTGTTGTTGTTGTTGCTAATGTTGGTGGTTGTTGCTAGTGTTGTGGTTGTTGTTGTTGTGGCAGCCATTGGTAGGTATCCACTAACACACTGCTCTATGTGTTTCCTCTTATTGCTGTTATTTGTAGTCAAACTAAAAATGCAATTTATTTTTATGATTATTATTGTGTTCTTTCGTTTTAGTAATTATCGCTGATAAAGAAAAATATTATTTCACACTTATTTTCCTCTCTCACGCACTCACACACACTTATATATAATTGTTATTGTTTATTTATTTTCTTCTTATTCGACTCGTTTGCTTTTTCTTGCGTTTTTTCTGTATGCGGCCCGCTAAAAGTTTTTTCTTTTTGCATAATAAACTAGCAAAGCGCGTGTTGCTAACCGACAACAAAAAAAATTGAGTCAATTAATTTATTTGTGCAGCTTTTCACGCGTGGTTTTAGTTTTATTTCTTTTTATTCGCTCAAGGTTTTTCGCTAGCAATAGCCGAAAAAAACACACTGAATATTTTCCAAATACATTTATGTGTATACAAATGTACATATACACCACACTCTTTATAGGCAGTTAGTCTTCGTCTCCTACTTTGCAAAGAACTCGAAGTACATATGTACATACATCACAATGTATATAGAAACACATGTACTTACATATCGTTTCTTTTTCAGTTTTTGCTTTGCTCATGTTTTGCTACCATAGCCGCTCACATAAATACATCCATACAAACTCGTACTCGCACTCGGCAACAAGCACAAACAACTCTCACAACAATAAAAACAATAATAACACTACTACTACTACACTGCGGCACTACATGAGTGAACGAAAACACACACATGCACATACAATAACAGCAAAAACCAATGCGTTGGGAGAGGTGTTGTGCGCGCGTGCGCTCACTCTTTTATGCGGCATCAGTTTGCCCGGGCTGCAGCCGCAGAGAGTATCAAGCCCCAAAACATACAGCCATGTACCTCTCAAATTGAGCAGCTGCCGGCGCAAAGCTACAAATGAATAAAGCTCTACGAGCGACTTGGCTTTAGAGATAAAATTGATATTTTTGCTATTGTGCAACGCGCGCGCAGGGCATTCAATGCAGCATCGTTCTGTTTACGCTTGATAAATAGTCGATTGTTTCGCAATGTTTGCGTATTTTCCTCAGCCAGTGTTGCTTAATGGACAAACTTATGGAAACAATGCTTCATTTTCTTATTGAGTATATCAAATGTACTTTTACATACATATATCATACCAAAAACTTTGTTATTTAATCTATAGTTAATAGTTTTAACGAGCATGTCAATATTAAAATAAACAGACAAAAATGTCCACCCACTTGTTAATACAAACATATGTATGCATACTTTTCTTACAAAATTTCCAATTATTGAATCGAAACATCAGTTCAATTTTGCCAATAAGCTTATTGAGTTCGGATGGCAACACTGTTGAGTAGCGTGCTCACTTTGTTATTTACAGACCATCATATGAAAGGATGTACGCATGCATGTACATACTATAAAATGTATTTAACATAATTACATTTATGTACATACATTTGTCAAAAAGGGCAGGCTATCCCCCACATGGCTCCATGTCAATCGATCGAGATTGCATGCGCTAACATGCCAAATGAAACCAAAATAAAATTAACGAAAACAACGTAAATAAAAATGCTATAAAATTAAATACAACAAAGCAAACACATACATACGCACATCTACGTACGTCGTTAGGTCACTGCTACGCTACGGCTGCTTCGCGCATCAGCAAAACAGAAACACAAAAAATAAATAAAAACACCAAAACACAGACACACACATACGCAAGTACGCGCGCACATACATACATGCACATAAACAAGTACTCACACACTCTTAAGTATATGGTATAAAGGCATATTGAAAATGCGTAAAAATGCCGCTCGTTGATTTTTCAGCTAGCAACGAAGCCGAATAAAAAAATCAAAAACAAACGACGTCGGCGCGACTCCACCTGCTTGACTATACATACAATTGTATGTATATGCAAAGCTAAATATGTGCATGTGTGCATGTGAAAAATGTAAATATGTATGCACATGTCTTGTTTGTCTCTTACTCGTTGCGGCGACTGCGGACAAAAGGACAGACAAAAACCGTAAACATACAAAAAGCACACTTTTCACAACGTAAGCTCGATGTACATCATACACATGTTTGTATGTATATACAAATGTATATATATATATAATGTATGTTGCGTCGCTCGTTGGTTGGCGATTGCGTAAACTTGCCGCCCGCTTTTTTTTCCACCTAACACCAAAATATATACATACAAGCACACGCACACATACACACACTTCTATAGGTGTATGTTTGTACATCACTTAAACGTGTTCCAAAATAACAAATACATTTTATTTATTTTTTGTTGGCTTAACTTCTACTCTTTTCTGTTATTTATAAAAACGTACAATTTTTTGTTATTGTTGCATGTGGTTTTCGATTGAATATTTAACTCGAATATTTGTTGTTTTTTTTCTCGTTTTTTATTATTATTTTGTTTTAGCTATTTTTTGTTTTTCGTTTTCTATTTTTTGCACAGAAAATTTAGCACACAACACGTTTTTTCAGGCAGTTCGTTCGCCACTGAGCGTTGCTGTTTGATTGTGTGCGTGAGTGTGTATCAACAGCATGTTTGTGTGTGTATATTATTTTTCTTTCTATCGGCTCGTTCGCCTTGTTTACTATTATTATTTTTTCGTACCTCTCTTACTGCCGTTATTGCCGTGAATTGTCTAAAATTTTTTTTCCAAATTTTTTAACACAGTTTATTAAGATTTAATGTATACGTAAAATATGTTTTTTTTTACAATTTTTAATGCGGTTTTTTCAATTCTTATTTGCTTGCAGCGCGCTCCGCAGCAGCTGCCCACACGACGTGACGATGAAGAAGAAGAAGAGCAGTTGCTGCATCCCTGATGTTGAACTTTTTCTTCAGCCAAATTTAACCACACAATGTCAAAGCTGGTCACCTTGCAAACACACATTGCTCCGCCGACAGCTGTTCTTAACAGCCCGCAGAAAAATCTGTTAAGCATACATGTTGTCGTAACCAAAAGTATCTACTTTTCATAGAAAGTTTTCTTTAAGAAGTTTTCAGTGAAAATGCAAAGCATTACGCGCCTCCTCACAAATTGCACACTGACGCTGCATCCGCTGCAACGACAATGCATTGCAGCTGTGTCACTCCAGCAGCTGCGAACCAAAACGAAGATTGTCGATAAACCCAAACCGGGTGCAGGTCAACAATTCCGTCGCATCGTTCACTTTCCCGATGAATATACCGTTGCGCCTCTGAAAATCACGCATCTTGCTGGCAGAGATCCCATTAGCGGTCGCATGGTCGCCAAAGGCATCGGTGGCGGCATTAAGCAACAATATCGCTGGATCAAATGGGTTCGCGACGGCCCTGGCGAAGGTGCTCCTCAAGAGGAGCGTGTCGTTGAGCTGCTGCGCGATGGCTGCCGCACTGCAAAGGTTGCTCTTGTGGCCGTTGGCGATGAGCTAAAATACATCCTGGCTACAGAGAATATGCGCGTAGGCGACATACTAAAAACCTCACGTTTTATTCCTCGTATTCCAGGTGAGCACAGATCAATAAAATCTTCGAACTTTTATTTAAAGTGTTTCCTTACCAATCGCAGTGCGTCCTAATGAGGGCGATGCTTTTCCGCTTGGCGCATTACCCCTTGGCACACGCATCCATTGTCTGGAAAAAAATCCGGGGCAGCCATGCCATTTGATCCATGCAGCAGGCACTTTTGGCACCGTACTGCGGAAATTCAACGACAAAGTTGTCGTCCAGCTGCCATCCAAGCGAGAGTTTGCCTTCGATCGCATCTGCATGGCGACAGTGGGCCGATTATCGAACATCGAGCACAATAAGGAACATGTTGGCAGTGCACAGAAGATGCGAGAGCTGGGCAATCGGCCGCGCTCTGGACTGTGGAGGCGCAAGGAGGGTAAACATGGACGCAAGATACGCCGTTTGCCGCCAATGACAACAATAGCGCCGCCAGCATTGGCCAAAGAGGAAGAGATTAAATTGACGCTTAATTTGTGATTATGCGAATAATATATTTTCTAATTTCTATGTGAGCCGTATGAAAGCGTTATTAAAATCTAAGAGAGTTTGATTATTTGCGCGTCTTCTTCATTGAGAATCCTGTGCCATGGAAAGTATCTAAATCGCTGCCTGCTGTGCCGCCAGTGCCGGACTCGGCATCATCTTGGACACGATCACTGATCGGTTTAATGCTGCGATCGAAACGCAATAAGCCAAATTGAAAATCATAATCGGGCACACCGCGTGGCAGCATCTTCTTCAACACCGGTGTCTCCAATTGGCTGTCCTTTTTCTTCTTGCCATCGAGTCGTACGCCGGAACCCTTAAAGGTCTCCACCACCTCTTCGAGAACGGCGCCACCTGCTGCACTGCCGGACGCTGTCTCACCGCTGCCGCCAGCTGACTGGCTGCCCGATTGCTGTGCCGCCTGCTGCTGCTCGTTGTGATCCTTGTAGCCGACTGGCGCCTCAAACTCCACATTCATGTCGCACTCAATGATGCTGACTGCGTTGCCTGGCTTGGTTTCCAGCACGCACAACTCGTACACTTTCTTGTTATATTTGATGGCTATGACGTCGCCTTTCGTCAAACATGCAAAGTTCCTCAAAGCATTCTCCAGCACCGCTTTGGGATTGGTAATGTCTAGAAAATCGGTGCTATGTGGCTGGAACTTGGAGAATGTTGCCACTTGCAGCGATACGCTCTCCATGAACAAGATGTCACCCTCTTCCAATAGCAGATTATCCATCATCCAATACGGCAAATAGCATTTGCCCTCATCGGCAACAAATTCTAGGACGCCAGCGTGCGAAGATCGGGATTTCTTTTTGTTGGTCAATTTGAAAAGCATGGGATACTCAACGTTCAGACGTGTCAGTGAATCCAGTGCCGATGGTGGCATTATAACTGTACCAAACAATTATGTTTAATATGGCAATAGCAGTTTAAGGTTTTTTTTTTGTTCTTTTGTACTTACTTTTTCCGCCTTTCTCAACATCGGAACGTTCGTTGCCTGGCAACATTGAGACGGAAAAACATTTGTAGGTGGCTTGGAAACTTCGGCCGCCGTCCGGGAACATCATGTTGAAACCACTGAAATGAAACATTGTGTCTTAAAGCACTCACAACGAGTTTTAAATATATTTGCTTTAGAATTTTTAAAACTATTTTTTGTAGTGTCACGATTTGCTCTTTTTTTCGGTTGTGATAAAAACAAAGTGAGCAATGTTAGTGAACATAACAGTGAAATAACATTAATATTCGCAAAGTGTTATTAACAGCGAGAAATACCAAATTTTACATAAAACTATAATCGCTTTTCATAAAAAAGGCTAGTAAAAATATCAATAAGCGTATGTACTCAACTTATCGTAGACTTATTGATATAATTTTCAAAGCACACGTTTTGAAAAAACAACTTTTTAAATCGACTAATCACTTTCTGTTAGTTTCTTATCGATAAGCTAAAAAAATTATATTATCGATAATATTAAATATCGTCATTTTAAGCAAGCCGGTGGTCGCAGCAGTGCGCGCGCGTTCATCACGCTTTAATTTATCATCAAATAAATTGTGATTTGAAAAAGTGCTGCTATTCAAGTGAGTAATCGCAAAAGAAGCATTTAATTATAAACTTGACTAATTCGTAAGAAACAAATGAGAATAAACTTACACAACGAAAACGATTTTTATTTAAAAGTGTATATGTGAATAAGTGGGTGCATATAGTACATAAGTATATATACAATATTCGCCTGTATATCCTTGCGTAGTCCTGCTGGCGCCGCGTGTTTTTCCACCAGTCCGCGTGTCTGTCTGTGTGTGTGTGTGTGGGAGTCTGCGTGCGTGTGTATGTGTGTCTTATGCATATACATATTCAAATTAGAAAACATTTTTCTGGCCTTAAATCGCGTTTAAGTACTTTCCGTAACAACAATTTGTTTGCCGCGAAAAATCAATAAATGATAGAAATTTTATGAGGCTCAATATAGAAACGCAATGGCAATAATAATACTCTTCTTCGGTTAGGAAATTAAATATTTAAGTGCGTTCATAATCTGTATTAATCGTTGGTACAGTTATTAGTAAATCATTAAACGAATGCCCTGTCGGGGCAAACGACGTACAGTTTGACATGCCCCGTTACCATGTGCAGCTGTTTTCAAGTTTGTTGTTGTTGTCGTTTCCATTGTTGCGTCGCAGCTGCTGCTCGCAAAGCAACAACAACGACAAGAACACAGCGCACAATCCAATCAGACAAATTTCGTAGAATTGCGAGTTTGTTGGTCATCCCTATGTTAAGCCCTATTTTTCTCAAACCTCCCCCACTCCACCCAATTCGTACGTCACAAGCGCCTTTCAGTCTCGCCTCCTCTTGTTCTCCTTTTGATTAGATTCGAATAAGAATTTCATCAGATGAAGCATGTTGTACAGTTTATTGCTTAAGCATTTTTGAATTACCTATGAAAAATAAACCGTATGCGGGATGCTGTTTTGGCAGTGAACATCAAACTGTAATTGTGTATTAGTTGATTTCTGGAGCGCAACGCCACACACATAAATATTGCCTTGCGCTTACGTCAAATAGGAAAATACCTATTTACATGATTCAATGTAGTATATTTGCCAAACAAGCAATTATTTCTACACGTTGTATGATATCATGAGTAAACAAAACGATTGGCAGCAACCACCAAGGCAAGGTCGGCAATAAAGCGCTGGCACCAAAAAAAGAATGGGCAGAGACGATAATCCTTTTTCCATTGCACTTTAAACTGTGTTGGCGAAGTACAGTTAACATTTTGGTCTTGGTTACCTTAATTCAACACTTAAATCAGTTCAACGCATTTCAACTCACCTCATCCGCTCTTTCTCGATTGCTCTTTTTGCAACTAACGGATAATGGTTGGATCTATCTGGATATTGCTGGCTCATCTAGAAATAACATTGATTGCATATCATAAATTTTGCGTCGCGTTGTTCTGTTTTCTCAGCTTATGTTCCACCTTCGCTTTAGCTGTTGTCGCCTTTTCTTTATGTGTGTGTGTGTGTGTGTGTATGCAAATTTGTCATGTATGTCTGTATGTATAAAATACCAACAAGAAGTTTTAACATGCTGTCAACAATGCGAAATCGCTGTTGTTCTGCTCGTCTTCAGCTCACGTTTTTTTATATCAGCCGACAAAATACAATTGTAAGGCAGCTAAAATTAACAAGTTTGTGTATTACTTTTCGTTTAACTTGACCAAAAGTTTGAATTTATTTACACAATTTAACAAAAGTGAAAAAATCTGCCATATCTGCCAGGGATGTTTAAATGAGGCGTAACATTCTTGAGTGCAAATGTATTATGGGCTTGCCCTGATTGATGAATGTTATTTCTCTTTCTCTTATGCAGTACAGTTGAGTTGTACAACATAAAAAACACTAGCGAGCGTTCTTTAATTTATAAAATGGTTGGGACTCGCAATAAATTCAAGTTCACTTTGAACCTTCGCCTGTAAATTTCCACTTAATTGATTCAATAAACTTTGCTGTTGCACTTTATGTTGCACGTGCTTGTTAATTACTTTGCTGCTTGTTAAACACACAAGCAAACAAACACACACACACAGTTTGTTAACTCATTCATGCATAGATGAAAGCATTTTCAATTTCATATTATTGATTTCAATGGGCGCACAGTTTGAGTGCCATTGGCAAAGTGCACAAACCAGTTAAATGGCTGCTGATTCAATAATAAACAAACGGACAAGCGACCAACCCACATGACCTTGAACTACAACTACCCCACAACAAGGGTTCACACTTTGTGTCGAATGCATCGGTTTTAATACGGAGCCATAATTATTTTGTTTAAATTTGTTTGTTTTATTTTTCGTCCTTGATGGAATGCGGCAAATTAAATCAATAAATGCGAATTAAATGAACCTTACATACATTTTTAATATGCTGTCAAGCTTTTATATAATGAAAAAAAACTTCGTCATAGAGGAAATTTTTGATTTTAGTGTTTCTGAATGAAACAAAATGCCGTAGTTGGGAATGTCAAGGCTGCCGTTGCATTGGCAATTACCCGACGGTGCAACAAGTCAATTTTTAGACATGCGAACGTACAAAATGCACGAGTCTTTTGAAAGAGTTTAGCTGTGAATGATATTTATATGATATATACATATATATAATCGTTTGAATGTCTAAAAAAGAAAAGAAAGATTTTTTTTTGATTTCTGTTTTATTTGCACCGTCAAAATTCTCAGGGTTTGGGCTTGCACAAGGCATGCTTTACGGTTTTAGTGTTGGAAAATGTAAAAAAGAAATACAAGAATGCCTTTTTCGAGCATGATGAAAACAAAGAAGTTATGTTAATCTGTTGGAAAGTTTAAAAAGAAAGTTTCTAAAAAGAAAACATAAATGGAATTTTTAAAACTTCAGAGCAAACATTATAAAAAAAAACCAAAAATATTAGTTTATCATAATTGTTCATGTGTGTTGGCTTTCAAAATAGTTTATTTATATTTTAGTACCAACAAATATCCAACAAAATATTATATAACTTTAACAATAATGTTAGCTTGCAAATTGCAATTTACTTATGCATTACGCAAAAGATATTACTTGGAAATTTATAATTTCATGCTTGTTATACACTGATTATTCACGCTACATAGTAAAAAGTATATAAGTCAGATTTAATTTGATTTAAATCAAAGTTTATTAAAACATGAAAGCTCCTGTTATACTTCTAATCCTTTTGTTGGCAGTTCCATCCTTTGGAGAATGGGGACGAACTACCAGATGGCCACGTAATTTATGAATAATCATAATATATAATGTTTGGTATCCTTAAACTTTTTTATACTCTTTTAGGTTATCCCAATAAATGGTGTCGTTTGAATTTGGGACCATATCGCGGCGGCAGATGCTAAGAAATCAATATTTTTTAAGTTGCAATTAAATTTGAAACTAAAAGTGTTTTGCTTTCTATAAACGCATTAAAAAAACCAAAAATTATGAAACTCTTTTTGTCCACAAACAAACAAAACCAAAGATCCTCCAATGGTAATCAACCCACTTTGCGAAAAAAAGATTCTGTTGAAGTTCAACAAATAAATTCTGGCTTATATACTATTTTTGATAAGGCGTGAATAATAACTGTATAAGAAGCATAAAATTATAATTTTCTAAAATATTTTTCAATTTTTAAGCTTTGCTTTAATTATATAATATAATATACATTGTTAAATATTTGTTGGTATGTACCATGAAAAAATGTATCTTCTTTGTTTTCACCCAGCTCGAAATATGCATCTTTATTTGTTTTAAAACATTTTCCAACACTAAAACCGTTAAGCATGCCCTATGCAATTGAAGCATTCTGTCGATGGATTTAGATTAAAAAAAAGTTCAAATGACTTTTGATATTATGGGTTTGTTGAGCAAGGCATTCATGAAATTGATGGAATTATGTATGGTTTCAAGTAAAGCAGTTTTACTAAGGTCGGCATGTTGCCACTTGAATGAAGGTTTGGATTCTGAGCTATTTTAAAGAACCGTCCGATTTAAACCCAATTGATAACTTGTGGGAGATAGTTAACAGGAAAATCAAAAGGAAAACCAAAAAAACAAAGCAGTATCTGTTCGAAGACCTAAAAATAGAGTCGTGCCCTTTTTTTTGTGTAGGTGATTAGCATTGGAGGATCTTTGCTTTTGTTTGTTTGAGTAAAAATAAGAATATTTCATATTTTTTGGCTTTTCAAATGCGTTTATAGAAAGCAAAACACTATTAGTTTCAAATTCAATTGAAAACGTTAAAAAAATATTAGTTTCTTAGCATCTGCCGCCTCTAAATGGTCCCAAATTCAAACGACACCATTTATTGGGATAACCTAAAAGAGTATAAAAAAGTTTAAGGATACCATCTATTATATATTATGATTATTCATTAATTACGTGGCCATCTGGTAGTTCTTCTCCACCATTGCCCAAACGATGGAACTGCCAACAAAAGGATTAGAAGTAAAACAGGAGCTTTCATTTTTTTAATTAACTTTGATGCAACAAACGAATTCTGGCTTATATACTATTTACTATGTGGCGTGAATATTCAGTGTATAACAAGCATATCCATAAGAAAATTGCAATTTTCAAGCATATATAACTGTTGTTTTTTTAAAATAAAAAAAGGTCATAAGGTTTTTCTAATGTGTTTAAAATTGATTATTGCCATCAGTTTGATTTGCATGCAGTAAAATGCATGAAATTTGTCCTCATATTTGTTGTCATAACAATGTAACTAATAATCACGAGCATTGCCCTCAATTATTATTTTACGTACGCATTGCACAATATTGCATCAATTTAATCCTAACTACATTGGGAATAGTCCGTCAATACTTATTCTGGTGCCAAATATTATGCTAAAAAGTTATAAATTATAAATAAAACGGCTTTTATTTTTCTTGACTTTTGCAGACATGTTGAATATCTCTCTGACGTGGAAACAACTATGCTGTCCTAAACGTCAGGTAAGCAAAAAAAAAAAACAAAATCTTGAATTTTTAGGTTATAAAAAAGGAAAACTTTACTTATTAATATTTTCTGTATTCTCAGTTTAACAATTCAACAACCATCAGCTCCTACTCAACATAACAAGAAACTCCTCTGAAACAACAAACACAACAACAACAACACTAATTTCACTTAAACAATAACATTTAATCAACGTTTAATCCAACAACAAGAACAAAAAGCAACTAAAAGAAAAAACCAACTGCAGCGGCTTAAGAACAACAAAAACGATTGCATATTTTTCGATAAATTGATAGAGTTGAAGAGAGAGAGAGAGAGAGAGAGAAGCTTTTTTATTAACTTATTATTAGTATTATTATTATTGTAATTGTATTTGTAGCGAGTCTAGTGTCCAGTGTTGCCACACATTTGATATTTGTCTTTTAGATTTAACATTAAATTATTGCATAGCTTTTATTTTCGGCAGGTTAGTTGAGGAGGCTCAGAATAACCCTAGGGGTTTTCTTATTTATTCCAAGTACAGGGTGCGCTTTTTGTCCCCACACACCAACACACCCACACCCACACACACACACAAAGCGACTGTGTACTTCAAATTTTCATTATGAAAATAACAACAATGAAGTCTAAGCGCAAATATGGCTGTTTAAAGAATATTTGAAAAGAATTTTTCAATTATTAACAATTAAGATTATTTTTCTCCACCTATATATATATTTCATTTATTATTGTAGTATTGTAATTTTGTTTTTAATTTAACCCAACACGTTTGTTTTGCCCCCAAAAAAATAAAAAAAAATAAAACAAGTCGAATATTATATCCCCAAATCCAAAAGGTATTTGAGTTCGAGTTTTGCAGTGAAAGCAAAGAGAGACAGAAAGATAGGAAAAAGAGTTGGTTAGAGTTTTGATTTAGAGAGAGGAAAGTTTTTTTGGAGTATCAAAATCAGAATGGAACCTTATTCGCCGGATTTGCTATGGATGGTCGTAATTGGCTTTTTGATTGCATTCGTTTTGGCCTTTGGCATTGGCGCTAACGATGTGGCCAACTCCTTTGGCACCAGCGTCGGCTCCGGCGTTCTAACCATACGTCAAGCATGCGTTTTAGCCACAATTTGTGAGATTTCTGGTGCAGTTTTAATTGGTAAGTTTTACTATTAATGTTTTTATGTTACTTTATGTTACCAACGGAAAAACACTCTCTTTTTACAGGGTACAAAGTGTCGGATACAATGCGCAAGGGCATACTCGAGGTGAGCCTGTATGAGGGCGATGAGGATGTTCTAATGCTTGGCTGTGTTTCGGCTTTGACAAGCAGCGCCATTTGGCTGCTGGTTGCAACATTTTTGAAGCTGCCCATTTCGGGCACACACAGCATTGTTGGCTCCACCATTGGTTTCTCGTTGGTGGCACGTGGCGTGCAAGGTTTAAAATGGTCGACGCTGGGCACCATTGTTGGCTCTTGGTTCATATCGCCGGTGATGAGTGGCGTTGTTAGCATTCTACTATTTTTGGCCATACGCCGTTTCATATTGCGAGCCCAGGAACCGCTCAAAGCTGGCTTTCGTTCACTGCCCATTTTCTATGGCGGCACGTTCTTCATCAATGTCATCAGTGTAGTGCTGGATGGTCCCAAATGTAAGTTTTCTAAATCTTTTTTAAATTCTCTTGCTTATTTTTACTCTTCCTTTCTGACAGTGCTTTATATGGACAATATTCCCGCTTGGATAGCGTTGAGTGGCAGCGTTGCCTTGGCACTGCTGGTTGCTTTATTGACGCAGTTGGTCATTGTGCCGCTGCAGCGTCGTTCAATTGCCAAAAAGTTGCGCGCTCAGAACCCAGTCAAGTTCAATTTTGAAGATTCTGTCGGTGAGTGCTGCAAAAACTATTTTACGACTAACCGAGAACTTTATTCATCGAGCATCTTTCTTTTAGAATCCTCACCATCTGGCAGTCCTAAGAAACAGCGCCGTCCTTTATCGTTGGTCAGTGAGGGTAAACCATTGCCGGCTATTGCCGAAATCACCGAGCTGGTCTCGCTTAGCGACAATTCACCCAAAACCTTCAAGTTGGCGCCTTACGGGCTTGCGGCCAAGAATAACAATGCAACTGCGATTGATTACAAAATCAATCCGGAACTCATACGCAAGGCGGAGGATTTGTTGGGCAAGGCTAGTCTGGATAATACCGATTTGACAGTCACCAGTTTGAACTTCATCGATGAGCAGCAGCAGCAGCAGCTACAACAACGCCAGAATGGACGCAAGCTTCAGGAGTGTTTCAAGCGCATTCAATCGCCCAAGGAGGAGCTTAGCAAGGCACAGCAATTGATGACCGCCGCTGCGGACACTAATTTAACTACCAACAGTAGAACGACTGCCAATGGCAATACCAATAACAATCTGCAGGTGGTGGAAAGTGCCGGCAGTCTGGATTTGATGCTAACTACCGCATTGTCCCCGAATAGCAGCAAGGTGCCGCTTATCGAAAGCAAGGAAGCGCTCAATGAACAGGAGGAGGAGTTTAAGCGCCAGGCCGGGCAAAGTGCCAGCAGTGGCGAGGAAACACCCGAAGTATCCATGCTCTTCTCGTTCTTGCAAATCCTGACCGCCACCTTTGGCAGCTTTGCGCATGGTGGCAACGATGTTAGCAATGCCATTGGACCCCTCATTGCACTCTATATGATTTATCGTGAGGGCTCTGTAATGCAGAAGACAGAAAGTCCCGTTTATATATTGATTTATGGCGGCATTGGCATCTCCGTCGGTCTCTGGCTGTGGGGCCGTCGCGTCATTGAGACCATTGGCAATGATCTAACAAAGATTACCTCATCAACGTAAGTATTTTCGATAAACTTCGATATTCGATATTCGATATTAATTCTTATGGTTTGGCAGTGGCTTCACAATTGAAATTGGTGCTGCCATTACCGTACTGCTGGCCAGCAAAATTGGTTTGCCAATTTCGACAACACATTGCAAAGTTGGTTCCGTGGTCTTTGTGGGTCATGTGAGCGCGGCGGGACGCAAGCAGCACAAACAGGAACTAAATGAAGCGCCAGCTCAGCCAAATATGGCGCCAATGGCTGATGGCAGTGTCGATTGGCATTTGTTCCGTAACATTGCCTACGCTTGGATAGTAACGGTGCCCGTAACGGCATTACTTAGCGCCGGAATGATGTATGTGCTGTGTGCGTTAGCTGTGGATGCTTAAATCCTTCATCCCCCCCCCCTTTATTCAATTATTAATTATTAAGCCCAATTAATATTTACCAGAATTATACCCAGTTGAAAAACATAAGACAAGCAAACTAGAAAACAAAATGCCCTTAAAAACAATTTAAACTTAACAAAATTACTCAACTAAGCGAAACAGAAAAACAAAATGTAATCAAAACAAAGCAACAATTTACTTAACGTCTGATTAATGGGTATATTAATATTGTTACTCAAATACTTATGATATTCAGTCAACACACAACCTACGCCCCCCCCTCCCCCCCTCCAAACATTATTTTTACATACATATATGTTCGTTTAATTTATATACCTTTATTTTTGATTGTGTCAGTTATTAAAATGCAGCGCATTTTTTAATTTGTAATATTTGATAATTGATATTTAGTGCAATTAGTTTGCTACAGTAAAGAATCAAACAATTATTTCACATTCCTTTTGGACAGCTTTAAGTGAAAAAGAGAATACTTTACATTTTATAAATTTCAAAGCAATAGAGCAAAACTAATGAATAAAAAATACAAAACTCTAATACTACAAGAAACCTCATAATCATAAATCACTTGCTCTTTAAATTGTACTCATCTGGTAAATCGGAAAGTGAGACAGCAAAGCTTTTTTTTTACCTGTATTTAAGCTTACGCTCACGTTCCACACACGGCATGCAAATGATGTAGAGAAGCTTTTTTCATGCTCGCTCGCTCGCTAGCAGCTTTTGAGCTCGGCGCGCGTGTTCGTTGCGAGAGCGCTCAGCGCTGTTCAACTTCAAGTCAGTTGAGTTTTGAGCTTCGATGCGTTCGGTTGCATTATTGTCGCTATCGCTTGGGCAAGCTCAGAGCCCGCCACTTCTATACTCTAGTTGAACTCGTAACGCCTGCGCGTGTTTTAATAAAATTCGAAACGGTTGCAAATTCGAAAAATTATTAACAAAAATAAATAAATACATACAATTGTTGTGAATAAACAGGTGTTAAGTGTGAACAATTGTTGACAATTGGATTTGGATTTAACGCATTTTGAAAGAGAACTAAAAAGGTAAGCGTGTTTAATTTGTAGAATTTTCTAGTTCACATTTGTGCAACAACCAAACAACAACTAATTGCATACTCTGTTGTTTTCCTTCCTGCCTTGCAACATTTTCTTGTCGCATTTTATCTAACGCCCCGGGTTTTGTTTGGTTCGATTGATTTAGATTTTTCGTTGCCATTTCTATTACCATTTCCATTTCTTCCATGACAGCTTGGTCAGAAGTCAATAGTAGTATAATACTCGTATATCTACACGGTGTATTACTTAATTTCTTTGCTTAATCCGATTTGCGTGCATTGAACTCTTTTTGTTCATCGGTGGGGCTTTTAAAGGTGTTTTGTTGTTGTTGTTGTTGTTTTTTATTTATTGCCGCCTCAAAATTCTTCAACTCTCTATACTGGTGTTGTTGTTGTTGCTACTGATTGTTTTTCTCTGCTTCTTGTTTTATCTTTTTCTTGCTCTTAGTTTGCCTTCTCAGCTTGTTCTTATTTTGGGGCGTTTTGTGTTTTTGTTTTTTGTTTAAAGCCTGTTGCCTGACATTTTTTCAATGCGCACAAAATAAATTCGAATTTTTCTATTTTTTGCACCTTTTTTTCGGTTAGCTATAAAATTTACTAGAAATTTAAAAAAAAGTTGGGTTTTTTAGTAAAAAACAAACTAAAAAGTTTTATATAATAGGTTAGTTATTTAGTTTTTTATTGGTTGATGATTGATAGATTTATTTTAAAGATTTTTGTGTGACTTAAAGACTTAAATTAAATCTAGTTTGTAATACTAAACTTATTACTAGTTTTGGGAGAACTGACAGCTGGGGCCTTTGACTCGTTACTTCAGTTATTTTAACTCTTTTTCCAGTTTCTTTGCATAAGAAAAAAATTTTTTCTTATTTTTTAAAAGCTTCTTTTTGTACCTTATCTTAAGTAGTTTGCCATCGGCAGTAAAATGCTACAAATTCTTTAAGTAGAAATTCACTTCTGTTAAGTGTTTTTGGCATTAAAAATAAATTGATTTTAGTTAAGATAATGCGGTTAATTAGTTAGTTAGCCACGTTTAGCTTCTGACCCATTTAGTAGACCCAACTTATCTCAAAAGTATTTTTGCATACAATTCAACGCGGTGTTTAACAACAACAACAAAAAGAGTTGAAGATCTTTGAAAAGCCCGATTCTATGCGTAACAAAAGCCCAAGTCAAAGCCATTAACTTGGCCATAGCAAATGGTCAAAAAGTCATTAAAAGTCGATATTGTTTTTTGTTTTTTTTTTTTCATTTTAAAATCTATTGAAATCAGCGAAGAAACACGCCTTAAAAAAAAGAAAAAAAATGTATTTCAACGCCAGGTGGACGACCCAATGGAATTCCAATTGAAAACTTTAGCTTGCCCCTAACTTGTTTCTCTTGGCCACGTATTATGCCGCTTATCAGTTCATTACTAGCTTCTGCTACCAGTAATTGCATACACACACTCGAGCCAACTGGCCAGCTAGCCAACTGGCTCAACACTCATTCCACTTGCCACTCACTTCGATTGCTGCTACACATACCACTACGTGCAATTAATCAGAATCGGTATCCATTAGATACAATTTCGAGTGCAGCAAAAAAAATCACAAACTTTGCTGTTGGCATTTTTTCTTTAAAGCTTAACAACATGTTATTACCCGATTCTGACAATCCACTTGGCCGGCAACTTTTGCATGCCACAAAGATGTATGTGTGTGTGTGTGTGTGTGTGTGTGTGTGTTCATAATGATAACCCTCGCGGCATTTCGTTCCCCCAGGCGCCCCATTTTGTTGACTTTCTCTATCAGCTCCTTCGTTTTAGCTTGGCTATTGGCCTAAGGAGTGGCTTCAAGACTCTCCCACTAAGATCTAAGCACATTTATTGATTACCAAACATAAAACGAACATCAGAATCTAAAAAATAACATCACAAAATTGTTGTAAAATATGCAAAGTTTTCATCGTGTTGGAAAAAAAAGAGAAAGTTGGCAAAGTCTTGGCTATTTTAAAGACATTTAATTAAAATGCTTGACAAAGTTTTGCATAAAAATTAATTAATTAAGCTTTTAAACACTTTTACAAATCATAAAATTCAAACACAAATTTCGTTTAAAGCATTTTAATCCTTTTTGCATCAAAACTTTGTTTAAAATTAAGTTTAAATTGAGTTTGTTTTGTTTTTTTATAGTCTTAAAATTAATTTGTAATATTTTATCAAAAATTCAATAACTTTTGTATAATATTGTAAATAAATCTTAAAATTATTTTGTAATATTTTATCAAAAAGTCAATAACTTTTGTATAATATTATTGTAAATAATTTGAATCGTTTAAAGTACTTATAAAAATTGCGTAAAACATTTTGGCCACAACAACAAACTTTCTAATGTGGTTGATTTGCTTCCTGTTGTTTTTGATGATTTTTCCTTGAATTTTGCTTAAACAGCCGACACTTGTTTAGCCCCTTGCCGCATGTGGCAAGGCACAGCTTCAGCTTCAACGTCATTGTCACTTGAAGCTTAAAGTCGTTGGCTTTCGTAGTTGTCTCTTGTTTGTCTCACGACAACTGCATTTCCCACTCAAGACAGCATTTCATAAAGTTTAATAAACTTTAGCCAAATTGTTTAAAAGCCACACACAACCAACCAGCACTGCCCACCCGCTGGTGGAACGCCTACCCCGCGCCGCCACTGCCCATTCACTTTTAAACTGTGTGTGTGTGTGTGTGTGTGTGTGTGTGTGTGTGTTGGCCGGCCGCTGTAGGCGCTGCAAACAAGTTCATCAGCATTTTGGCCAGCCAGCTAACAACTAACAATCAACAGCGTCAGCGACAAGAGACCGAAACGCAACTTGGCTTCACTTGGCAATGGCAAATGGCAAATGGTTTTTTGTCTCTCTGGATTGGTCACATTATGAATATTAGTATTTTCCTCGACTCGCAACACTCAAAACTGTTGAGTTTGTTTATCTTGATTTTTGTTACAGGTTTTGGTTGTTTTTTTCACTTTAGTGGAAATGTTCAATTAATTGTTCAATGCAATTAATTGATTGGACGTGCATATATCCTGAAGTTAAATTTGATGTGAAATTGCACAGCAAGAAATTTGTGGCTTATTAAGGTTCATATTATTATTTTTTTTTATTGTTATGCGAATTTGATTGCAAAGTGCAGGTATCAAACTGATGGTGTTTTTTCTGACAATTTTATGTTAATTTATTTTTTTTCATTTGAATGACAAAAAAACTGAAAGTAAAGCGCAGCTAGATTTTATTTTCTTGGAATGTCGACTTGACCACATTCACTTGCATAAATTCCAGCATTAACAAATCACAAAAAAGTGTAAAAATTAAAAAAAATAAAATAGTTGACTTAATTAGGCAAAAAATGTGCATAAATTGTTACCTTAACCAGCCGCAATCCGAACACAATCCAATAACAACAACAACAACAACCAGATATTTACCACATTTTTTTTTTGTCATCTGCAGTCAGTCAACCAGGTAACGTAAAATGATATGTCACCTACCCCATATAAACCATGGCTATAGCCAAGCTCCCCTACTCCACCCCACCCCACTCCAGCAGCAGCAGCAGCTTAGTCAGTGGCTTATAACGGTTAGCATTCATTGGTTATTGGCTGAAAGTTGTGTGTGTGTGTGTGTGTGTGTGTGTGTGTGTGTGTGTTGTGGCCAAGCCAGTTGCAAGTTGGCCGTAAGTCGCTTGATTCTGTGGCCAAGCAATTGAAATCGAAAATTGAAAACTAACCAACTAAATACATTTAACATTTCCTACTCACAATTCGTATTCAATCCATGCACAGCTTGAAAGTAAAAAAAAAAACAAACAAAAATCAATTCCAGATATGGCATTAAAACGAGTTATATACTCTTTGGCTTTGAGTTAATGTGAATTTGTGCAGAATAATGCTTGAAGAATATTATAATTAGTTTTATAATGGCTTTCGATTTCCTTAACTTATAATGAAGGGAATGCCATTAATCTTGAGGATCTAGGAGAATTTATTAAAAAAATATTCAAGGGGAATTCTTGAACTCAGAACAAATTTCTTATTTGTTGATAGAATATTAAATAAAGAAAATACTTTCGTATGAACCCAAAAAGTTTTAAGAAATAAAACAATTTTTAATCTTTTACTTCTTAACTCTAAATATCTAATTCAAGAAATGGGAAAGTTTAAAGTCTCTGAGCCTTTGGCTTTAGGTTCTTTATTAACATAATTTTGTAAATCGATTATGCACAGTTCTTTCACTTTTAACCAACAACAAACTAATTTCAATACATTTTTTTTTTGTATAATTTCGATCTAACAATTGCTCTGATTTCAATTCAAAAAAAAAAAAACAAGTTTGGTGTTGAATATTTTTTTTATTTATTTGAAATTGAAAGTTTGCTCCATAGAATGTGCCAATATTTGCTGCGGGCAATAAAACAAAATTGAGCAGCATTTATTGCTCTTTTTAGGCAATCTTTTTTGTTGTTTTTTTGGTGGGCGTGTCGCATTTTTTGTTTTTGCGGTTTTTGTTGCGATTTCAGGCGCTTTAATTTATATTTCTTTGCATTGGAAATCAATCAAAATCTGGTTCGTAATTCAATACGATATGATATTTGATATTCGACACTTGAAACGATTCATTAAAAAATACAAATTCCAAAAACAGAAATTGCGCATACGCCCTGATTTGTATGTAAGTTGATTATGCGCCGATTTCAATTCCGCATAGTTGAATTTATATATTTTTTGAGATACTTGTGTTATTAGAGTTAGTTACAGATTCGAAAGATATTTTTTTTCTTTAGAATTTAATTCGTATAATTATTTTAGTCGGCCCGGCCCACATTGACTTATCACGCACATCGATGGAAAAAAAAACGCATGTGTGTCGACCCACATTTGAAGTTTTCTTTATCTAAGTTTTGCCTTGAGTTTAATTTTCGCCACTCAAAACTGAACAACTGAATGAACCAAATGACCCAAAATAAATAAATCAAAAATTAAAGTTAAAACGAACACAGCAAAAAGCCGAAACGTTTGTGTGTTTCACACCTAAAAGGTTTTCGACTGCAAAAATTGAACTGAGTTTTGTTTAATGATTTATTTGGGGCACTTAGTGCAAAAGGCAAAAGCAAACGCTGACCGGCGGTACAGGTGGCCCCCCTCCACCACAATGCCCAACCCAATCAACAGGCAAACACAACAGCAACAAGCAAACATAAGAAACATTTGTGCCAAATTCAATGCAAATCGCATTAGGAAAAATGTTGCAAGCGACAACAACAACAACAACAACAAAAGCGTAGACAACAACAAACAAACTTGTGCATGCCACACAGATAATTTGTAACAAATTTTTAGCTTAAAAGTAACTCGAATAACAAGCCATTGGTTTATTTAACCAGCGACTAACTAGCTTAGCTTATTAGCTAAATTTTATGTATACAATTCAAAGACTTTTTTAACTTTGTTAAATTTGTTGTTCTCCAAATTTAACGCTGTACATTTAAAAGGCAGGTAAGTAGGGTATAGTAAAAATGTAACAGGAAGTTGGGAGTATCTGCCTTCAACCATATAGAATATATATATTATCGATCGGTATGTAAAACACGGGTGATCAACTGACTATAAAACCTTTAAGCCACATTTGAAATATTATATTTTCTAAGAACTAAGGCAAATCAAGTTTTTTTTTTCAAATTAACGATACAATTTTTCATTTACGATTTACACTTCCTTTCGGTATCCACAAATTTGAAAGTTTTTAAGATTTTGTTAGAAACGCATAGTTTTATACCATATTAGTTAACTGTTAAAAATTTTAGCTTATCGATACCTTTTCATTTACGATATATGCACTTATTTGATCGATAACCACAAATTTTGACGTTTTTAAGAATTGGCTTAAGATTCGCAAGATTTTGTGTCATGCTGATCAACTATTGCAACTTATCGATACATTTTCCATGCACGATATACACATGTTATCGATAACAACAAAATCTATAATTTTTAAGATTTGACTTGAAATTCACAAAGCTTAACTTGAAATTCACACAGCTTAAAGTCATGTTGATTGACTGTAAAAATTTTAATTATATCGATCAAGAAACACGTAAGATATCCAAGTATGAAATTTTCTTTGCTGTAACAAATGCAAGCATATTTTTAATCATAAGCAAAGATATACACACAAATATTGCTAGCTTTAATCGACAAAAAATGCATATTGACTGAGTCAAATCTCTACAGAAGAGAAGGTGCGATTATTTGCACATGCAAAAAAAAAACATAGAAAATAAAAACGCCATTTGGGCTGAATAAAAGAGGTGCTCTTTTATGTATTTAATGCTTGACTAACATTCACTTTTCAAGTAAAAGTCGCAAACACTTAACATCAGGTTTTATGCGTGTGCCAAAAATGCCTTTGTCTTAAGAATTTTGATAGGCCTTTTTTTATGTGTCAGATGTGAAAAAAAATAAACAAAAAACTTTCACAACTTTGAAAATTTAAGTTTTTTATAAAAATTCTTAAGTTGAACGACTTGAACTTAAACTTGAATGAGAGGGAAATTTGATGCAAAATAAATTCTTTCTCAAACCCGACTTAAATGACAAAGGATAAACATTATTAAAACATTGAACATATTTTAAAATTATGATGAATAGAAAGCATTAGCTTAATGATTTTTCTATATTAATTTTGTTACAGGTTTGTTTCTTACAATTTTTGAATATGATCTACGAACAATGAGCAGCAATCAAAAGCTGAGCTCATCCAAAAGGTATATTCATAAGTATTAAAGTGTTATTATTCATTAAAGTATTATTCATATTTTCAGCATGATATGCGGGTTTTAAGTCAATGCCAAATATATCATCATCATCTTTATTTAAAAAAAAAAAAAGCGCAAAGCAAATAATGTAAATAAAAATCAATAGCTAATTGCGCATTAATCAAATCTGAGAGATGTGCAGAAAGCTGTTGTTGTCATTGTTGTTTTTGTAAAAAAAAAACCTCAAGAGCAAAAAATCATTAGTGTAGGCGACATGTCGCTTGTTGAAACTCAAGTGGCAACGGTCTGATGATATTTTGTTGCCCATTGGCATAGCTCGATTTATGGTCATGATTTGGCCATTTGGCTAGTTGAAAATTGGGCAGGCAGCCGCGCTTTCAAGTTCAATGCAATGGGAAATTTTCAATTTCAATTAACAAACAAATTTAGCATCGAAACGAAACGAAACGCAACGAAAGGAAATTGGCATTGGCGCACTTGAAAGTGATTCGCCGCGGCTTGTCTGCTGGCAAAGATTAAGACGAAGCTGCAAAGATACAGATACAAATGTCGAAATGGACGTCAAGAGAGTCGCATGCTTGTCAAACACACAAACACACACAACCTACGCTTGACCGTTAATGGCATTTTTGCGTTTCATTGAAGAAATCTGTATATGAATAGATTTTTTTTTTTTTTTTTACAATTTGGCAGCTTGTTGAAAGTGAAATGTGTGCAAATGCCTAATTAAATGCATGGATAGCTTGAATACAATTTTATCTCATTTGCCTTTTACCTCCAACAACAACAACACAACAACAACAACATCAATTTTGATTCGCTTTGCTCACGTTTTTCTGCATAGGTTTCTCTCGTTCGTTTGCTAATTATGAAAAGTTTGTTTCGTGCTATAGGCCAAGTTTGTTGCCTGAGTCTTTTGTTTCGCCTCGTTTTAATTCTACCTGAACGACGCGTCGTTTCGGCCCAAAATGTAGCAAGTGCTGCTGCTGCTGCTGCTGCTGTCCAGCGTGGCGTATGATTGCTCTCTAAGCTTCAAATTCATAATTTTTAATGTTCAAAACAAGTGCGCAGCACGTAAATTGTAATTACGCGCCAAGTTTGTTGCCTAAGTCTTTTGTTTATCTGCTGAAATAAGCTAAGTAAATGGTCACTAATTGAATTGAATTGTTTAATTAAGAGAAGAAATTATGAAATTAGCAAAATATTTTGTGCAAAGATTAAAGATTCTTGAGTTAAAAAAACCAGTTAAAAAAAAAAATTAAAAATATTTGATTAAATTCTAGCACAGTTTTTTTTATAAACCGGTTTTTAATCCAAACTGTGCAATAATTTATATACGAAAATTGCACAAGAAAGATATGTTTTAATCACATCTTGGAATTTTTCAGTTTGTAGAATTGCTAAACTATGCAATTGGGTCTTCGAATCCATAAATAAACATCAACCGGCTTTTAAAGTTCATTGACATTTTTGGCCATTTTGTATTATCTTGTTTTTCTCAACTGACAAGAAACTGAATAATAGAGAATGATAGAGATAGAGAGAGAGATATGTTCTAGCAATCAAAAAGATGTAAGTTAATTTTAAATAAAAGATTGATTGCTAAGAAAGGAATCTTGTTTACGAAACGTTTATAATTAAGCAACACAAACAAATCGAAGTCTGCGCACTAATAAATAAATGTTCATTAATGTCTTTCCAAATATATCTTATTTGAAATTCATTACTGAGAACCACAGCTAAAATAAATTTATTGTATTTATTTCGTATAGCTAACGAGTCTCTCGATTTGTACAGCTTTAATTAGAAGAAGTTTACTTATATATAAATAATGTCTATGTACGCACTGAAAGGTATTTAGCCTTGACGAATTCACAAGTTAGAGTTACGAGTTTAACAAACAGTTTTTTGTTTTTGTTTTTAACTTGTGTTGGGAGTCGGTGTTTGACTCAGAATTTATGAAGCATTTCCTAATGCCTAAAGTAAACTTATTCTGCGCAAATTTAAAGGCAAATAGTGGGAGTAGCTAAGAAATACCCTATAAGAGAGACAAGGTTGTATTAAAGGATAATATTTCGATGCTTAAAATAATTATTTATGTTAAAATGTTTGTCCCAACTGTCGCACTGACTGCTATTAACGCATCACTAAAATGGTGAGAGATATCAATCCAATTTATTCGCAAAATAATAATTTATGATTCAAAGGTGAAAACTAAGATTGGATTTTTTTATTTGAATTACATTTTGGGGTCAAAGGCTAATGGGGATTGGAGCAATTGACTATTTTTAATGATTTTTTAACCATTTTATATGTTTTTACGTTTTGTTTATTTTATTGACTTAACTTTCACATCTTTACATTATATTTTTATGTTAAATATTTTTCCAACAAAAAATTCCTTTCATTGCCTCATTGCATTTAGACCTCAATTATAGGGTATGCTGTTAACTACAAACAGCTGCAGTTCAAATAAGTACTACAACTTTTGTTGTTGTTGTTGTATTTGTTGCTGTTGTTCTCTTGCGAGTCTTCAAGTTAAACAACAACAGCAACGGCGTTTGATCTTTGTTATTTGGCTTGTTGTGCCATTTTGCCGCATTGTTGTTGTTTTTGTTATTTGTTACTTGTTGTTGTTGCCTTTTATTGCGGTTGCATTGCTGAAAATAAAAGTGAACGCTGTCATTGTTGTTGTCATTGTTGTTGTTGCTTTGTGCAGTTTTGTGTGCGAGCGTGTGTGTGTGTGTGTGAGTATCTGACAGATATTCAATCTTCATCTTCATCATCGGTTGTTTGTGTTCGTTCGGTTTTAGTTCGTCAAACGTGTTTTATTATATTGAGACTTGTGCTATTTGTGCTGCTGCGATGCTGATTTCATGATTTCTTTCTCCCTGTGTGTGTTTTTTTATTTTTATTGTTGTTGTATTGGTATTTGTATTTTATTATTATTATTATTGTCAGTACCTTTGAAGCGTTTGCCTCTTATATTCAGTAGTTGTATTTGTTATTCGCCAGGGACCCAGAGAGAGAGATCGAGTAAGTCTCGGGCCTGGCCAGTCACGACATCTAAACAACCGCCGCCGACGACAGCTCAAGGTCGCATTCCTTGCCAGTGAGGCAGTCATTCAATAATTCTTATTTGAATTGTTTTTGGTACTTCGATAAAAAATATAAATATTTAATTTGTAAATTTGCCATTGTCATGAAATCTTTATAAGGTTTTGTGAGGAGCTTTTTTTGTTTATAGTGGGAGTTATTAGAGAGGAAGAAGTACGGAATTTGATCAAAAAATCTATTGGACTACAGTCTTTTTTGAGAATTTGTAAAAGTACAAACCAAAGTGAGCTTGACTCTCTTCTTTAGAGTTGTTCTTGAAGCTTTAAAATCATCCGCTCTATGTGAGTTCAAATAACGGTATCAAAAGCAAAGGGCAGCTCTTCTTCTTTGCTTGTTTTCTTTAATTTACATGAATTCCATTCGAAACAAAAATTATTTCTTGTCAATCTTAGTTTGGCCTTCGCCTTAAGACTTGCAACTAAGTTTAGGTTGGGTACAGTTGGCGTCTGTTGATGTTGCAAGAGTCTCGGTGTCGCCATTGCCAATTGCATAGCAAGCGAGGGGGACGGCACTTTGAGATGCCATCTACACCTAATTTATGACGGCTCTGCTCTCAACAGCAACAACAACAACAGCAAAACAACAGCATGCAGAGATTCCAGAAATGCGGCAGCTACGTGCGCAACATTGCCAAATGAAGTCACGATCGGGTCCGGGTCGAAGATACTACTACACAGATTCATATATATATATATCTATATATAAATATCCATGCTTTAGCTAGGCGGTGAATAGGTGTGTCCAATTACGAGACAACTGCTGCAGCTCCAACGTCAGCTACTAGTGGGTTAATAGAACGCCGCCTTAAATTGTTTATTTTCATATTTTTTTCTTCATATTTTATTACAAAAATTTAAGTGGGAGAAAGAGTTGAAATCAACTTTAAACTGTGTTCGACTATTCAATACCCTCTATTAGAAATGTTTTAATTTTCTTGGAGTTGAAATATTATTTTGAACTATTTTAACTAACTTTTGATCATAGAACTACTTTATTTGAGTGCCTTTAACTTTATATGCAGCTTTAACCTTAAGATCAAGAATGAAATCCTATCGGGAATTATTTTAAAGTGCTTTTTGACAAAAACTAACAATTTTAATTGAGAATGTTTGATTTCTCTAAAAGTCAAGCCAATACTTCAGTTTCTTTAATCTAAGCTTGTAAGTTATGTCTCTCAACATTTTTGAGCGCTTTCTTAATTCGCTTTTTGGGTGTTTTAAATGTAAATTAACTCTCCCTAAATGATTTAAACTAATCTTACATTCAAAGTGGTATTTTCAAAAAATATTTTTTACCATGAAAAATTGTAAATACTTTTTTAACATAGTTTTTAACTCGACTTAAAAAAAATCCCAAAATATATACTGAACATTAACTGTCAGTTGTTTAATTTTTATACAATGTTCAACATGCTTTCGTTCAGTATTTTAACTACTAACATATCTTTCTCCTCTTTACTGTTGCGGTTTTTCTTAAAAAACATGGCAAAACTATTTCAAAAATTGGCAATTCAAATCAATTGGTTGAGTTAACACCGACTTAAATAGTTGTAAGCGAGTTAACAAAAAAAAATATGTTAATTTAATTTGGAATAAATTTTTTAAACTTTAGTGTAACAGTTGCTTTTGAGTTCGCTTCGACAGACGAAAGAAAAACAAACAGAAGAAGATGAAAATAACTTAAACTTTTACTTTCACTGCCAATAATTCAGGCCTTTTGCAGACACAAACACTTTGGCTCTCTCGATTTGCATTGTTATTGTTATTGTTTGTTGTAGTTGTTGTGTGTTGCAAATGTATCTGGCGGCAATTTAGCGCGCGCACACACACACACACACACAAACATAAATACCTACAGCTTCCTTAACTTACCTCTCTGTCTCTCTCAACCAACTTTGAATGCTTACTGCTGTCATTGTCTGGTGTATCTATGTTCAGCTTAGTTTAATTTCATTTTCACAGCAACAACAACAATATGTTTTGTTGTGTTGTGCCTTCGTTACATGTGTTTTGTGCTGCAATTTGATCATCACGTCGAGATCTCTGCCAAATGTTAATGATGAGCATTTGTTGATAATAACAGCTCAACTCGGAGTTTGACTGCCTCTCCTTTCCTCGCCCCTCGTCTCTTTTGCTTGAACTTTTTTCTTATACCCTGGACAGCTGCTTTAAGTTGTCTGTCTGTCAACTTGATACATTTGGAAAATTGTGTGTTGGTGGACTTTTTGTCGATTTGGGCGAAAGTTGTTAAAGATCTCTTGACATATCTGAAGATGCGGCAGGCAAAGGAAATTATAATTTTTGGAAAACTTATTGAAAAACATAAACTAAACTTTAAACAAAATTATTCAACTTTTATCAAACCTCATTAAAGTATTATCTAGAACCCACAATCTTTTATAGAATGAGTTAGAGTTTTATACCTATAAAGTAGAGAAGACAATTTTGTCGGGTAAAATTGATTTTTTATGTTATAAGAAATCTTTAATAAAGATTTTTAAACCTGATTAAACTCGACTTTTATTAAAGATAAATTTCAAAATGTTTTTATCTTTTTAAAAAGATTTTATTACAATAATGATAATATATTATATATATGTGTAATAATGTTCAAGTTAGATAAGAAAAATCAAAATTCTTTTTCTTATAAATAGAAAATATAGTTTTCAATGAAGTATTTAGTTGATGCAACTTCAAATTTTTATTAGCTTTTTTTAGTTTGAATTCCAAGCTGTTAAAATACCATCGAACTCGAGTTATTAACGGCTGCAGCTGCAGTTTAGTAGCTTGTATCTCTATCGGTCTGACCAGATTGTCAAGTTAGCCTTGTTCTTAATAGTTTAACATCGTTTTTGCATACATAAGTAGTAGACTAGCAATTAAACGTCAGAGGCAAAAACAACGACGACCAAGCAGTTAGCTCATAAATTGTTGTTTGTAAACGGCGGCAAGTGCTAGCATAAAAGATACACAACTATCTGTGCATCTGCAAGATACTTAGATACACACATGTGCAGGCTGGGTAATCGAGCTAGTGCGCTGCAGCTTCTCAGGGTATCAGTTGTCAGTGTTGACCGCAACTAGCAACCTTGCCAGTGCCAGTGCTTGTGTGGAATGCTGTATTCCGCGCCAGTTTGTTGCCTAAGTCTTTCGTGTATGTGTGTTTAGTTGTTGCTGTTGTTGTTGTTGTAGAAATTCTAAACTAGGGCGTACTGGGGCGTGACTTTAAATGACAAACTTTTTAACTTTCTTTCTGGCTTTCTTTGTCGTTCTCCCTTTTTTTTTTTTAATCTTATCCCAAGCTTGTTTATCTTGCATCTTTAAATATTGAAATGTCACAAACATTTTCATTAGACTTTCAATGCGTTTTCTACATTTGCTTCGTTTTTTTTATGATTATTATTATTATTATTGTTATCGTTTTTATTTGTTTATTTTGTATTTCGGTATCATTTCGTTTTGTGCTCAATCGCTGGCTGTCGCTTCTCATTTAACAGATAGATGACAATATTTGTAAGTGGATTAAAGATATTTTCGGTTTTTGACTTGCTGAGTTGGGTCTTTATTATTTTTGATTTGACTTGATGGAAATTCAATAAGACAGCATTTCAAGTTGAATGGACTGACAGTCGAACTTCCGTAAAGGAATTTCCGTGCAACAAAGTTTTCCTTATGACAAAAATTCATTTCCAGAACTCTGCCATTTGCTTTACTCAAAAACTTTTTTCATATTACAAATTTTTACTAAAACGAAGTTTTTTCTTGTCCCCCTGAGATTCGCTACATGTTAGTTTAACTGTACTTTTGTTTTGGATACCCTAAGGCAAATTCAAGAATTTGTTTTATGAAAATAAAGTTCTAATATTGCCTAAACACTCAAAAACCTTTTAATAAATGCATTTACTGTCCTACAAATTATATTATAAGTATAAATACCAAATAATATTATATACATTTTTTTTCAGACAACTTTTAATTTTTAAAATGCAACTTTAAGCTTTATTTTCGAGTAAATACAAAAGAAATTTTTTTTAAGAAATTTATTATTTTTTGTTACTTTAATCTTGAATCCACCTTTCGCTTTAATAAACATTTGATTCGAAACACTTTAACAAGCAGTTACGAAAAACCTGCCACAGTCTGAGTCTTTTTACAGTGTATCTACTTAACATATTCTCTAGTAGTCCAACAACTTGTCTGACAAAGCAGATTGCAGCAAACCATTATGATTGGGTTCATTACAGAACAGCTCGACAACTCAAACGCCGACACTTGAAATGTTGGGCGTCTTCTACAATCAAATTGAAATTCCGCAGTCGGAGGGCAACAACATTCAAACTGACAACGACGACGACGACGGCGACGACGACGGTATGCAGTGCCATAAATTAGATATTCAAAGTTAATTTTCAATTTCAACGCGAATAGATATTTCCATAAATAAACCACATAAATAAATCAGAGCTATCGGCTAAACCGAAACAGAAACCAACGAAAACCGAGCACAAAACTCAACTGAACTCATTAGTAATCAAAAGCTGTGCAACCGCTTCCAACACACACATACACACACAACCAATGCATTCTTACTTTACAACTGAGATAGCAAAAGAGAAGAACAAGATGACGGGGCAAGACAAACAGATAGAGAGAGAGACAAACAGAGAGAAGTTGAAGGCTTGCACAAAATTGTTGCAACAGCGTTGTGGAGCCTAGCATGTGGGCCAGTAAATAAGTTTGAGTTTGCTTGCCACAGTGCAACGTGTGCAACGTTGTCGCCAACGCCAACGTCCAGTTTGTTGCCTTAACTTCTTTATTTTGCCCTAATAGCTATTTGCCTCTGCTGTTTAGCAGCCATTTAAATATTTCAAACATTTCGTTGCCTTTTGTTAACTTTTGCCGGTAAAAATAAACAAAAAAAAAATGTTCGTGTTTTTTTTAATGGCCGTAGAAAATATCTGAAAAATTTCTACTGTTTTGCATTTGGCCAGCGTCTCATTTGGGCTGCTTAGCATATTTAGGAATTTATTTGAGTTTATTTCTTTGGCGCCTTTCTTAACTTTTATGCCCACGTATTTTTAATTTGTTGAAATGCTTACAAAAATTTAATGATATTTAAATAGTTTATTTTTCCGAAGTTTTATTTAAGTCCTATATAAAGATTGTTGAGTTTATTAATTTAAATAAAAGTCAAATAAAACATTTAGCGAATATTCCATATATGCCTATATAATAAACGAGTAAATCATAATTAATTTTCTTGGTCACGAGGCATAAAAAACAATTAACACTTATTAGGAAACTATAGGTATTAATGTGAATAATTTTGTTGTTGTTTTTAATTGTACAAAGATCGAAACATATTTAAGTTTAAGCTTGTTTTGCACTTGTTGACTTTTTGACTTTGATTTTGGTGCTATTTATGCTTGACTTTTTGCGTCCATTGAGCTTTGTTTTATTGGTTAAAGCTGCCAAAGGCTTTGGCTTCAACACCTTCGCCTCCACACGAATATACAGATCATAGTTAAAATCGCCACAGAATTTGCCTGTTTGAATGTTAAATAAATTGTTTAAAAATCCCAAAATACATAAATATTGTATTACCCCAGCACATTTCCTCGCCACATGCTTCACAGGTGATTAGCCTGGTTTCGACAATGCCCGATTTGTTTTTGATTTTCTTGATGCAATTGTTTAATGCAAATTCACGTCGATCTCTCGCCTCAGTCTTTAGCTCCAGCTTGCCCATTTCGACCATGCGACTGAAGTACTCCTCATCCTGTTTGGTTTTGGGTCGCAGCGTTGTCAGCATCTTCCAGTCGATGGGCACAGCACATAGCTCCATTAAGACCACATCCTTCATTTCACTTGGCATCGGATCCGCATAACTGTACAGCGTCTCGCGTTCCCCATTGCTTTTCAGCAGCTTTCGCATCTCCTTTTTGGGCATTTTAAAGGCATAATCTTTGTCCCGTATCTTGATCTCTTCGGCGCGCACTTTAATCGGCCGCATCTTGTAGTCGGGCACCTTTTCCATTTGCCGTTTGAACTCCTCAACCGTTTGTATATTGCTGCGACTTAAATCCAAAACGGGTACAACCGTTTTCTTCTTAGCCAACAAATCATCCAATTTGCTCATTTTGTTTCACCAAACTGGCTAAAGTACCAAACTATATTTGAATATTGATTAAACAACGTGAAAAGTTACAGTTTCCATGGTGAATTTTATGGTTTATTTATGTAGCTCAATGTGGTATTTTATACTGATAGCTGGTATTTTAATACTGTTAAGTTGGTTGTAGAATTTTTAGAACAGCCAAAACTTAATTTTGATCAAAGGTTTAATAAGTTTTCTTATTAAAATTAATAATTCATGGAGAAAAAATAGTTGAGAATTACGAAAAATATATTTCCAGCTTAATATATTAAAACAAACATTTTTAGAAATTGTTTTAGTTTATAAAAGTCAAACTTCCATATAACGAACTTTAAGAAACAAGAAAATAGTTCGTTATAGAGAATATATTTTTGTTTGAACCAAATTTTAGTGTTCTGGAAAGTTTGGAAGTTCATTATATGCACGTTCGACTGTATATCTCTTAAAGCTTCACATTGAACACCTTACGTTCGATTCCCATGCTTTCTTTTATGCAATTAAACTAATTTATATTATATAGTAATAGATGAATGATGTCTTATGCAATAGTTTTTACACACCTGCTTCTCATATACTTTCTTTCTGTCTCTTTACAGTGCCTTTGTTGTAATAGCAACTCAATCAGCTTGGAAACTACAAATTTTCGTGTAATTCGGTAGAAGTTGTCAAAAATAACAAATACAAAAACAAAATACTCTAAGCCAAGATCAAAAATAGAAGAAGATAAAAAAACCGACAAACAGTTGGCCCGTTTAGCGTTGGCTTGTTGAAAAGAAAAAATAAGTTTGTTTTCTTTTGGTTACGTGGCTGACAGGTTCGTGAGTGTGTGTGTGTGTTTCTGTCTGGCCCGAAAAGAAAGTCACGACATTTAGCCATTTACATTGAGCTGCTGCTATAGCTGCTCAAAACGAGATTTCCAAGATTCTGCGCCGAAAGTCAAAGTTACAAGTTTACACATTTTTCGGGCCCGGTTCAACGTCTTTTTGTTAGTGTGTGTGTGTGTGTGTGTGTTGTTTGTGCCACTTTAGAAAGTGAAAATCGAGTGCAGTCCCCCAGTTTGAGCCATATTCGATCAGAGCGGCTTCAGCTTTTAGCTGAAAGTGAATTTGCTGTGAACTTCAATTATATTTGTTGCACTCGCTGCGGCTGCTGCTGCGGCTGCTGCTTCATTCATCAATTATCAATCCCCCAACTGTATTTGCATTGGCGTTTAAACCAAACAGTTCAACAATGGAGGCCGAAGAAATTACAAAACTTGTTGATGGCGTTTATAGGGTAAGTTTTTTTTGTTTTCTTTTCATTTGTTTTGTGCTACTTTAAAAAAAAAATGGTTAAATTGGTAATAAAGAAATTCAAAAGATGTCTTTTATGACAAGGAAAGGTTAACAAAAGTATAGAAACAATTAAATTTGGTTTTTGTTATTACAAAAATGAAGTTAATTAAATACAAGAAATTTTACAATTAAACTTTGAACTATTTTTAATCATTATGGTAAATGAACTATTAAAGTGGAAGATCATTTTTTAGAGTGTACCAGGTTAACTAGGAGATTATTATTTTTTTTTTTTTTTGAGAATTTTATTTTTTAATTAATTAACTAATAAAAGCGATAACATAACTTCTTTATCATTATCTCATAGCTTTTTCAAGGTAAAAACTCTTATTAATTCGGCGACTATTTTCGAGTTTAATGCGACTTTAATCTAAGGGAAAACAATTTGAGCTCTTTGGCAAATTACACAACAACAATTTTTCTTATATAACCTTTAACAACAACAACAACAATTATTATATATATTATAACGGCATATTGCGTGAAGGCCATTTTTTTTTTTTTTGTAAAGTGTCCAAGACGAATTTTCTAAACGCTTCAAGCGTTTAAAATTAGACTTTTGTTAGCATGGGAAAAACTATTTGTTGGCGTAAAATGTTTTGTTAATTTGTTTAAAATTTTTTCAATTTTAATACTTAAACCAAAATTCCTTGCTAATCAGTTTTATCGTAACTTTATCTGCCCATTAAAAAGTCCTAAAGCGAGTAAATCCCGTTTGGTTGTCAGGCAGACATTTGAAAGTGAATTTCAGTGGCTAAAAAGAAAAAAATTATTACAAATTTGGTCACGACGCGTTAAGACTCAAAAAAAAACATATTTATTTCTTGTTTATTGTTTTTTTGGGCTGGCTTTTCAACAGATTTTTATTTTTGTTTTGGCCGGTCACATAACATATAGCAAAACAAGTTCAATTGCGTTTGTGCCACACGGTGTTGCACTGTGTGTTGCAAACATCAACAATAATAACAAAATAAAACAACAACAACAAACGAAAAACTCTCGAGAGTTTGGCAACATTTCAGCTTCTTGTTGCAGTTTCGTCGCTTGCCTTGTGGCATCTGCCATTAACTGGTGGTGCCTGGTTGCACAGGGTTGATGAGAAGAAGGGTGCGCAGCGGGGGCGGTTCGGTCGGGCGTTGCACATTTCGCGCATCTATTTCATTATGTAACCGTTAGTTTTCACAACTTGCAGTTTGTTTGTTTTGCGGTTTTCAAACTTTTGAAAATTGCGGAAAAATGCGAGTGTGTGTGTGTGTGTGACTGCTTCCTCAGGTTTTTTTCATGTTGCACATGGATGCATTTTCTTGACGCGAATAACAACATTTGCATTTGTATTTTGTTTGGTTTCGTGTCTTTAATTTTTGTTTTTGTCACAGCCCCAAAAACCGGGAAAATAAATTATTTAATTATTGTGACAAATTTCTGTGTGTGAGTGTGTGAGTGCAAAAAAAAAAGACTGAGGAAACGAACGTGTTTTGAAGCTCGCCACCTGGCAACGTTAAAGCTTAATGCATAAATAGAAAAACAAATAATATATAATGATGTATGTCTATGAATTGTCTGTGCATTTATCAACTAACTTCCTCATATTTGCTTTTGTATATATTTATATTTATTTATTTAATGGCACTATGATTTAAACGTCAAACGTTGCAATTGTCTCGAAATTATGACAGGCTGTCCGCTTTGAGTGGTTTATTGTTATTGTTTTTATTTTTTTTTCTCTCTGAAAACTAATTGATTAGCGTTAAGCTTTATTGTTGTTAATTTTGCAAATGTTTCTAGCCAAAACTTAATTTAAATGTATTTTGTTTATTTCGTGTTCTTAAAACCAGCTTTTTTATAGTAGAGCTAGATTTACCGTTTAGCAGTTAGGCTAATAAAAGTTAAGATATGCTTTAAAAGTTTAGTTTTGTTAATGCTTTTTAGATTGCTATTAGTTAAATACTTAAAACCGATTTAAGCTAATTGATTATGAGATAACTTAAACTTTTAGCCTAGCTGGTTTTGTACAACTTTTCTTAAAATATTATTCTGAAGAATTGATTTTGGTGACCTACTTTATAATTAAATTATTTGTTCTGAACAAAATACCAAATAATTTTTTTTTTATATTAATAAATAATTATAAAAACATCGTTCTTGTAAACATCATTTAAAGAATACTCAGCTATAAAACCACTAAAAGTAGCATTAAATATTCCCAGCTATTGCTTTTTTTTTTTGATAAAAACAATGGGAAACAATTCATTCTTAAGATGAATTTTCGTAGTTAAATTTTAAGAAGAACTTATGTATTTATTTCTTCCTAAAATCGAACTGTTTAAGTTGACTTTTTTAAGCTTTAATATTTTGTGCTTCAAATAAAGTTTCAGTTCGTTTCTGCTATTATAATAATCTCAAAAATTTTAAAACTTTTAAACTATAACTCGGCACTTCTTTTTATATACTTAGTTTTTGCCGCATTCCAATGTTAGTTGTGGCACAGGTTTTCGAAGCCTCTTGGGTTATTAAATGAATGAATACGCATCAGATTGTTTGTCACCCAATGCTGATGATTTATGGCACATTCTGGGCATCGCACAGCCTGCACAGCGAAACGGCGATGATGCCCAGGTGGCCACTAACAAACCAAAGCACTGACAATTCGTTTTGTGATTGTCTGCAAGGTGGTCACTGTGCAGTGCAGCGGGAGGCGTGGCGGGGCGGGGCGGTTGATGATGCTAGGTGAGCTGAGGTGAAGGCGAAGCCACACAAGAGCTGGCTGCACAGCATGGTGCACAAGTGGGACGAAAGAAGAAAGAAAATGAGGTGCAAAACAAATGAAATGAAAATAAATAAAAATTGCAGAGACGACGACGGCGACGACGACGGCGACGGCGACGACAAAAGTTGCTGTCTAATGCCCAAAGAGCAAAGTGGGAGCTGAATGCATTTCTATGGTTGCATTAGACAGGGAAAGAAATAGAGAGAGAGAGAGAGAGAGAGCAAAAGTGGGTCAACGTCCGAGTGGGCCAAGAAGATGGGAAACCTTACGTTGCTCAAACTTGGAACTAAAGTCACGCAATTTGCAAAAACATTTTTCACGCAAACTGCGCTTATCCTAAAGGGGAGTGTAATGTGGCGGTGGGTAAGGGGTGTTGTGCTGGGAGATGTTCTGTGGTTTTACGCCTTGACGCCTTTAGCTAAAGTTTTGTCAACAGTTTGTTGTTGTTGTTGTTGTTGTTGTTGTTAAACCTGTTGCGTGCTTGCTTGACTTCTATTATAATTATAATTATTTGTTTTTGTTGTTTCTGTTGTTTCTGTTGTTTTGCAAGTTTTCATTTTCTAATTGGCATAATTGCGATTTGTTGTCGAATTGCATTCTCGCATGCCCCGTAAAGGTGGGTGTGGCCGTTGGCGTCATTTGAATTATGGCCAGGCCCATTTGATAGTATATGGTAGTATAGTTTGGCCAGCAACATAGCTACCCTCGCGTGCCTCAAATGCCACACACACACACAAATACAGTTAACAAAATTGTTGCCCCGCATTTTGCATTGCGACACATTTTGTGTTATTTGCGTTCGTATAGTTTTGTTTGTTAATTAAAAAAAAAACTTACATTTGCTCTGAGCACACTTTGCGATTTATGTTAAGCGCCGATTAGAGCCAACAACAACAACAACAAACACCCAACATACACACAACAGACAATTCATTTTGGGTTAAATGCTTTGGCGAGCTGGGACACACATGAGATTTGCGGGTGTGATAATATGTTGCGTCAGCACGTTGCATGATACAAAAAAGCAAAATAATAATAGTAAAAATAAAATTAATGGGCAACAAGTGAATTTGGAATGTGTGGAAGCCGAAAGAGAAATGAATGCCTAAGATTTAATGTGATATGAAATAAGATTTACTTTAGATGTGGGAAAAGTTTCGGTTTCAGTTACGTTTTTTGTTTTTCATGTTTACTACGTTAATGTTTTATATGCTTATAACGTTAATTTTTAAATTTATTCACCTTTTAATGCACCTTAGTTACATATTTTAGGAACCATTTAAATTCAATAATTAAAAAATTAATTTTTTTTTTTTTTATATAAATTTTTTTAAATTTGCTAAAAACTAAAAGCAGTGAATATTTAACATATAAAAATTATTTTTATTAAAAATTGTTTTTTTTTTTAGTTTTTCGATTTCTTTTTAGTTTGTTTTATATTCTTTTTAGATAATGGCAAAAAACAACTTTTGTTAATTCTTTATAGTTTTTTTTATAATATTTCGCATATTAAATTAAGCTCTAATGTAATTTAAATCGGTGTTTAAATAATAATAATTTTTTTATAGGTTTTTGTTGTAAAAAATAATATTTTTAAGACCCTTTCATTTTAATCTCAGACAAGAATAATCAAGTTAAGGTTAAGTTAAGGTCTCCAAGGTCTTATGAGAATCTAAGTACCAACCTTTAAGCTGTTATGATAGCATCTATTTATAAACCTTGAAATGGAATTATTATTAACGATAAGTGATCCATTAGAAAACCCACAGGGCCGGTTAATTGACATAACACTTCGTCTCTTGGCAATTGAAAGAAAAACCACAAATTACTCGTAATAAAAAACAAGAAGAAAAAACAAAAATAAACCGCATTAAATGCACTAGGTTGAAGGCGCACAAATGTAACTTGTAGATACATTCATATCTGGCCTATGTCAGGGTTAGTGCACTTGTCATGCACTCGCATTTAAACTAATTATACAAAGCCAAGTTGAATGCAAATTAAATATTTAATATGGTTGATCTCTATCTCTGTCTCTCTCTATATGTCCAATCAGATCGTAATATAGCAGTAATATATCAATCTTTTAACCTTGTACAGCGTTTTTTGTTTTAGTTTAGATTGCCAGTTTCGAGTGCATTCATTCATTCCCACGCCTTGCAACTTATAAATTTTGTTGTTTGACAAATAAAAATTCCATTTTATTGTCGAGTTTTAGCTTAATGTTCATTGTACTTCGATAGACTGAAACGGTTTTTTGTTAACCTTTTTTTTGGGGGGGTAAATAACAACATTTTGTTGCTGTTTTTTGACAGTTTGTTGCTAATTGTTGTTTGTATATTTTTGTTTCTGGAATTTTGGGTACAATTGAAAATATATTTATGAGTGCTGCGCTTTTGTGCTAGACGGAAATGAGTTCTTAGCAAAATATGTATATATATTTCTTTAAAGAAATCAAGTGTCTACTAGCAATTAATTATGCCCGAGCAGGTTTTACTTTCCCCTCCTCCTCCGTCTTCAAGCAGCAGAGACAATAGAACGCTTTGTGAGTCATTTACAGCATTTTATTGAGTGTGTGTGTTTCAAGTGTATTTGGGAATTGCGTGCCAGCGGTTCAGTGGTTCAGTGGCTGGGCATTGTCTTTTTTTATTTATTTTGTTGTTGTTGTTGTTTAAGAGCCGAGCCCAGGATTCGTATTTGTGTAGTGCTTAAATAGAGCTGTTGTTTATGTTTGGGCTTAAGCTGATGTCATTTTAACCTTCATTAACATTTACCACATCTCCCAACTTTTTTGAACTAAAAGCAACACAAAAAACTATTACAGCTTTATGCACTTGCGATTGTATTCAAATTGCAGTTATCAAGGCATTTAATCTTTTATTAGATTTTTTAATGAATTTTTTAGTTATCTAATAGACAGTAATTGTTTGATAAAGTGATTCATTTATGCATTATTAATGAAAAATATTTATCTAATAATTTTTGTCATTTTGTGGAATTTTTCTTTTGAATATTTGAAATAAAAGAGTTTAAGTTTGGAAAATAATTTTTTACTTTAAAATAGTTTATTTATTTAAAGTATAAAGCCTTTGTTATATATTATACTTTTATATAGATTAACAAATGAACAAAACTTTCTGAAGCCGAAGTCAATGTATTCATTCGATTACATTCACCATTCGAAACGCCTTAGGCAAATGTGCAGGTGCATTTAGTATTACAACTTAACCAACATAACTCAAGAGTTTAGGTCTTTCTCTCTCTCTATACGCGGAACTAATGATGTAGTCAATGTCTTTTGTCTGACCACAATAACAACAACAACAACAACAATGTGTATGTGTGTGAGTGTGGATTATACAACGAAAAACTTTTACTACCCGAAGCCAAGTCGTTTAAAGCCATTACAAGAAACACTCGGAAAACAGTTAGGAGACATAATCAAATGAATGGAATAAAATTATTGTTGCGATCAAATGATCTGTCGATGGTGGCACATAAATTATAGTTAAATTATCATAGTTGTAGTATGCGAAAAGTACATTTTTTAAAAACATTGTATATATATTCATCTATTCAATTGCAGAACATACTCGATAGATTCAATCCGGGTGCCAGGCAACTAATTACAGCGGGCAAAAGTTACCTGAAGGCGTTGCATAGTAAGCATTATTATCATACTATTTCATATACAGTTAACTAATTTGTAATGCATTTTGTGTGTTTGTGTTTGTATATGCAACAGGTGCCGCAACTGCCTCACGTCTATTCAATGAAGCATTGGCCAAGATTGCAATGAACGCGCAACAAAGCGGAACAGGCGATATTGGTAAGACACCTAACTAAAGATTGTAAACAAGAGAGAGAGAGAGAGAACGAAAGAAACTTTCAAGTCAACACATTAGTAAACTATCTATTATTATTGTAGGATCTGCTCTAATGAGTGTCGTTAATGTTAACAAGGAAATACAGGATCAACAAATGAATATTGTAAGTTGTAACTTATAGTATTTTAAAAGAAACTTTTATAACAAACATAATTTGATTTAGCTGAAAGCCTTTTACGTGGATTTGTTGGTGCCATTGGAGACAAATTTGGAGAAGGACACCAAAGTGGTGCAGCATGAGCAAAAGAAGTTCATGCAACAGCACAAGGTGCGCATGGAGAGCTACCAAAAAGCCGTCTCCACAATGAAGAAACAGCGCAAGAAAAAGGCCACACCCGAGAATACCGAAAAGGAGCTGAGAGTTAGTTACAAACAAAACTTGCTTAAGAATATGCAAATACAGAGTATGTTCCTTTTTTTTTTTGGTATATAGAGTCTGCAACTGTTGGAGGATCAAAAGAAAAAACTGGATATATTCTGTGATCAGAGCTATAAGAACGTAAGTTTCTCAACTGTCTGAGAAAGTTTTTTTTTTATTGTTCTCATTCTGATTTTACTTAAACAGGCCATGACACAGGAGCGTCGTCGCTATGGTTTCGTTTTGGAGCGTCAGTGCTCGATTGCCAAGCATTGGATGGCCTACCATACAACTGGCAAAACAGTAATTGATAATAATTTCGAAAATTGGCAAGAAATTGCCGCTTCTCGTGAGATTATACCGCCGGCCGCATACGAAAGTGGCTACAGCAGCACTAACAGCAACACAAGACGCCTTGTGAGTCATCATCATCATCATCATTATCATCATCCTTGCCACTAACTTACTAACTAACAACTCTTTTTAGACAGAAAACTTAACGATTATGAAATGAAGTTCATTTTATTTATTGTTGGAGAATTTCGTATTGTTTTCTGTTTTAGTAAAGGAATTTCATTTGGTCTAAAAATGTTTCAATCAAGCAATAATTTTGAAGGCTGCCTTTTTGTCTTAATTTAGTGATCAGATAAAACTTCAAGTAACTATAACTTACTACTCGTTATCACAAAGTTTGCTTATGCAAGGAAGCCAAAAACTCCATAAAGAAATTAGATAATTGTAATTCGCAACAAGCTTTAGCTTAATTCATATTAAAGCTCTAAGCTATGTTATTGTTGAGAAAAGATAACTAAACTCTCCAATTTATTAAACTAACCTTTTTTTCATTATATTCCTAGTTTCTACTGCTTTAATATACTAATCGTACAACTTTTTGCAGGAGCGCGTTAAGGATAATGAGGATGAGCGAATGAATGGCGCCCAATTGAAGAAATCACGCAGCATTGATGCACCGTATGGCGATATGCGGACTCTACACGAACGTGATGGTACCACGGCATCCACACATTATGCACAGAATTCTCTACCACGTGCCAAATCCGATTTTAACTTGGCAATTGTTGGCGCAGGACCAATCACAGGTACATAGTTTACAAAGAATACTTGACTCAAAATAAATATTCAACTTCCAACAGGCAATAAACACAAAATAATCGAAGAGCCACATGCTGAAATGGAACGTGGAGATCAGCGACCGTTGGTCAAAGCACTGTATGCTTATATGCCATCCGGTGAGAATCAATTGTCCTTCGAGGAGGGCGATCGTTTGGCGCTGGTTGGTGCCAAGGCCAAAGGTTGGCAATTTGGTGAGAATTTGCGTACGCAACATTTCGGTTGGTTCCCTGTCGCCTACACCAATGCGGAGAGTGTTGAGCTGGCGCCATCTGGCGTACGACGCTATGAAAACATGCACATGGGCTATGATCGTAATGTGGGAGGTGGCGCCACTGCCGGCGCAATGCGCAACTATCATGAACAGCATCAGCAATATGAAGCGCAGCTGGAGCTAATGGAAAACGACGCCACCTATCGGCGTCGACGCAATCACAGTGCCGAGGAATCCTCCTCGCCCACTCGAATGTTCGGCGATACTCTCAAGCATCAGAAGAAATATCGTACCGGCGCAGCGGCCAATCCACGTCCCGGTCCGCCACCCACACTGCCAGCTCCAGTGCCCAATGGCCAGAGCAATCGCATGTTGAACAGTTCACAAAGCTTTTGTGCCACCAACGGGGTGCCCGCTGCCGTTGAGAGGCGCAAACAGAAGTTGCTCAATGGAGCACAGGTGAATTGAATATTCTTTAAACTTTCTTTGCCATTTCCTTATTAATGTCTTTTGCATTGGCAGAGCTCCATGAGTCAACCAACGTCCACAAAGTCGGCGGCGGCGGCAAAGACATCGCTGCACAGCAGCAATGACAGCGGTTTTGCCAACGAGCCACCGCCACAGCCAGAAGTGGATTACTCTGACGAGGAGACAAAACGTGTCCCAATTCGGTAAGTTAACGAGAAAAAAACAACCTATTAATAAGGTTGTTGTTGCTGTAGGTAAACAGGGATATTTCGAACTTGTACTATATTAAGTCGATCTTGAAATATTCCTACAATATCTACAGCAACATAAACAATTTAAGGCACGTTAATTAATGGTTAAAAATCCTTTGCTGCTGCTATTGTCACTAATTTTAATATTCATCGTTAAATCCATTTAAAAATTCAGCTTTAAACCTAATTTGTATACTTGATTTTTGCTAATGATTGATTTTTGTTTTGCAATTTTGCTCGTTTTCTTTCTTTTGATTTCATGTATGTCATCATAATATATAAATTTATATATATACAAATATATAATACTCTGTTGCTCCGCCCACATCCAAACATCCACATTGTGTTGCATCCCCTTGTGTTAACCTTGCCTGCTTGCACTATGCAACTACCTCTTATAAACTCCCATCACATAACAACAACAACAACAACAACGACAAAAACAACCAATTCAAACACCCAAAGGCGTCGCGCTGATACGAATGCGCATACGGTGCCACGGGATGTGGCAAGCTGGACGCTGAGTCGCAATTATCGCAACAGCGTCGACAGCCAGATCGATGACAAGAGCCTGAATCGTTTGGGTGGCAAGATGCGTTACGATCTGATTGCCTCCGATGATGAGATTCTGCAGGCATCAAGTGCGGGCCTTAAGCGCACCAAATCGTTTTGGAAGTTTGGTGGCGGGCGCAGCGGTGAGGATATATTAGCGGGCATGTCGCTGTGGCAGCATCGCGATCTTGTGGCAGCGCCAAATCTACAAGAGATGCGTGATGAGGCGCGCTCCGATGAGGATCGCAATGTGCAGCACATCAATGGCAGCGGTACTTTGACCAAGTCACACAGTCATTCCAGTTCGTCGCAGGAGAAGCGTGGACGCAAGGATAGCATTACCAGCACCGAAATCTATGGCGATGACGACGAGAATATCTATGGAATAAGTCCAGCAATGCCGCCACAGCAACAGCAGTCCCAACAGCAGCAGGTGCAGGTTCAAAGGAGCAGCGGCTATACGCCGAAATCACGCATGAAGATCATGAAGACAATTGAGATTGATATTGAGGAACCAACGGATAGCGAACGTTTGAGCACAATGCGTCGCAGTCAACAGCAACATCAACAGCTGGAATATGGCCATGGACATCGCAAGTTGGACAAACAGAGCACCAATTCGGCAACCAACTCTATGGCTTCGTCGACGCCACAGAACAAGTCACAGACGCTCAATCGATCCAAGACAACACAGCAGCAACAGCAGCAGCAGCAGCAACAAAAGCAACAATTTCCCCAATCCACTGACGAGGGTGAGAGCGATGAGCATGGAACGCTCAAGCTGAGCGACGTCAACAACTTTTTCGATGATATGCAGCATGATGGCGGTGGCAATCCAAGCAATGGCAATCATCATGGCATGGTCATGAAGACGCTCAAGCGCAAGGATATACTCAAGCAGTATTATACCAGCGAGGATGAGTCAGAGGCAGAAATCAAGTCAACTAGCTCCGATCCCTATGACTGCATTGTCATCAATGATCATCTTGTGCGCAAGGACGACAAACTGAGGCGTCACCAACATCATCATCAACAGCAACAAATGGAGTTTCGTACATTTCGTTCCACATCCACAACGAATACGTTAAAAAAGTCCAACTCGAAGGAGCAGGATAGCACATTGACACGCAATTCCTCGTCGACAGTCAATGCTGGTGCACCCACAGCTACCATATTGCCGCGCACCCGCCTGCTCAAGTCCTCCTCCAGCAGCAACAACAACAACAACAGCAGCAGTAATCACAATAACAACAACAACAGCAGCGCAACATTGGAACGCAATTTGAAAGCGCATGTCGGCAACAAAAGCTACGGACCATGGTATGATTTCTGGGATCAGGAACAGCATGGCATAACAAGCCAAAAGTCATCTAGTGCCGCCAAGCTTAAGTGAGAGGCAGAGAGCGAGAGAGAGAGAGGGTAAGGGTGAGGGAAAGTTTCGCCGTTTTCTTACCAGTGAAGAAAATGCGCCGAGCATCGGCGGCAATCGATTTAAAAGGCAGCATCAGAATAAAACATAAAGAAAATCATTTGAATATTTGTGTTCCGTCATTCATTCATATTTGAATAAAAGCATGAAATGATTTTTTGTTGAGAATCGATTTGTATGAATATCAACTCAGCGCACGCACACACACAGACACACACACGCATCAAACGCGACTGCTTACTATGTATAAACTCTCAAATGTGAGAAAAATACTTTTTCAATATCTATATATACTTATACTATATATATATTTTTTTTGGTGCCTTTCGAATACGTATACCATAAAGTACACATAAATAAATGTATTCGAACATAGTTTTAATATTTTAATTATTTTTGCAACATGTTACATTCTTTTTAGCACACAAATATTATTGAATATATATTTTGTATTTTGCAGAAAGCGCGGTATTTATCGCAACTATTCGATAGGCTATTGAAAATGCAATCACGTAGATAAAACCACCTACACAATAACACACACAAAAAAAGAAAACCCGATTGTATTGTATGTAAAAAAGCTGTAGTACCCTTTTCTAATCGTATTGTATAAAAATTGAAGCAATGACAACATGTATGTATAAACTGCAAGTGCTCTTTTCAGTAGTACCAAGTAAATGTAATTACTTCCATCTTCTCTACTTGCAAAGTTCGTTCATTTTTGCAGTGCCTCACAATTTGCCACAATAAAGTTGCGCCACACGAAGACCAACGACCGTTCGGCTCCCATGATCTATCGGAGCGTCAACAAGTAGCAACGACTGCGCAAAGTGGAGTTTTTATTATGACCGTGCGATCAACACAGGACTACTGAAAACTTCAGCATCACACACACAAACACATACAAACACATTCCCCTTTTACCTTAAACACAAAAACAAAACTGTATTTTTAATCGCATCTGTCAAATGGAGCTAATAATATTGCTCTCTTATGCCTGACTAACTGGAACTGGTGGTGAAGCTCGATGGGAATTCATTGCAAAGTCTTAGTTGACCAGTTTTAAATGCAGTTAAACAAGAATTCTTGTTAGTCATTAAGTTGTATTGTTTGTTAAAATTTATGTATGTTAAAGATCGAAATATGTAATTGAATTATGCCGTATAATAAATAAAATATGAAAATATATAAATATATTCAATAGTTCTTTGTTTTTGTATCAAATATCAAACTTATTATTGAAATGGAAAAGACCGTTACATTATTGTTAACGCCATCTAGCGGTAATAGGCAGTGCAACAAAAACAACTGTTTTAAGTTTACACGATTCGATAGTGTTGGTGTATTTTTGGTATTTTTACAATCGATAGATTTACTTATGCGATAACATTCGCGAAATGGTGCCGGCATAGGTGTCCAAAAATAAACAACAAAAAAAGAAACACAAGTTTTTCACATACCTGGTAAATGGATGTCTGAACATGCTAGGCTCCTGGAAACTGATCCTGCCCGTTGGGTTTGTGCTGTATTCGCTGCCGCTGTTTTTGCGTGTTAACGACACCGCCGACTTTATCATCGACGAAGAATTTCACATACCACAGGGCTTAGCTTTCTGTCGCAAGCAATTTGACGTGGTATGTGGCTGCAACAGCAGAAATAGCATCACATTGCCCTGGCAACCGTGTGATTAAAACGGCATTTGCAATTATTTACAGTGGGACACGAAAATCACGACATTTCCGGGCCTGTATTTTCTTGCACTGGTTTTGTATCCCTTTGATGCTTGCACGATTACTGGTCTCCGACTGCTTAGCCTCTTGGGGGCAGGCATCAACATTCTGCTAATGTACAAGATACGTCGTCGTACACTGGCTGGGACTGGTGGCAATGCCTATGCAGCACATGACGCAATAACGTTGTCGGTGCTGCCACCACTATATTTCTTAAGTCATCTGTACTACACGGACACGCTAGCACTTACCATGGTGCTGATGTTTTACAATTACTGGCAGCAGGAGGCGCATTTACCGGCTGCCGTTTGGGGTGCAGCCAGTGTACTCATGCGTCAAACAAACATAGTTTGGGTGTGCATGTGCTGTGGCATCACCATTTTGGACACACTCGTCCAACAAAGCGCCAAGACGCGTCATAAAGACAAGCAAGTGTTACGGCTTTTTAGCAGCGAGGTGCGTACATTAATATATTTCCTTATATTTTTATAACACTTATTTCTTGCTTTCAGCTTTGGTTGTCGCTGCTTGGCAGTCCGCAACTGATTTGTAATTGCATTTTACGGATATTGGGAAAATGTTGTTTCTATGCATCAATTATATTGCCCTTCATTGGATTCATTTGCATTAACGGCTCGATTGTTGTAGGCGACAAGAGCGCACACGAGGCTTCACTGAATTTGCCGCAACTATTTTATTTTGCAATTTTTGTCGCTGGATTTGGCATCTCCAACACGTTGCGCCAATTGCGATCGGTTTTAGGATTGCTGCAACGCTATCCGCTGCTCACATTGTTGGGCATTGTGCTTATAGCAACAGTGGTACATTTCAATACAGTGGTGCATCCGTATTTATTAGCTGACAATCGACATTACACCTTTTACATTTGGAGTCGTCTTTACGGACGTTTCTGGTGGTTCCGCTATGCCATGGCACCGGCATATCTGCTTGCCTTGACTTTACTCTGTTGTGGACTCCAACATATGCCCGATAGCTTTAAGCTTATGTTTCCATTGTCTTTGGTGCTGGTCCTGTGCTTCCAACGTTTGCTCGAGCTACGCTATTTCATTGTGCCATATGTGATCTTCCGTCTGAATACAAGACCTATACGTAAAGGCTTTGCCGAATGGCTAGAACTGGGCGTTCATCTGCTGTTGAACATTATCACATTTTATGTGTACTTTAACAAAGTCTTTTATTGGTCAAATTATCGCCAGCCGCAGCGAATTATTTGGTAGACTGAAGACTGTAAACACAACTTGTCATTTAAATATTGCTTTTATTAATTCATTGCATTGCTACTGAGAGTGAGAAGATGCTCTACGTTTGACAATTAATATAAAAATTGTAAATTGGTTGTACGTAAAAAGTTAAAAATGTATTCATATGTTGTGCATACAATCCCTAAGCACCAAAATAAGTTTGATAATTGTGACTTAATTGGAAGTTAAAAAGTGTTTTCCACGTACATAGTATATATAATACTGCAGAGGCATAAAAATATTGTAATTTATAAATAAGTACACACATTTACTACAAATATCCGTTAAAAATGGACTTCCCATAAACTGGGGGGGACACTACTTTGAGCATGCAGGAAAAACGCTATAAAAAATACATTTAAGACTACTAATAAGTTATAAATACTATGTGTATGATTATGTAAAATGCAAAAAACTAGGCAAGAAATGCTTCCGTATGTAGAATATAATACTAATAAAAACACGCTTTAAGTGTACAGAGCGTGTCCTGGCCGCCAAAATCGAGTCTTAGATATAGTTTGGCACACAACAGAACTACCGATTTATCCATCTGGCTGTGTTATCAATGTCGGCTCTAATCGAAGGCCACCTTGCGTGTAAACGAGGTGAGCGATGATATTTCGCTGGGATTTGAATCGGAGGGCAGATTATTAAACTCGATCTCTTCGCTGGCGGCGGATGCGACAATATTCTCATTGGACTGCGTCGTCTCGTCGTTGTGGCGCATTGTTGGCCATTGCTTATGACTGGGTGCGTACAAGATGATCAGTGCAAATATATAGATATTCCACATGCCATAAACTCCGGTTAGAAATGCCGATGTCAACTGAATTTCAATATCCTCATTCCACTTCCAATGTCCCTCAGCCATTTGACCCATGATAAAGCCGGCGACAGTCAAACCAGCGCACAGCAAAGTGGCCAGCATAAGGAATTTGAAACGATAGATGAGTCCTAAATAAATACAAATAAATCATGCGTATCAATTGTTTAATATAACAACAAATAGATATAATAAATCATATTCGTGTGCTGCTTCACTTGGTAAACAGGTAGATGGCCACAATCAGACCATAAAGACCTAGTACTTCGGCAAAGATCAATATCAATATGATGCCAACAAAAAGTTTTGGCTGCAGCGAAGCAGCCCGTACACCAGCATCGCCAACGATTCCAATTGCAAAGCCCGACGCCATGCCAGATAGCCCAACGGCTATGCCAGCACCCAGATTAAGAAAAGCCCGGTAGCTGGTGTACAATTCGGTTAAGGAACCGGCTAACAAGACGGCAACAACCAGGCCATAGATGGCAATAATACCAGCCATAACAACCGGAATGATAGCCTTCATTATAAGCTCAGGATGCTTCACCGACATCGATGCAATTCCCAAACTAGACTTGGCGGTTCCATACGCAGCACCTAATGTTGTAAACACAATGGCTGTGGTGGCACCCAAAACACAGAAAAAGCCAGCATATTGCGGCTGATCAATTGATGCCTCCGGATCGCTCATGGCTATTATTATTTAATTTTTCTTTTTAAGATCTTTTGTTGAAATCTGTCCTACCTATTGAAAGGGTAACACAATAATCGCCTACTTCAATTGAAATAAATATATTGACATACCTTCGTAGTGGAGACGTCGTGCCTGTGACATGGATGGCAATGAGGTGCGCTTATCGCCAATATCCTTAAACACTTTCCAGACCATGAAGCACAAAAAGAGAAAGTAAACGGCAGCTGAAACGCCAGCAAGCATAATGAAACTCATTGCCACTTTAGCGCCTAGAGGCGTTGTCCAAATAGAGTAGAACGGATTGCGCAGCTGGACACCACGTTCGCAAATGTCGAACACGAAGAGCGAAATGCAGCCAACGACGACGGCTGAAAGATGCTTCCAGTAGCGTGAGCGTATGGTTGATTTATTGGGCGAATCCTGTATCAGCATGTGCTCGCCGGCAAAGACGAGCCAAAAGGATAGCAGCATAGCATAGAAGATGCCCTGGCGCACATCACTCAGCAGCAACATGTACGGCATCTCGACGCCAAGCGTCAGATACTCCAGCGGTAAATTGAGGAAACTTAAAGCACCACCCAAATAGACCAGCATATACTCCAACAATGCTGGCGAACGTTGCAGAATGTGAACGCGACGCCAAAACCATATCATTATGGCAATCACAAAGGGAAATAGTAGAGTCTTAAGCAGCAGCCAGACTTGAGTGAAGCCACCGTTCTGATGTATGGCCGTCAGGGTGAGATCGTGCATGTGACCGAACTGCAGGTTCATTCGCTTGGACGTGTCCATGGGAAAGCGCAAATTGAGCAGATAAAAGTTGTGATGCAGTGCACCCAGTTCAAACAACGGTATTATGTCACAGGTGTACAGCGTCTCCAAACGACCAGCGTGTGACGCATGGCAATCCAGATAGCGTTGCTCCACGCTGTGCGCATATAGCTTCCAGTCTCTTTCGACATTATTCTTGTTGCGATATGCAAGGCGTGTATCGATTGTTAGCTGTAGCTCTGTGGGTGGCTCTCGCAACTCCGAGGACGAGTCGTATGCAATGTCCACTTGAAGTACACCAATAAGATTCTGTTGCCAGCGCGAATAGTCCAGTGTACGATTGTCACGTGGCAGCGGCATTTGGAATACATACACCAATTGATTGGCCATCTTCAGTTCGTCCTGTTCGATGTCAATGTCCTGCAGAGGTTTGCACGCACCATCACCGCGCGAGTACAGAAAAAAATTGGTGTCATTTTGACGGCCGGGTACGTCGCGACACTTGCTGCCCACCACTGTCTGATGGCCAGCGGGCACTGGTGCATATAGGCCGCCTATTAGAAAGCACGCCACTTGACATAGCATCAAGCTGCTTACCAATATGGAAAGCTTGCGCCCGCTCAAATTTTCAAGTATAGTGCCAGACATTTCAAAATCACTTAGCTCGTGCGACACAGGCGCTTTCTTTTTAATTTGGTCGGTAAGATAAACAATTTGTATTTGTTTTAGTTGCACGCTATTAAAAGAACTTGAACTGTCGGCGGTGTTGGCGAAACAAACAAAGCGGCGTTCGTATACAGAATCCTAGGGCTGCCACCTATCATAAATAGTGGTGTCCCAACAGCTGTTGGTGCTATTTGAAACTCAACGATTTTATGTTGATTAACTAACAAATGCGTTTAAGTTTTAATCACTGTTGTATTTTTTTTTGATAAATAAGTGATAATAATAAAAAATTTAAATTAACTGTATTTACAAGTGAGATGGCAGCCCTGGCCATATCGTGATAAGTTGCCAGACTGTTGAAAAGTAAATTGGTATTGTGGTTTGGTACAAATGTACCAAAACTGATACTAATATTTTTAAGCACCACAGCTAGTTACTGACTCCATAAATTTATTTTGTATTACAAATTGATGCCGTGTTAAAAATGAACTTGTATAAGTTAAAATCGTTTTTAAGTGATACGTTTCTTGTTCACAATTGTTTTTTTTATTTTAATATTTTTGTCGGTGTACTTCTCTGCCTCTAAACAGTTGTAAACAGCTGTTCTTTAATGTGTTGATAACAAATGTGCTTAAAAATGCAGCGGACACCTGTAAGTGCGTATTTTTTATATCTTTAATAAAATAAATTAATACCTCAAGTCATTAACATTAACGTCGATTAACAGAAACTGCGGCAATTAATTGGTTTTGCAAGCCGGCAAGTATCATGGCGCAAAGAGTTCCATAGTCGACGCTCCACTGCGGAACTGGACACGCAACAATGGAGATGGAAAAAAGCGCCTTTGGTGCGGATAGGTTTTCTTCTGGTTGGCACTGGTGTCATCGGCTACGATGGAATTGTCAACGATTTCACCTATTGTGGCTCCTCGGTGCGTTTTGTGCGTTCTTTAAAAACGGCCGTACTGATAGCCATCGACTATTTGGGTCTGAACGAAAACGATGCGGAATACGACACCAAAATTAAAGCCGTGCACAAAACTAGCGCTGAGCGTCTATTGGAAACGTGCCTCCTTAATGGTGGCTTGTACATAAAAGTTGGTCAAGGAGTTGCAGCCATAAATCACATATTGCCCATTGAATACACCAGCACTTTATCAAAACTACAAGACGAATGCCTGCCGACCTCAAAGGCCGATATACAGAAAGTGTTTCGCTCTGATTTTGGACAGTTGCCCGAAAATATATTTACTGAATTCGATTACAATCCAGTTGCGGCCGCTAGTTTGGCCCAGGTCTTCAAAGCCAAACTGCCGAGTGGAGAACAGGTGGCTGTTAAAGTGCAGTACAACGATTTGCAAAAGCGCTTCATTAGCGACTTGGCCACAATTATCTTTCTGCAGGACATTATCGAGCTTATCTTTAAGGATTACAACTTTGGTTGGATCATGAACGATCTGCGCAAAAACCTAGTGCATGAGCTCGACTTTGTGCATGAAGGCCAAAATGCCGAGCGATGCGCAAATGATCTTAAGAATCTAAGCTACGCAACTGTACCCAAAATTTATTGGCATCATACCAAGACGGTAAGTGCTGATTGACTAGCATTCTCCCTTATATATAAACATATGTAACTTACAGCGTGTGCTAACAATGGAATGGATGGAAGGTCTTAAGATAAGTGACTTGGAGGGCATTAAGAGGCAGAAACTTAGCTTAAAGGACATAGACCTGAAACTCTTTAATCTTTTTGCCGAACAGATCTTTCAAACTGGTTTTGTGCATGCAGATCCGCATCCCGGCAACAGTGGGTAACCATATAAAAAAAAACGCCCGCCCATTGATAACATATACTAATACCATTATATTTTAAGTATTTGTACGTAAAAATGAGAGAAATGGCAAAGCAGATATCATTCTATTGGACCATGGCCTTTACGAGGAGCTGCCTGCAAGTGTGCGTGTCCCTCTATGTGAATTCTGGGAAGCCACTGTGCTGCGTGATGAGGCAAAGATGAAGATTGCTGCGCAAAAGATGAACGTTGTCGACTATATGAAGTTTGGTGCTGTGCTTTTCCAGCAGCCTGTCAAAATGAGTGAAGAACATATACGCAGCAAACTGACACAAGAGGACATTGACTATGCACAAAAGATGGCCCGGGAAAACTTTGACATTATAATGAGCACTCTAAAGGAAATGCCACGCAGTTTGCTATTTGTTGTGTGAGTACCACATAATACCAATTTTATATATAGTTCAACTGATTTAACTTCTGCTTTTACAGACGCAATTTGAATACTGTTCGAGCTATAAGCAACATACATGGCGATGTTGTCAACAGACCGCGTGTTATGGCCCGCTATGCTCAGCGTTGTTTATACAGACAGAGCAGTGGATCACCATTGGAGTACTTAAAGTGGATGTACCGGCGATTCTGTTTTGAGTACAGCCTTTGGGCGTCGAACATAAGAGTGCGTTTGCTTGATTGTTATTTTAATTTGCTTTATCTAGTTGGACGTGCACCGGCATCGGCTAGAACATTTATGCGAGACATAAGGCAACCGGATAAGCAAATGTTGCAGTAGTTTCTATTTAAACCATTTTGTACTTTTGTCAAATTCAAAACTTGCATCTACTTTATTGTTAAGAACTCATTTTAGAACTTGTCATGTTAACTGATTGTGATTGTGTCGTGTAATGTCAGCATGAATTTATATCAAATTTTTAGTAGTAAAATAAACGGATACATGACAATTTGATGAGGTTATCTATAGTCAATGTATTTTAATTTAATTGCAGCACATTTCATTCAAGGTCGATTCACTCAAACAGCCTATTGCTAACCAACATTCACTGTCGCTTACTAACGAAATGTACAATTATGCGCATTATTATGTTTGATTTATACCCTGTAAAGATGTTTAGAAGTATAGCAATTAGAGAAGACCTTAATGTTATCAATCACATTTTAGTATCACGTTTTTCTTGTTTTATCACATATCTTTTTAAGTAACTCATCCGGTCAAATGGACTCTCATAATGGAAATTGTATGTCGTATAACCATCGAGTATGTTGCACACGAATTTCGACACCCAAATAGGCACAAATGGGCGTCAACAACTACAAATTTCCGGTTGTGTGGGTTGCCATGTCAGGCCATCAAATTCTTGGCGCAAAACATATGCCGTATTTTGAAGCCAATGATGAGCACCATGAGCCAGCTTTCACTTCTTTGTGCCCCAAAACATATGTAGTGAATAGTATGTATGTATGTACTTCGAGTGTATCCAGGTATCGTGTGGTGCACACAGAACTAAATTCAATTCAATTTCATTTAAAGTTACTTTCTCTTGACTGACAGACAAGCCAGTCCAAGTCCTCTAAGCTCGAGTCAAGCTGTACAGTGGGACGCAAAGGACTATATGTGTGTTTCGAAATTATTATTAAGGCACAATTGTTATCAACAAATAACTTAGACATACAAATTTCGTATCCAAGAATTTTTATCATTAAAAAATCGATTTAGTATAAACACTTTTTGAATATTTATTTTGATTGTATTTTTGCCCATTGTTTGTGACGTGTTGATGCAACTTCAGTGTTGTTGGAACAACGACTAAATATGAAATTAAAAATCAACGCTAAAGTGTGAAACGCTGGAAATGTCGGCTGTCTGGCGGCCGTCAGGCAAAGGAAAAACGCCAAAACCTGATATAGCCCCAAAGCCTAAAAGACTGCAGCTGTGGCAAACATTTCGTTAGAGCATTTGCAGACAAGTCGCGGAACGTAACAAAGGTCTCGAGCGGAAATCGAAATTAACTGAAAACGGAATAGCGGAAAGTCACACTAACCAATTAGCAGCAATGAGCAATAAGGAGTTTGTTATGCAGGGTGGCACACCGATTACCACTGAACTGGCAACGGTAAAGGAAAGCGCTGATCCTTTGACAAACCAAACTAACACAGATTGATTTAGGAGCTGCGCAAGTTGATCTTTGGCACTGCTGCAATACCCATGCGAGCCGAGTGGCTGCAAACGGCTTTTGTCTTTGGAGGAGCACCCAAGGAGGAACTGGCATATGGATTGCGTTCACCAAGGAATGCGACGCGTGGCCTTCTCTCGGTTGTGCAGGGTTTCATTCTCAAGTATTTGCTCTTCGCCCGCAAGAACAGCCGTTCCGCAGCCACAACTGAGTGCGTCACAAGGAGAGGAAGAGAAATCCTTTAAAAATTGTAAGTTTGTTCCTTTTTTTATGTTTGCAGTCCTTTGCTAGCCAATGCGGATATGCAGCGTGATGCGCTCTTTAGCGCAATGATCGAGATTTTGCGGACCATTTCGGATAAGGGCAAGGTAACCATTGTGCTGCCATCAGAGGATGAGGTATTTGTCGATCATAGTGCCAGCTACTTTCACGATACGGTGACCGAAAAGGTACAACTTTCAATTGCATTATACAGTCGATCTTCCATATAACGAACTTACATACATACGTCAAAGATTTCTATCAATTCAATTCCAGAAAACTGTCGTTTGGTTCAATCAAAAACCCATTATACATAACTGATTTTTTTTAAATCGAAGTTTTTTCTTGACCCCTTAAGATTCGTCTAATGGAAGTTTTTTTATTGTAAACATTTTCTTTACTTAATTATATTTTAAATTACTTACTTTCCTTTAACAGCTTTATGTTTTCACACTTAGTCCCAGCGATGAATTGGAACACTTCATGAAGCGGAATTTCAAATACGTAAGAAACTAAAGTATTTTATAGGTGCAATCAGGAACTTGTGACTTAAAAGTATCTGTATAATATAAAGCCTAAGATATTTTACTAATCCTGTTTAAAAGTTTACAGAAGAGGATACGCCAGGCACTTTGCTGTTCCTTTATAGCGCTGTACTAACACGTTCAATGGGAAAGTAAGAATTCCGATTGAAATAGAGAGAGTATCTATAATTTCTGTATACATTTATAAGTAGATCTCTTTCAAACATAAACAATTTTTTTTGTTTCAATGCGGCAATGCAAAACGCACAGAGTGCGCACAGATTTGGACTCGACAAAATCATCGCCATTGACAATGAGCAATCACGAGGAGGGTTCCCTAATGATCGTCACATTGCTGTTAACGGGCCGTGCCACGCCCTATATACACAATGGCGTTATCAATGTGGGCGACGAGAATAGCTATGTGCGTATGCATAAAATATCTCACTATTGGATTGAATTATAGGTTAAATTTCGATTGCAGGCAGTGCCACAATATGGAGTTTTGAAGCGATGCATGATTGGATTATTGCTCTGGGACATTGAATCAACCAGCGTAAGTAAATTACTATAAATATTCAATCAAATTTAAAACTTGTTCATGATTTATCTAAATTTTTTTTTAAATTTGAATATGCAATATTTATAAACCATTCTTGCAGGCGGCTGTTAATCAGTCCAAACAGCCTGGATCTCGTTTAAAGACGCCGAATTATCCAATTTGGATAACTAGCTGCACGGGGCACTTTGGTGTCATATTCAACAAGAATCCGGATTTGTTGCGCAACTATCATGCGGAATCGCGATTCGATGTCAACTATTATAGCTGTTCGGGCCATCAGATACTGATGACCATCGATAATCGTAGCTACAATGAGCAGGCATTGGTCATGTTGGAGCGGCAACCAATCACACCGGAGAGTGCCTCGCAGGGTGGCAAACAAGCTAAGGATGAAGCCGTTACAGGCTCAGGTGGAGGTGCTGGTACCGGTGTTGGTGTGGCTGGCGCTAGCGGCGGTGTTGGTGTTGGTGCTAGTGGCGCTAGCTCTGGCAACGATGTGGTCGCCAAGGAGGAGTCAATGCTCAACACGCCATTGCAGCGTTTGATTCATACCAAGTGGGAAGAGGCAACTATAAGCTTTCACGTGCAGCCATCGATGTTGAGTTATCTTTTTAGTACCACACAGTAGAACTAGTAGAAAAAATCCAAACAGCTGAGAACAGAAGAAACACTTTAAAAAGAGCTTAGCTTAAACATTCATTTTGACTAGAGGCACATTCTTATTTTTTTGTTTTCATTCATTGTCAGCATGTCAGCTTGTTATGTTGTCTCTTGATCTATGATATAAATCGACTTTCTTGGCGAATGACCAATACTACTCTCAACGAGTACTCTATAGATGTCGGCGATACCTCTTCGCATCCACTTACAAGTAAGTTTAAAGTAGCAAAAGAAACACTAAACAAAACTTTCTGATTGTTCTGCTTATTAGTTAAGAACCAAGAACTTAGCTTTAAATAATAACATTTAAACTTTGAATTACAAAAAAGTCTCTCTGAGGAATGGAATCGGGAAACTTAGCTTACTTTACTTTTAACTCTCGTTGTTATCTGCCGAAAGTTTTTAAATGTAGGTCGGGTTATTTCTTATTTCTAGTAATAATCCTAATGATAATAGATCAAAACTAAAGTAGCAACTAATTTTCCATACTGACATACTATATTATTATTATTATATAAATACAAACATAGTATAGTGCCACGATTTGTAAGCTTTACTGTAGTTGAAAACATTGCACAAAATAATCTTTGAAACATAACATTCTACTGAACCCACGCTTCTTAAATATTTAAAGAACGGGTATTTTAAAAAGATAAATTGAAGATACAATTCGAAAACAAATTTTATGTACATAAAATTCTCAAAACAGCGATGGTAAATACACGTAAAATATTGCGAGAATTATGAAAAACTAAAACAAACTGGCAAATTTGTTGAAAAAAATTAACTGATTTGAATTTTGACAAATATGTCACGGTTATAATGTTACTGAAGCCTCTCTCTAAGACGCGACTGCAGAACTTAAAGATTGCCGCCTGGAGCCACTAGACAAAAATCAAGAAATAACTTCTATGTTATAAAATTATATGAAAAAATCACCAACACGCTTCGAAATTTCAAATGCACTACCGAAATAGATAAAAGAAAATATTTAAATAAATGTTAAAGCTTTCGAAACGAAATGCTAAAAGGCTTTTACTTTTATCACATCTTAAATGGTTCATTTCAGGTAAAACAAAATCTTTACTATGAATACATACTTGATGGTCCGATTTTCAGATCGAATGAAAACATATTTTCCAACATATTTAAGAAATTTTTATAATTTTATTTAAATGTACTTTTTTCTTGTTGCACAAAAAATGATTGAAGTTTCTGGTTATCCGTTTTATCAGTTTTTAAAGAGTTTTGTTTTTTAATACAAAAACTTTGTGTTTTTGCTGAATAAGAGAATAGTTTTGCTAGTTGTAGTTGTAGATTGGTTTCTTGCTATAATATTTTGTTTAAGTTTTTGTTGAAATAGTCAAGAATATTTTTATAATATACTAGTATATGGTTTAAAGAATTTATAAGAATATTTTAATTTGTTGCCATAACAATTCACGAAGATTTACCCTTGAGATAAGTTAATAATTACTTTTGAAAGATTTGGTAAGTTGTTCCTAACTAAATATCGTTAATACTCGGTACATAAATACTTAATTAGTACGGTATAAATTGTATAAATTTTATTAGCATCAAATATTTTTTGTTATTTAATACCATTTCGTCAGTTATTTCATTATATATTATTTACATAACCAATGCAACTAGGTTTTGTGCACAAACTCATATTAAAAATATATATGTATACTGCATTTCGAGTATTTTTCGCAAAGCTTTTAATAATTGGTATATTATTATTTTCGTATTTTTGATGTTTTATTGCAACTACAATTTCCACTCTTTGTAATTGAATTCCATCAGCAAGACTATTAGCTTGAATGTGCTGTTGTGTCTTGTTGGTTTTTTCTTTTCTTTCTTTTGGGTAATTTCTGAAACTTTATGCAGCCTTTGGCTGTTCAATTGCCATTACCCACAGTATCAGTTGGCACGCGATGGAAGACCCTTGCGCTTCCCAGCCAAATCATCACTGTCTCTTCTTTACCTAGCTGTTCGTCAGTCCGACCGTTCGTCTGTCTACTATTTGAGTTTCGAGGGTCTGGAGGGCCTGGGCCTTGATGTATGAAGTGTGTCAACATGCATTATTGAACTGGTTGCGGCCCACATTTAAGCTGCTGTTTGCTTTTATTTCGGCAAGCTCTGAGTCTGTATATATATAAAGTTACCTGACTTTAGAGCCGCACAACTTGTTCTCAATATAGTATGTTATGTCAGGGTCTCGAACTATACAAAAATATGTATGTGATTAAAGTTTTAAAAGTTAACGAAGTAAAATTGTATTTTAGGAACAAAAACCATTGATGTATATTCTTTAAAGTAGTTTGTTGAACGAACCAAAAGAAACGTGTATAAAAATTAGAATTATAATTATGATGGTATTGCAAAACATTTCAACTTATTAACTAAATCTTAACTTTAGGCGCTTGTCTTTCATAAAGTAATGCACTTAAAAACATTTCGCTTATCAAAAACTGAGTCTTGGCTCAAACCATGATCCGTGTATTGTACAAAATAGCTTGTGGACATTAGTATATAATATACAATACTTAGTGGTTATATATATAGTATATTTATAAATGTATATATGTATATTGTATATATATATATCTATCTGTGCAGCTGTATAATTTATGCCGACTGAGGTCAAATCAAGCTGGCCATCATTGCAAATATTTTATATAAATTTGTGCGCTTAGAGCCTAACTAAGAGTTACGTACATATGTTTGTATGCTTGTAGTACTATTTGTAATAATTTACAGGCTTTAGTCTGTGGAAATTTTTGTTGCTAGTCGGTATAAAAAACTAGAGAGAGAGAGAAGACGACTTAAACCGCAAAAATTGTACCTGTACAATTTGGTTAGGGTCGTGTGGACACTTTGTGAGCTCACTCGCAATATATATAAATATATATATATATATATAATATCCTAACTAATCCTAACTACAACACCGTTCTACGGTCGCACCAGCAACTTTTCAATAAACGCCAAATTCGTATTGCCATAACGCGTCACATTGAACGGCTGTGCAGCCGGATTCTTTTTAGTTTGCGTATGCCACGTGAGTATCTGTGAAATAGGATTGTCATCTGTTTGACTATTGTACTACGCGTATAAATATAAAGCACACTCACATCTCTGCACTCATCGGCTAGCAGCTCAATTTCTGTGTTTAGCAACGGCGCCAGGCTACGCAAAAATCCATCCTCTTCGTAGCCCGGCTTGAAGGGCATTTTGGCATGCGGACGCTCGTGCAGGAACTTGACACTCACTGCAAATCCGGCCATATCAACCGGATACTTGCGTCCCCCGATCCAGCCATCGTAATAGTCAACCAGCTTGCCATCACGTATTATGGGACTGCTGACGCCGGTTTTAGTTACCAGACCCACCGGCCACATTGACACCTTTTTAGTATAGCGCATCTGTAAAGGTTTTGTTTTTTTAAATAGTTAAATAATTCTTAAAACTTTAAAAACTTTTTTTGTCAGTTACACACCTGTTCAAATATGTTTATATCGTAGGTGTTATCATCGTCGGCAAAATAGAGGACACCATCGCTGGCATTGGCACGCAAATAGTCGAGCCCTCGATTTCGATTGGAGACACCGCGTGGCTTGGCACGCTTCGTCAGCTTATATTGTTCAGGCATGGGCGCTGTCGCAAGGTCATTAATAACTTTCCAACATTCAACACACACACAAACAGACAAATACTCACCAACTAGATACTCATAGGGCACACCGATACGATCCAGGGTGTGAGCGACCAGCGGGTTTGTCCTGTTCGCATCCTCAATCACCAGCCAGAGCAGGTTGAGCACATGCTTCAATGTATAGCCGAGTCGTGTCAGCTCCGCCAGCTGCTCGGGACGGCGATAAGTGGGCGTTATAATGTACAGTGGCGGCTGGCGAACATCACATAAAAAAAAGGTATAAGGTGCATTATTATTATTTTATGCTATTATATAGTGTGTATGTATGTGTGTGTTTGTGTTTACATGCGTAACGCGGCGGTGTTGGGCGTTTTATGAGCAATTATGCAAATTAATCCAACAGCCAAGCAGTCAACTAGTTGTTTAGTTGACCGGGTTTGGTTGCGTGTTTGCTATAATACTTTTAAGCAGGCCACTCAAAGCACACAAACACACACACACAAACCTATATACATTGTATCTGTGTGTGTTTAAGTGCCGCAAATAAATATCCATAGCGCACTTTTGCAAATTGTTCTTTGTTGACACACAAAATTGCATTCAAATTTATTTACTAAATAAATATATAATATTAATAATAAAAAAAGGGCACAAAAGCAGAGAAATAACAAAATGCACTTAGATAAAATTGTAGTAAAAATGATGTGCTATGCAAAAGTTGCATTACAAACTGCATTAGCCATATTATTCAATTTTGTATGAAAGTAGTTTGACACGAAAAAATAGTTTAGAATTTCTTAGAACCAAACAGGAATACTTGATTCCGACAACTAATGGACCTGCCTTTGACATTGACTATAGAGCATTCGCAGTTATAACTGCTAACTAACTAGAAATCCACAAATGCGCGAATCTTTTTCAATTGGCTTGCATTTTGCATTTTGCATTTTAGTATCTGGATCATCATCAGACCGCATACTGCCCGTGCCCCTCCACTAGTTTGGTGTCATTCAATGGAAGTAAATTTTTGTGCCTAGTTTTTGTAGTTGTTGTTGTTGTTTGTTAAGCGGTTTCGGTATTTTCGGTTTCAATGTGCAATGCGCAATTTTCAAATTAGACTCATGCAAATTTTTCGTCGCCCTCTTTGTTGTACTCTATGCATATTATTATTTATAATCTAATGCCATCTAACATTGTGCATTGCAACTGATTAACCCAAAAAGCCATGCACCAGTTCATAACTTATATAAGTTGCATAGATGTTGCACGATATACAAAGATACCCAACTACTTAACTCAATACAAACAGACTATTAAGTTGAAGCTACTACAACTTTGCAATTTGTCAACAAATCTATGCTAAGGTCATCAATCAATTCATTTTATGTGTAGAAACTAACAAAAACAAAATAATAAGAAAATAGCTAATATATTGAAAATATATTTTAAAGGGGGAAAACTTTTAGTTTTATATTGAAAGTATTTATTATTATTTTATTTAATATCTGCATTGAATATTTGCAATTTATTTGAACCAAAATGCAATTTTGAATATTGAATCATTTGGCAAAACTAATTGAAATTGTAAACATGAAAATTAAATTTTAACAACAACAAAAGAGAAAAGTTATGCTACATTTAACTATACAGCACGTAAAAAAAGGGTAATTTTAGTTACAGTTAACAGCTTTCCGCTTTTTGTTTCCACTTGCAATGGAAAATTGAAACGCACTTGTGCCTTTCAGCCAGCGAACAACTTAAAAAAGCAATTAAGAAAATTGGAAAATGTACAAAGTGGGTGTGCGCGTGTGTGTGTGTGTATGTGTGTAGTGTTTAAGATAAAAGAACTGAAAGCCAGCATGAAGAAAAACCGAGTACATGTAAAAGGTACATACAAAAACATGCAACTAACTCTGACTAACTGCAGCTATAAGATACTTTTTGTATATAGATGTGTTTATAATTAATATGATAACAAGTTAGTTAAACAATGTGCAGATAAGTTGGCAATGCAAAAATGAACTTAACAACAATTAGTTAATAGTTTAGAATGTGTGTGTGCGTGTGCGAAGTTGTTAATAAACAAAAAAAAAAGTATTTACGGGCTCGGAAACGGCTAGAAATGTTGAAAGTTTTTGATGAGCGTCGCTCTTTGATTTTCCCATGGAGTTTTGGGCGTGGTTTGGTTTTAAAGTTGTTGTTGCTGTTGTTGCAGCTGTCTTTGTTGTTGTTGTTATTGTTGTAGCTACAGCAGCAGCAGCTGTCGATGTTGTTGTTGTTGTTGAAGTTGTTGTTGATGTTGAGATGCTTTTGTTATCGGATGCTGCTGTTAGTTGTGGCAATGAAACCGTTGAGAAGAAGGAGGAGGACGAAGACGAGGCCGAAGACGAGGAGTATGTGATATTCGATGGAACACCATGCATCAGTCTCTGGGAGGAGTTGGACATGGGCGCCCACCATAATGATGCAATGTATGATGACGATGATGATGATGATGTTGGTGTTGATGATGATTTCTCTGGTTGCTACATCATGTGTGTGATGATTTCAAATGGAACAAAGAGAACAAGAACAAAAGATACACATTGTAATAGTAGTATGAGATAGATGTATTGGATGTATAGATACAAATGTGTTGCATGCTTGACAGGTTATAAAAAAGTATGGTAAAAGTTTTTAAATATTTTTATGGTACAATTTCTTCTATAAAACTAGAAGAGATATATCCCTCAACTAATCTGTCAAGCATGCAATTCATAAATCTGAAAATACTATTTCTAATATTGAATTGGAATGCATTCTATTTAAATCTATATCTATATACTATATAGTAGTATCGGTCATTGTCAACGAACTTGCAGCTTGTTTCTCGTTCAAGGTCAAACCAAAAAACATGAAACTACCGATTGGTGCCATCTTATCTTAATAGTGCTATCTATAAGATATCTACAACTAGCCATCAATTTAATGGGGGGGGGGGGGGGGCATTGATTTTACTCACCTTAACAACCTCGTTGGTGGCAAGTGGCTGCCGGGACATGTGATACTGATAGAGTACCATATAGATGCAGGTTGTCGCTACGAATATGGTCAGGTACATTTTAATGGATTTACCCAGCGCCATTTTGTTGCTGAGCGTTCCACTCATTTTCGTATCTTTGGCCTGTGGCAGAAGCATTTCTCCTCCTCCTTGTTGTTGTTGTTGTTGTTGTGTTTTGGTGTCTTTTTGCGTGTTGGTTTTGCAACTTGTCTTTGGTATTTTGATTTCATTCGTTTGTTTTTTATATTACAACCTTTTTTTGGTATTAGGTTTTATTTTTTACTTTCAAGTTTTTACATTTTCTTGATATTTTTTTCACTTCTTTTTTTCGCTTTTGTGGGCGGCAATTTCGGTGCTGGGCGGTTGATTCTTGTGCCGGCTACGTAATGTTGTCTAAAATCAAATTGAACAGTTATTATATTGTGATAATAGTAAATTTCTAAGATTTTATTTACTTACCTTTCTTGGAGATTTCATAGTATATTTTTTATCGCATGCCGCACCTGAAAAACAAAATAAGTTAAAGAAAGTTTGATGAAAATTTTAATTCAAAATTAAGCTAATTTAATTTTAATTCATTTACTATAAGGAACTGTCAAACTTATTTTAAATGATGGTTCAAATTAGAGATGGGATCGGGAAAGAAATTGCTTCCCATCCCATCCCGACCCGAAATCGAATTCAATTTTCTCATCCCGATTGTTCCGAAAAATGTTGTGTCTATCCCACGGGTTCCGCCATTTTCACGAATTTTTTTTTCAAATAAGTGTGTATATATATATTTTTTTTTTAAATATAATCTTACTTACTGTAGTTCTGACTGTTCCCAAATAATATGAGATTAAAAACAATTTCATCATTTTTTTTCAAAAATAAAGATAATGCTATCACACTTTCTATATAGATATGGTACACACTTATTGGATATTTATTTAAATTTTTAATTTTGTGAAAAAATCAATTCGTCAACTTTTTTGTACTTAGCGTGTCTTAATTATGCCTAATAAATTTGATAACCCAATTAAAAGATAGCAAAATTGTTAATTGCTTCAACCTTTGATTTATAGATACGGAAGTGGAAGCGATTCTTTAATTGGATTTGTGTTTAGTTGAAGTGACAATTGAGTTAAATCAATATTAATTTGTTTAATATTTTTAATCTCTTAATGTTGGGAAAGCCGTTAGTTTTCTGATTGCGTTCGACTAAGTTGCAAGCATATAAAACTTTCCATTATTTTTATTCTATTTTAACTCAAGTCTTGAGCCACTTTTCCTCTAAAGCATAATAAGCTAGATATAATATTTATAATCTCTGTTCATTTCATTAGCATATTTCTCTTTCGCTCTTATTTAAAACGTGTTTTTTATTGTTGCCTCCCATATTTTATGTTGTTGTTAATTTTTTTTTTTTATTATTTTCAACAGCTTTGTGCCAATTAAACATAAAATTGTGGGCGTGGCTGTTGCTTGTTCGCGTGTTTAAGCAACTTTTGAATAATCCATTTCGCTAGTAGCTGCTGATATCAAAGTTCAATGGCCAATTTAAAGTCTTTCTTTTGTTTAGCTTAGCTTGCATTTCGCTCGGCTTTTTTCGCCAGACACAATTTGCATATCAGTTCTTAAACATATATATATATATACAATATATATCGTTAAGTTAACGGTAAAGTGAATGAAAAGTTTACATTGCAATTAAAACGGCACAGCCAAAGGTCGGTCTTTAAGTTCTTACTTGGTTTTAAAGTAGTTGAGGGCGAAAAATAAATGTTCATGGCATACATTTGATTCAACATAATTTAAGTTATCCGAATTTTAACTTAAATTGCTTTCCAGACAGATAGAAAATTCATTAAACAATCAAAAAAAAGCTTATCGCATTTTGGCAATTGTCAAATTTTAATCGAGAAAAATAAATCCTTCTACAAGAATCCTGCGTTCAACATAAATGTTTAATGAATATTCAGTTTGCATCATGTCAAAACAATAAAGAAGAGAGAATGAAAAGCTAAGCAACAAAAAGGCTTTTGGTAAAAACAATTTAGTGTCAGAACTTAACCCATTTACATGACAATTCCGGATTCGCCCTATGTGAGCTCCACACACAAAGTTACAAAAACAATTGAAAAACACACACAGCAACAACAACAACAACAAGCTGGCAGACACATAAACAACAACACAATGCAGATATTAAAATGTGCAAATACCAAAAAAGTGGAGGCAAGAAGAAAGAAGGAAAATGGAGATAAAGTCAGACGCCAGCTGAGCGAGGGTTACCTTTCTTCCGGGAGAGAAGGAGAGAGAGTAATGAAATATGCAGTAAATAACAGCAGGGGGTAGAGCGGGCGCAAGATGGCGAATAACAGTAGATGGTGCACTTTAAAGCCGGATGTCACTTTCAGGCGCCATTACGACAAAGCCCTTGAATGTAATATTGTTTTAGCATAAAATAACTACACAAAAAATGCTGTAGGTGTGGGTTCTGTTTTCTTACAACTTAAACAAAGTAAGGGACTCAATATTTCAACTTAAAAATATAATACAAAACATTTTTTTTTATTTATTTGTTTACAATTTATATGAATTAAGTAGAAATCTTCATTTTCATAGCTCAAACAGTTCGTAAAACATTATCCTTATATCAAAAGCAACTTTAAATTAAGTTCCAGCAGCAAACGAATAAATATTGCTACATAAAAGTTCATTCATTCATTTTGCTTTGGGGCTAACTTAAAATGGTCAAAGCGAATGCGTTTACAGCTTTATTTCAATTTAAGTCATAATCCCGCAGATCACAGCTGGGATGATGATAATGATGATGATGATGCTGATGATGCTCCATGTTCATGTGTGGGCGGAATCAACAATTGCGTAATCATTGGGTGAAAAGGCGCAGGACGTGCTAACACACAAAAAGGAAAGAGCCAAAAGTGAAATCGAATCAAAAAAAAAAGGAATCCTTTTCGTTTGTGTGTGGCGCCTCTGAACTTGGAACAAAACTTATTGCATTTCTCCAGAAAATGTAGACGAAAATTTTACAGCGTCTTCCGCCTACCGCCTTCCTCCATTTGCGCCCGCCATTCGAAATGGTTTTTGGGCGAAATCATATTTCACATTTAATGGATTAGCTGCAAGAAAGAACCGAAAATTCCATCTACCAAAAATGAGTTATGGCAGTGTATCAAACGCGCTTTCATGTACATACATATATCATCGCAATGCAAAAGCTTTCGCTACGTGCAAGTAATATTTTATTTCATGTTTTTCTTTTTCTTTTTGTATGTATATGTTTGAATAGTAATTTGAGTGTTATAAGAAGTGTGAAAACAATGTTCCTGGTTTATGTTCGACAGAACATAAGTATTCAAAGTTATGCTTTTTTTGGGGAAACTTTTGTATTTCATTAGAAAATATTCCTAGAAATATATATCTAGTTTTTTTATGATAATGGGAATTAATTAATCAAAAACTTTTTTTATCTTTAAAAAATGTAATTTATAATGAAAATATATCGATAAGATATAAACAAATACCCCTTTTGCATATTTACGCAGATTTTATGGTTAAAGAAACTTTATAGACTTTATAGATTTTTTTATTACGCACCGAAACTTATTTAAATAGTTTATGAGTTCTCTAAGGATTTGGTCAAATTTTGTTTGAATTTTGTTTCCTTTCACAAATTCACTTTTTTACTAATAAGCAGCTATCGGTTTTACGCATTTGCTTTTGTTTAAAGCTATAAAGTTAACATTTATCATACTTCCCGCATTGTGCCTATATTTCAAACTCACTTAGTAGTTTAATGCTTAAATCAAAGTTGAGTTCAGAAAACTGGCAAACCAAGAGGAGTTTTTCAAGGGCTAAGAGTCCATCACTGGTCATTGGCAATTAGCCTAATTCCTAGCATTGTACAGTGGGCAAAATGGGCATTTTTTGGTTGGTAAGAAATTAGTTGAATTCGATCGACTTTTGATCTTAATTAAAAAAACTATTTTTTTATTTTTATTTTATTTTATTTACTTAAATCTTTTTTAATTTTTCATTCCACTGTACATAAATGCTTTGGCACGATACGGATTTGAAAGGATTTTCTATGCAGAACAAAGGAATATTTAAAGGGTCATCATCAATCGAAGGCGCACGCTCCAAAGATAACCAAGAACACACACAAATGTTGCACGCCTGGTCTTTCGGGTGGCAGAAAAATGGGGCAACTGTTGCGCCCCCGCTCTTCGAAAAGCGAACTATGTATTTTGGGTGTGGCTCCAAGCCAAACTTAATCGAAAAAGCTAACAGCGCAACAGTTTAAACAAAGAAAACAAAAAAGGTGTGGAACTGGACTTCAAGGAAGTATAATAAAGTCAAAGATATTAAATCGAGATAATTTTTTTATTTGAATGGGAAACGTTTAAGGTGTCATTATAAGGTTCTCATATGTTGTTGTTGGTAGACTTGGCCAGTTCGCCAATAAATTGGCCTTATCAATTGGCCCAATCGTATTGACAGCTAAATGATTTTTTAATTAATGCCGATTAAATGTTTGTCACCTTTTTATTAATGTTTGTATAACACGCTTTGATTATGATTGATTCACACACACACACAAATCAATATCAAACAGGAACATATTATAAAAAAAAAAGTAGCTTTTATCAATATGGCAAAATAAATTGCATTTTTTTTATCAATCAAAGGAATTTTGTCGAAACATTTTCAATGCATAAAGCTTATTGATATTATATGGAATTTGAATTGATTTGCATTTAAATTGCATTTCCAATTTTTTGTTTGATATGAAATAAATTTTCACAATTTAAATCGATGCTTCACAAATACTTTGTAAATATTTTTGTATGTTTTGATATTAATTTGACTCATGAAAAAAATAAAGACTGGCTAAAAAATCAATTTTAAAAATATTTTTAATAGACTTTGCATTCGTTTCAACTTTTTGTTTTAAGCTACTATTTCGTCAAAACCAAGCAAACAACAAAGCGACAATTTGTGATAAAAAAATGAAAAACATATGTATATTAATGTTTATAGTATGTAATTATAGTTGTTGTACCATATAGCGATATACATTACACATACTTGTATGGAGAATCACTTAGCTTAACACATTAGCATTCGCTTACTATCGCGCCTCTCCTCTAGATGATTGAAAGGGCTTAGTTTTTTTTTGTATTATTTATGTATACATATTTATTATAATACTATATAATTTTACTGTTCTTGCTGATAACCATAAGTTTATCATATGTTATGTTAATGTTTCGCTTTTGCTTTGTTTCGGTTTTGTTGCTGTATTTGTTGCTGTTGTCGTGCGCCACAGTTTTGTTCTTGTTCTGCATGAACAGCATAAAAAGCGGGTTACACATACATATATAAATGTATATATATGCAATACACTACTCCATGTACAATGAAGCGGAAGTTGGGATCTGTTTGTGGCTTATAATCGTAAACTATATGCGAGTGTGTTTTTGTGAGCGACACAATTTGTTGCAAGTATAGAATTCAATTTCAAATCTTTTCCCAGTGGGTGTCAAATGCAGTTTTTTTTTTCGATTTTATATAAGTTGCATGCAACAACATATAATATTTGAGCTGATAGTTCATGAAACAAAATATTCACTTTGTTTTTTGGAAACTAAAAGAAACTTGATTTTAGTCACAAATAAAGATAGTTCATGAAACAAAATATTCCCTTCTTTTTTTACACTAAAAGATACTCGATTTAAGTTACATAATAAAACACCAAACATGGGATATTTGAGATTTAAGCTAATGCAAGAAAATACTCATAAATATCGTTTGAATACTCTTTCTTTATCAGAAACACTTTAAGATTTATCAATTTAAAGAATTCTTTAAAGGTTTTTTTACTATTTTTTTATAATATTTTATTGTACCACAAATAAAGCTTCCGTTAAATCAAGTTTCATATACCATTCATCATATATATTCTTTTTTTTTTTGGGTAAGGGTATTCACTATTCCTCTTTACAACCAGCGCATATAGTTTAAGTGCAATTTTTTCAAGGGCCAGAGTTTATATCTTGCCAAACTTCCTTTAGATAATCGATTTTTATTGCCGCATCGTCAGCTTTGGCAAGCGCCAACCTCTCAAATTATAACAAGAAATTTCATTTCTTTTGGCAAATTGAGCTTTGCGCCAACGTCAAAAAAAAAACAAACAAAAATAAATAGTGAAAAATTGTCAAAAATTGCCAATTCAATTACAAAGCAAAGAGAGAGAAAAAGAGCGAAAAGCGAGACAACTATGTGAAAAATTGCAATGCAGGCAAATATTCGACTCAAGTCCCAGTAAGAAACGAGTTCAAGTCAAGACGAAAGGTGAGGGAAAGAGAGTGAGGATCCGACCCACTTGACAGGCGGCCAAGAGGAGCAGCAGCAGCGTTCGAGCAGGGTCCTTGAATGCTCCAAGGAGCAACTGCCACTGGCCGCTGATGACACAAAAAAAAAAGATGCATAGCTGGCAGCAGCAGCGGCAGCAGAGGGGCGACTCAAGTGTTTCAGCAGCAGCGGCATGCGAAAGTGGCATGCAAAACAAAGGCGCCGAGGAAATTCAATAACCTTAAGCACATGAGTTGCACAAAATACACTGCGCAAAACTTGCTATGATCAAGTTGAAAAGTTGTGTTCAATGATCTTTGGACCTTAATTTAATTATTTTACATTTTTATGAAACTAAAAAATAATTTTTCGATGAAAATATGGTTGGAAAAACTTTAAACATATTTTTTTTTAACACAAACTTAAAATAAATTTTAGAGTTCACAACTTTATAGAAGTATTATTCTTCGGTTAAAATAAATAATGAAAATAGTTTAAAAACATTTTTATTTATAGCTGTGAAAAGTTTGAGTTCGAAATCGAATTTGGTTGAAAGATAGATAATCAATATAAATATTAAATAATGCATTTTAACTTAAACGCAGTTTTAATCTTTATAAATCGTTTATAAACAACGCTTTAGAAATTTGCTTTTCAGTTTTGACGAGCTAATTTGATGAATATATAATTAGAAAAATATAAATTAATTCTACTTTTTGAGTTAAAAATCGAGTTTCCTTAATTGCTTTGACCAAATTTAGATTTCGACCCATTCACAACAAGTTTGAGTGAGTTTTATTTTGTATCAAATTTATTGCCAATTATTATTCTTGGACAGTTTTGTGGCTCTAGTTTATTTGTGCCACAAGACACGCAGTTGTTGTTTTTTCTTTCATTTGCATAGGCTTTTGAAATAGCTTTGGAAATGGAATTTTGCAAAAATTTAATTGCCATTGCCGGTGGCTAGCAAGGACGAGACGACGAGTCAAGACAACAGAACTACCGTTCCGACGTTGCCTAACCCGTTTGAGTGTCTGGTGTCTGTCCAAGCCAAATTGCAAGTCAGATACGGTGCCTTTTTCTGTGTCATGTTTGTCAAATTGAGTGAAGTCCTTTCTCCTGTTCTTGTTTGCCTTAACTTTGTGGATATTCATGTCCTGTGCCCCCGTTCTCCACGGTGTTCAACACGTAATATTCAGTTCAACTTTTACGCAGTGGAACGTGTGGAATGGGACAACGTATCCATCAAATGACTTGCGTGTGCTAATGAAGAAAATGGCCGCCGTGTAACCGCGACCAACCGGAAAATTCTTTAAAAGAAAAATTGCTTATACTTTGTCTGCAAACTAAAAACTTCTACTAAGATCGAAAGGAATTAATTAATAAAGGAATTTCATTACGTTAATTGATTATCTTTGTGTTCCGTTGACAAGATTCAAAGTTTGCTTTAACTAAATCAAATGTTAAATGTTCTCCAAAAGTTTTCTTTCTTTATACTATAAAGTACTCAATTTGTAGCTTAAATATTTTTCTTTGGCGTTCGAAACATCACTTGAACATTTTTTCTTTTTCGCTTCGACAATGTAAAGACGTAGAAGAAGAAGCAAAAGTAAACTGAATGGTTGAGTCGCCTGCGGATAGTTTTTCATGTCTTGTTTTGTTGTAAGTAGTTTCTCTGCTGGAATTTTTTGAGTATGCTTAGACAGCTGACAGAATTCTGGCTATAAACATTTCTATTTTCGTGTGAGTGTTTGCAATGTCTGTTTGTGCGGCGTGAAAAGCATTCAGAAATGGCTTAAACGTTGCACTGACATATTTTGTCATCTTTTGTGGTGGTGGCAAGCCAAACCAAGCAAACAATCTGCCTTCGAGCTTGTAGTACTATATCACAGCATTATGAGTCGCTTTACTTGAATATCCTTTCCATACAAGAAACTCAAGACTATCCTTTTGTTTGTTGTTAAAGTCAAAATGCTGTGCTTTAACAGAAATGTTATCGTATGCGGAAACTTTTTGAAAAAAAGGGAAAAGAATCGTTTTACATTTTTAGCTTTTATTTAAGGGCTTTGTTTTGATAAACTTGATATTTTCCTTTGTATCGAAAACTATTTTCACAACGAAAACTTCAGAACGTTCAGGCGCATAAAGTTTCGCAAATATATTCCCGATTTAAATCCCAGTGAAAATAAAGCGTGTAAATCTACCAACTAAAGTAAAATGTGGTATAACAAAAATATAATTACACGGAAACATGAAGCAAGCATAAAAATATAAAGCACATGCAAAACTCTTTTGAGTTAGAAAATAAAACAAAAAAACAACAAAAAACTAAACAAGAGCCTCTACGCAATCTTAATTGTCATAATCACAGCGAGGGGAGGAACTACATATACAAACATCCATATATAGCACATATAAGTACATACAAATGTGTATGTGTATTAGTTGCCATACATCCTGGCAAGAGCCGTTTGCGGCGTAAAAAAAATTAAAATGTGACACAAATTATACGACTCTTTGGAGCAAACACACACACAGAGGGAGCAAAAAAGGAGCGGGGCGTAGACCCTTTTGCTCAACAGCCGCACTGCGTATGTCCCAAGGGCTTGAGGGCGACGAAACGCCTCCCGCATGTTGTTAACATACACACACATACACAAATCCATAGGTGTATAGGTGCGTATGTGTGCGTATGTGATCTCTCATCCTCAAACTCACCTCTGGGGGGCCTTTGTTAATAATTTTGTTTTTGCTTTCTTTTTTTTGTTGTTGTTTTGTTTGTGCGCGCAGATTTTGCTTGCATGCACACACTTGTGTCAAGTGGCGAGGAGCGGGAGTGTCCACAGGAAATTTGCATATTGTGAGGCCAATGTGAGGTGAATTACCTTTTTGCACAAAACATCTTAATTCGATTGAAGAGATAAAAAAAAAAAATCCTGTTTAATGCATGCCCCAAAATAATGTGCTAGACAGGCTTTTAAAATCAACACACTCTGCAATTGTCAGTTTTATTCTTAGTCTTAAGTTGTTTTTATCCCTTAAACAAATGACGCCAATGCATTGCAATGCTGCATACGCTCTTTACTTTTCTGGTCTTTCACTCCTTTTCTCCCTCTGACTCTGAACTTCATAGCTTATTTTTTCACGACCTGCCATTCCAATTAGCAGCTGCTTAGTTAATTTCATGGCAATGTCTGAGAAACAAAACACACGCCGCTAATAGGAATATAACACCCATAAACACACTCTACACACAAGCAAACACACATACTGTGACATATGGGTACTCACCTCGCGCATTGGATAGCTCCCAGTTGTAATTTGTTGGGTGGAACACGAACGTTTCGCTTGGCAGCAGCGACACTTCTGATGTCTTCAGTCTGTTCCATGCTTATTTAGGCATTAATAATGCTCAAACTTTCGATTTTATATTGGCCGATCATATGCCGGTTCACAGTTGCATCGGTTGATGGTGTTGTTGTTGCCGTTGGTGCTGCGATAAATTTTATGTTTTTGTCAGACGGTTTCTTTTTTGGCACGTTCGATTTGAATGAGTTTTCGTGTTGATTGGTACATAAAAAGGGAAATGAAAAACCAAAAAAGCCCAAGCTGCGACTCGTGTTGTTACTGTTGTTGTTGCCAGAGCAACTCGCGAACAGGAGCAGCCCAAAACGAGGAAAATACAAACGCAGGTGTGAGCAAAACACGCGCCCCTTTTGCACTACATTCTACATCTTCAAAGTGCGCGCACACATACATATAGCCGAAAAGTGTAAATAAAATGGTAAAAAAAATTTAGGCAAATGAAACAGGCAAAAACAGCAGCACACGCACGCGGAAGAAGGAAAATCGAATGAGCCGTCGGACGAATGGATAGAGTTAGAGCAAGGGCAAAAGAGAGAGCGCACAATAGCCTTTGGCAGAGAGAGGCAATGTCTGCTGCCAATAACAAAACTTTTTGGCTTTTTATTTTTTTGTTTGCCTTCCCCTTTTACTGTTTTGTTTGTTTCACTTTATTCACCCAGGATGCGGCATTTTAAATGCTTATTCGATTGAGACAAATACATGCATAATTATAATTCTAGCTGTGACCGCACGCAGAGATATTTTGACGAAGGTTCTGATGCTAATTTTATAGGCAACACTCCGAACGTACTTTACGTTGTCGTTGTCCAGGCGCGCCAAGTGCCTAGCAAAAACTAACTGTAGATTTAAGATGACGACGTTCACACGGCAATACGCACGCTCACACCCGCACGTACTGTTATTCCAAATGCGACTGAACGCAAACGAAACGAAACGGAAACAAGAAACCGCTGCTCGGTCAGCACTTGATATCCCATTTACAGCGCGCGCAAACAGTTTATGCTCAAATGTTTTAAAATGTTATATTTTGTGCAAATACACGAATTAATTTAACGCTCAAGCCGTTACTATAATTTAAAGTTAATATGCATATTCATTACTAAATTCTTCTTATTAGGCAATTCATTGGCTACTTTTAAATTACAGTCACTGTGTGGGGGTGTATGCTGTTAAAGGCTTGCGGCACACATAGACAAGTTCTTTAGTCTATGGCGGCGCACACAGCTGTGTTTTTGCATTTACAGAGCGCTGTCTGCACAATGTTAACTTGCAGTTTTCAGTTGCGCGGTTGATTTGAATTTGCAAGTATTTCAAAGAAAAGCTTGTGATAAAATTATTTATTTCGTTATTTAATATTGCTTTTATTACAAGTGTGTATAATAGTATTCTTTTTACAGAATTGAACACCAATAGACAAAAAATCTTACTGTAAACTTAATGCTTAAATAGTTTTTTCTTTGTGTCAGACCTTAGAGTTTCGTGGTAAACTAAATGTTTAACCAGGAAGTTTTGGCAAACGAATCGCAACTAAGGCAAAATAGACCTCATTTCAAACAAAATAAACTAGATTTGATTCGACTTGCTTTTACATGTTATGTACTCCTATTTAAGGCTAAATGTAATTTCTTTGGAGTGACCATTATGGCGATGTATAAAAATTATGATTTTTGGTAACACAAGGTCTATGGATCGATAAATGAAATCATAATATAACGAGTGCCCTTGGTCACCAGCAGGCCCTCATGGAAGTGGGTCAAGCGTCCAGGATGCATCAACATCCAGCCCTTTTTAGTCTCCGTCACGGAGCAATTGTAACGCAAAAAGTGACAGCCACCACCTTCGTAATCGATTCCGGCACGGTTCATGGCAATATTAATCGTATAGGTGGATGAATCATGATGAGCACGCAACGAAGGCTGCTCATCGGGCTTATAGCGCACCATGAAGTTCATCAATGAACGTGGTGGCTGCAAATTAAACAAATTTTTAGCAATGATCATTGAAGATTACTTATCAAGTTGCACTCACATTGTGATAGTAGCCCGTAAAGACACGCTCCTGCAGCGGACGCACGAACATTTCCAGGAATTTCAGATACATTTTATCGAGTCCCACCTGACGCATATGGATGTCACGCGTTGGCACCGCCTCATAGCCACCCTCCAAACGGTTATCGTTATTGCTGCCATCGGACCATTTGCCATGTTCCTCCAATATGGCAATCAAATCATCACAGAACGCATCCGATACTATCTGGAACCAATAGACATCTGGGCATGGTTGTGGTATAACCATGCTCTCATTCAACTGTGCCGAATAGTTGGGATGTATGTATTTCAGGGTCCAATCGTAGCGATTGCTCAGCAATGTATGGAAATCGGGACGCACAGCGGTACTATTAAAATTCTCAGCATTGACCAAATGTCCATGATAACGTTGATTGCTCACATGCATGAAGATGCCCTAAAACCAAAGACAACACAATAAATAAATTCTCAAAAAACTCTGAAACTTACCGCATTTCTTAAAGATGCACACATGGCCATATCAGCATCGAATTCATTATGTTCATAGTTGATGGCATCAAAGGCGCTATGCTTGATCAGATATATGGTTGTCACATGTGGCACATTGAACATGCCGCTAAAAAGAGACACCAAACCAAAGAAAGAGATATGAAATGTGACGCACGGTTTTGTATTTACTATGTTATGGAAATGGAAAGTAGCGAATATAGCGAGGCAAAGTCGATTAAATTCAATCAGCAACAAGCGAAGCCAACAAAAAAAAAGCCCAAACAAACAAACAAAGCGAACTTTTTCACGGGGGCAACCCCTGCTAAGCGCAGTATGCACAAAACATTCTACGGGTTTAGTTCGATAGCCGACGGATCACATTGTTAAAAAAGAAAATGCCGAGTCTCTGGTTTATTCAGTGCAAGATCAAAACATTTGCTCTGCTTTGGTTGCTGTTGTTTACAGTTCTAAGTTATGTGGAGGCACAAAGTAAGTAATAAATGGATAGAATAATCAATAATGTCGCGTTAAGAACTCCCTATTTTGATAGGAAGTACCGGAGGTCGCAATGTTCTACGTCGTAATTATACGGGCAAAAAGCCCGTTGTCATTCAGCATAGATCACAGGATGCTGTCAACTATTATGATCATGAGAATGTAAGATATTTTTTTCAATCGATCTTCAACATGATTTAATATATTTTATTTTTGAACAGGGTGCCAAGATCATAAAATCATCGCACTTTGAATTGGATTACACATTGGGTCGTAAGATAACATTTTTTTGCATGGCGCAGGGTGAGTAAAAAGTTCAGAAACATAACTTTTTAAAAAAAACTATATCATTTTATTTTGATAGGTAATCCACGTCCCACTATAACTTGGTTTAAGGATGGCGCCGAATTGTATCAGCATCGATTCTTTCAGGTGGCTATGCACTGTAATTTATGAGCAATTCAAAAAGTTATAAATGCCTTTTATTTGTTCTCAGGTACATGAAACTCATCCGGAACCAGAAATTATAAAATCCAAAATGGAAATAGATCCAACGACACAAATGGATGCAGGTTTGTTAAGATAAGGAACGACAAAAGAGTTTCTTACGCAGGGAACAGTTGAAATTTGTTAATTCTCAAATATTTTATTTTTTAAGGTTATTATGAATGCCAAGCGGATAATTTATATGCAATTGATCGACGGGGTTTCCGCACGGACTATGCCATGATTAATTTTTAACAGCTTTAAAGACAAACTTTAAACAAGATCTTGTAATAAATATAAAATTTTGGAAAACTCAAATTCGTTTCAACACTTTTCAATTATTTTGTTTGAGTTTTTGCGTTTTGTATTCAATTGAAATTTATTTAATGTTCTCGACCTTTCGTCTGGTTAGTAAAATGTCCGCATTTGGTACTCGACGACTTTGGTGTGCGTAACCGACAAATTGTCTCAATTACCCTATTTAAGCAATTTTTTTGCATTTATTTTATTAAAATGTTTGCAAGCAAAACCAAACAAATACTATGCTGCGACAAGAGTCGGGAATCTATTGCACAGTGGTTTAAAATACTTGACAAACATTTTTTCAAATTGTTAATTGGTTTGTTTGGATTTGTTGTTAAATAATTGATGTTATTTGTATTTTTTCAATTGTTTGTTGATCTTTGCAATTGACAAATTGTTGAAAATATATTTAACATGACACGTTTTGAGTTAAAAATTAATTGATTAAACTTGTCAAAGTATTTCAATTGTTTTTTTGATCTTTGTAGTTTACAAGTTTTGAGTCAACAGAGAGATCTGTAAACTGTTAACTAACAGCTGTCAAGTACAAGGGTGAAATATGTCTCTGTTATAATTTCCACAAAAGTTTCTATGCTTAAGCACCACTGTGCGTTGGGCAAATCATATCAAATGAAATTGAGTGAAATATGTACAATATATATACGACGGCAACCTGTAAAGCTTTTAAAGCAAAACTCAAACGAGCCACCCTGGCTGGATTAAATGCGAGATCCAAAAAACCCGACCGCCAATTGTGGCAAATTAAATGAGACAGCCGCAGCAGCAGCCGCAGCAGCAGTTGCAACTAATTCAGTTGCCCAGCAGACGAGATTCGCACAGCAACGCGCTATCTGTGTGTGCTTTTCATTTTGTAGGACAATATAGGATGCAAGTGAAGTGCCTGGTGATCTGTATGGGCTTGAGCCTGGGCCTGCTGCTGCTGACTGCACCGGGAGGGGAGGCACGTCGTGGCAGGGGCCGTGGACGTACCAAGTCGCGTGTACAAATTGGTTTGCCCATCACAGGCAAATATCGTGATCCCGAATCCGATCAGTACTACAACAATAATAATGTGAGCTTTTGATTGTACTATTTTGACAAAGTTTAAGAAAAAAACTTTCTTTCTGTTTTCAAAGGGTGCCAAAATCTTGCAAGCCTCACACTTTGATCTCGAGTACGTGCTGGGCCATAAGATAGCGTTTTTGTGCGTGGCCAAAGGCAATCCACGTCCACACATCACCTGGTACAAGGATGGTGCCGAGATCTATCAGCATCTGTATATGCATGTCCATGAATGGCGCATTGGCGATGATCGTGTCAAATCCAAGATCGAAATCGATCCAGCTACACAAATGGATGCTGGACTTTACGAATGTACGGCGGATAATATGTATTCGATTGATAGACGCAGTTTTAAGACCGATTTCTCCATTGCCTTTGACTAATATAAACCAGTTTTGTTCCATTTTATGTTTAAGTTAATACAAAAAAAAAATTGATAACCCTGATTTGTGGTTTGTTTTGTTTCGGGTAACTTACATTAGATCCCGCTTAACAATGTCGACATAGTCGTGGGAACGTGCATAGTAACCATTGTCCGAGAGCGCACCCCAAAAGTTGCTCCACAGCTCGTGGTATTTGGAGAACACTGGCGCCACAAATTGTCTAAAACGAAATTTCGTTAAGATAGGAAACTGATAATTATAATTGTACAACTCACTTATTCATTCGGAGCAGCTCACGAAGCAATTCCCCATCATCGATATGAGCATCGCCGTCCACAAAGAAAATGTAATCGCTGTGCTGCAATTTTGCTTTGTCGCTGGAAAACACAGTTGGAAAAAAGATAAATTTTGTGAGTTTGTTGCAGGAGGTAGGTAATCTCTGGATCTACTGAATCGATTTTGAAAATTCTTTTACAAAAAGACAGCTACGTTATAAGTGAGTTACATAGGCTACATTTTATCCTTGTTAGGGACATACTTACAGGGCCAATTGTCTGCCTTGACGTTCGTCAAGTTCATCTGTGGATAGAACATATTTGGTGCTGGCATAACTCTTGCCATGAATTTTAACATACGACTCGATGGCTTCGTCGTGCAAAGCAGCTGCGCTGTAAATGAACAAATGCAGAGATTCCTTGGGATAGTTGATCTTCTCAATGCCGGCGAGGAAGAGATCAAAGAATGGCACAGGTTGTGGCACCATAATAGCCAGCGTAATCACAGGCAGATTTTGATCCTGGAAAACACAAAAACAACAAGTCAAATTCCAATTCTTATACGAATAAAATTCTAACATACATCCAAATCCAAAAGATTCTCCTGGCAAATGGTACAAACGCCACTGAAAGTCTTGGCCAAATAGTTGCCATAGGCATCCAAGTCAACTTTGCTCAGTCCATTGCCATGAATAATAAGGGGCGTGGTCATAAAGTTAATGTTTTGCAGCGTGCCCTGATTGGTATCCAGGTCCACTTTCAATTTCACATCATCCTTGGCACCGTGAAGATTTTGAAAGAGTCGCGACTCTGAATCCAACTTCATTCCCAGTTCGGCACGCTTCGCCTCATCCAGATAGACTTTCGTGTAGTACAACTGATCATCGGCAGTGTCATCGATGGGCTCCTCCAGCAGGGCAGCCACCTGCGGCACATAGCCAATAAAGGCGCCAGAGTTTAGGAAACGTGAGGCATTGCCCTCCACTTCGGGATACAGATCCGTTAGACTCCTGTCGGGCCAGCAGTATTTCTCTGCGGAGAAAAGTAATTTTGCGCCAGATTCCTTGAATCTCTCTAAAATCTCTGCAAGCGTGGCTGTGAAAATGACGTCGTAGCTGTAAAACAACTCGAGTTGAACATAATTCTGCATATTTAACAAGATTTGTCTTACCTATCCGTGAATAGAATTATGGTTTCCGGATCATCTTTTAAAGTTTCAACTGCTTTGCGCAATAGATTTACTTTGAAGCCACCACCCGCTTTTTTCATATCGCCACCTTTCCATTCTTCATCTAAGCCTAGAGTTGTCACCTGTTAAAGAAGAATATAATATTAATTCTCGAACGGAATTTTGATAAATGCAAAAAAACAATTTAAACCGGGTATACCATCCTATGAGATCTAGAACAAGTTGCGAATTATAATGATTTCTTATGTAGTAAGTGGTTTTGGTTCTGGATAGAGAAAAATTTCGGTTTACGAAACTTCGTAATGCGGTAGTTTGACTGCATGTTAACTCTATTTTTTTCGGTGAGAGTTCAGATGGATTAACAAAATTCGAAAAATCATAATACAACATACACATATTTATAGGCTTAAAAACTCTTAACCGAAATGGCTAAGTTCACACAATTCTTCAACTACAAAAAAAAAATTATATAAAAAAATACTACAACAACAACATATTTGAAATTGAAGTAATGCTTCTAGAACAAAAGCCGGCTAACCGGCTTATCAGCAAGTTTTTATTTTGTTGAAATTGTGTTTTTTTTTTTTGTACTTCTTTGAAATGATGAACGAATTGTGAACATGAGAAACTTTTCTGAAGACACAATCACAATAAAGAATATATATACATGCATATGTATATAAAATAATGACAAAATATTTTACATAAGGCAACTGTTTTGTTCTTGGTGATAAGCAAATATTATATAAAAAAGAAAAGTTCTAAGTTCTATCAATAGAAAAATCGGAAACTGAGTTGTGCTAATTAACCGACTGACGATTGCATATGGACGACGTGATTAAAGTAAGCTACCAGACGAAAGCCTAAACACATGTGCTCCATAAAAAAAATAATAATACAAATTCACTCAGCCAATCATCTGTGTGCAACGCATCAGAGACGTTTAGAGGCATCTGGAAGCCAGCGCCCGGATGCTTAGACATACAAACAAAAAAAAAAACAAACCCATATACTATAGCGACAATACATAGTAATAAAAGTGTGCCGCAAAACCGAGATATGGTTGCCAAGAGTTCGTCTTCGGGCCAATCATCATTTTGCTTACCCATATATATAGAAACCATAGAAATATATGTACATAATTTCATTAGATAGGAAGTCGAAATTTAATCAAATTGATTTCAATGTATGGAAAACTAATAGGAATTTATTTCAACAAGCTTTAATAATAACTGATCCTTACTTTTTCTTTCTGCCTTCGAATCTGAAGAAATATATTAACTATTTTTGGTTTTTAATTGAATTGATTTTTAACAAATCATAACACAAAATTTACTTTATTCAAATTTTAGTTCGATTATTAAATAGAACACTTCGCATTTCGTTTGTTGTTCAAAAAAAGAATAGGTCGTAAATAAGACTTAATTTTGCAAAATATGTTTGTTTAACAAATTCATAGCAATCAAAAAAGACAATAGATGACAACAATCTCGTGTTAACGCTAACGGTATCAAATAGTTAGAAATGTTCTTATTTAAAATTTTGATTTTTTAACTCACATCAATGTCATAAGTGTTTGCAGATCGTATATAACGAAGATATCCGTCGGTAGGTTCGCTGGCCACAGTAATAACTTTGATTTTATCTGTTTTGGAATGAAAAAGAAGGGAAGGAAGAGTTTTAAAAAGATTTGCATATTATTTTATTATAGAACAAAGTTGAAAATTATTTTTATTCAGTTAAATTTTATTACAATTTGAAGTATATAATTTAAAGATGATATTCATTTGTAATAACATTTTACTTCACAAATAAGCATAAATTTTACCCTTAAATATTTTTAACAATGGAATTTACTGTTACTTTTTTAGTAAAGTGGGTCACACTAACACAAAGTCACAAACATACATACACAATCATATCAATAGCCGAATTTTGCATGTCAGGGACAACAGGTCCTGCAAAAAGCCTTGGCAAAATAAAGCGCAAAAGGCAAATTCCATGAACAAATCTAATAAAAAAGTATACGTACATGCATTAATTCCAAGAATTATAACAAATAAAAGCAAGTCAGAATCTGTTGCACATCATTCTAAGAGCAAATTCCGAGTGCCAACGACCGCATGATGCGTTCAAAGGCTGAAGGGTGGGGCATAAAAGGAATGAAACGTAAACAAAAACCAGAGAGAATAGCACGTACGTCTAATGTAAATGTGTGGGTGTACATTATGTATACATGCACACATAAATATGTATGTGTTGCATGTGCATATGAATGCAATTTAATTTTGTTTTAGTGCCTTTGCCTTGCTAATTCCAGTGATGAACTCATTGTTCTACTTTGTAGATACGTACCATTCAAATTTTGTTGGCTTGCATCTGGACCAACAACAACTTCGGGAGCAGCCTCAACGACAGTCACATCGGCATCCGAATCCGGGGCTCGCATAAACACAATAAAGAGCAGTATTGCCGCAAACCATAACGGTGTTGAAGAGTTATCTCTATTGTTTCTCATGGCGCGAGTTTTGCTTTAAACTATAAGCACACACACAAACACTTTTGAAAATACACAACTCTGTGTTAAAATAATTGTTGCATATTCTGCGAGGCAACATTAATTTTTTAACAACAGTTCACAGTTCTTTCTCCGCCGCACGACCGAACACAACAACGCAAATAAGATGAATGAATATGCGAACGGCGACCGTGTGTGGTAAGTGTTGAAAAATGTGCCCGACCGATAGGAAGACTTAAGTTATCGGCACGAGATTTATCGAACGATTTCGGCGCACAACTTAAATTTTATTCAGCAAAAATTGTATGCGTGCTGGATTACATTTATGTAAATAGTACATGAGTGTTTGGGGCATATGCATATAAATGTAGTTTATGATATATACAAAATTTACTGAGCGACAGAGTAAATATATATATATATATATGTATGTATGTATAATTTAAATTGATTATGCTTAGTTTGTCAACGCATCGAATTGAGCATATACACATCTATATTGTCTTATTTGAACAAAATGTATCAAAAATAAATGACAAATACAAAAAAACAAACGAAATGAAAACCTAATCATTATATCATCATCATCTTGAATTGGAGGTGGTATCAGTTGCGATGCTGGAGGTATGTGAAAATAACAAATTTCGACAGAATTTTTGCGAGGACTACAGCATGCCAAAACCCTTCGAGTAGTTAATTGCCTTAAGCAGGCGCTCTTCCAGCTTCTCCTTACTGCTATACTCCGGCAGCAGCAGCACATTGAAGCATGTGTGTGAAGTTGGCAAACGATCGCTGTCTGGTCCATGCCGTGTTATCAGCAAACGCAAACATTTCAAGCCACCAACTGGCACTCGAGCTGAGCCCGTGGTGAACTCGAGCAGCTTGCGCTTGGACTCGTGTGGCATGCCGTGTACAATGCTCCAGAAATCCTGCACGATTTGCGTTTCCTCCGTGTAGCCACCTTCGTATTCGGTTGAGTGTTCCAGCTCCACAAAATCAAACTCCTGCAAAAATCAAATAATAATTAAAAATCGAAATAGAATTAACTAAATATTCTGTTAACTAACCCGACTGCCGCAAACAAGCTTTTCAATCTCTTCCGGCCTAAAGAGTAACTTCAATGGTGACTCATCGGTAACCATTTCGAAACCTTTGCGAAAGGCATTAAACTGCTGCTGTATATTCACATTTAGCAGAAAATCACTGTATAGATTCACAAACAGTCGCTTGTTATGCTGACCCACAAGCACCTCGCTGCCATGTGGCACCAGTTCGTGCTCCACAAGCTCGCCAAACACATTGCTATAGCTGATCTTGAACGTCTGCTCAAAAACTTCTTCCATGTCCTGGCTTTCATAGTCGAGCATATCTTGCAAACTTTTGTACAACGTTGGACTCCAATCGCACAGATCGTAGAAGGTCCCTCGATAGCCCATCAACTTGCGATAGACAACCATGGGAAAGTTGACAGCTAGGATGACATTGTTGTAAATGGCCAAGCCAATTATAATTCCAATCAATGTAAATTGTGCGCCATTCTCAAAGGGTGTGGCGTTGAACCTGCAAGGGGTACGGTAGAAAAGTAATTAAAACAAAAATAGGAAGAAGAATCATTAAGAGGTACTTACCACATATTGTTGGTTTCATCTTGTTGCACAAACATACCAAAGGCTGGATTGAATATCTCCTCAACAATCAGTTGAAAAAACTCTTTGGATACGCCACCCTCATCAATGCCCTGCTCCCCAACAAACTCAACCACAAGTTGTTTTTTCAAATCCTTTGGATTGCTCATCGCAACCATTTCCAACTGCAATATAAATCACATTAGTAAACTATCAACTTTTACTTATAAAAAAACTCACTCCGATTAGTGCATCATTGATTAGTTGATCGCGTCGCACTGTTAGCTTGAGATCCGGACGCGCACCCTCCTGGCCATCCGGACCAAAATTGTGCAGTATTGAATAGAGCGAGGAATACCGTTCGCTATACATTCGCATCCGGCAGTCATAATAAAGAGCATCCACTTTCGTTGCCGGTGTTAGGATAAATGCGTACAGCATGAAGCAAAAATAGTTGGTATTACTGGAGCCCATTTCGCTCTCCATGGCCAAGGTCTTGTAGGATAGATAGTCCTGATGCATTTGTATGTGCTCGCTAAGTGCCTCATTGTAGAATTCCTCGAGTGGCACCAATGGACTGCGGCAATCAATGTACGACACCTTCAAGAACTTTTCCAACGGATCCTCAGCAAATTTTGGCATATGCGGTTGCAGCATTGAGCTATATGCAAACAAATCCTCACCCTCCTCAACGGCGGCGGCAGCGGCAGCAGCAGCTGCCTCACTTTCAGCCAGCTCCTGAAGTGGCAGTCGGCACGACGGTCGTTCCAGCACACTTGCCAAAATGTTGGCATAGAACACAATCTGAAAAGTCATCCGAGTGTTGTAGAAGTCACTCTACATTATATAACGCAACAAAAACTGACCTTAAGCACTTTGGTCACGCTGATGATATGCTCGTTTTCACGCACCGAATCCTCATCTAGGAGCACCTGTAGGGTTATTTGTTGCTGGCAGGAGGATAACAGCACCTGCAACTGATCGGGACTGTTTTCAGCCCAGATAAGTGCTAGTCGCGCCTGTGCCTTCAATGGCATTGTCGCAGCTGCCTGACACAATCTTGGGAGCACTCGATCCAGGTACTCCATATCCGTGACGCTATTGTTGGCCGTAGCTGCACGAAAATAAGGATTATTTTATTAATCGATCGGATTTATTTATCGGATTCAAAGAAAGAGAAAACTCACTGTTTGTGGCCATATCAAAGCATATGACAAGGCAATGGAGTACCTGCTCCCATGATTCCTGCGTATATCTGACCAAGCGAATGCAATCCGTTAGCTGGACAACGCTTGTTGTTAGACGTTCCGCCAGCGCTTGGCAGGGTGAGCCAAAGAGCATTCGTTTTATGCGACGCAATCCCACAAAATCCACTTTGGTGCCTCGATGTAGAAACTTTTCGTTTTGCTCATACCGGGATGGATCCATTGGTTCATCCTCATCATCGTCGTCGTGGTCGTCATCATCATAATCATCGTGGTCATTGTCATTATCGCCATTCGTATCGGCAGATTCTATTGTTTCATTTAGTTCGCCATCTTCGGAGGGTTCATGTTCATGGACAGTTTCCGCTCTTTGTGTGCTATCCTCGTCCTTATCATGTTCACCCTCCAATTGGCGCAGTTGTTCTTTGTTTAGCGCCTTGGTCGCTTTGGTCGTTTGCAAATGTCGAAGTTCCTGACCGGGTCGACATTTAAAGCTCTTGCTCAGACGCTCAACGCTAGAGAAGACATCATGAATGGCATGCTTAAGCCGATCATAGCTATCCGCCAGGACGCATTGCTCGTACAGCGATTCCAATGAATCAGCGTCAAGGAATTCTACTGGCATTAGAGTTGGAGTACAGGCACCCGAATCATTTTCACTTGTTGTTGCCGGTGGTGTAACCGTCTCCGCATCTGCCTCACCTTCCACTTCTACTGCTGTTGTCGTTGTTGCTGTTTCCGGCGTTGTCAATTGCAGCATATCGATGTGCATTGGCGGCCTTCTCGTACGATCTGTGGAACATTGCGGTTGCGACTGGGATTGTGTGCTTGTGGTGGTTGTGGTGCTGGCGGATGTTATGGTGCTGGTGGAGCTGCTACTACTACTACTACTGCTGCTGCTGCTGTCATTTGGTGACAACATATCAACATCCTGCAGGGGACTACTATACAAAGAGTTATTACGAAGGCTTCACAATGGATTATTATAACAGCTAACCTGTTTGCTATTGGCGCCAGCGCCGGCTTTGCACTGTCGCACAATTTAGCATCTTGTGAGAAAAGCTGGAGTGCTCTTGCCGCCACCTCGTTTGGTGTCATGGGCGCCACCTTGCCACTGGAGGCGCAATTTGGATTGCTGCACTGGGTATTACCGCATCCAGATTGCAACTGATGAAAATAACGCTGAATAAGGATACGAACAGCAGAACGTTTCATTTCTGGCGTTGCTCTGCCATTTCCACCTCCTGCTGCCCCTCCTCCACTTTGCAATGCTGCTGCTGCTGATGAAGTTGATGCGCTGCAACATTTAAATATACCAAAAGATACATACAATATATATATATAAAAATGTATATAAAACACATTTATTTTATTCGACAAATGTGCTACACTCACCTTGAGACGCCTGGCAACGGCGCCTTCTGTTGCTGCTGCTCATTTTCCTCGCCCCCGCCGCTCATTGAGCGTCCGTCTTTCTCCTACTCTGTCTGTCTGTCTGTGGGATTCAATAAACTAGCGTTGCGTGCAACACTTGTCGCTCCTGTTTTGCCTTTGTTTGTGTGTGCCAATTTCCTATTCAGACTATATGTACATATACATAGATGTGTATGCACTCACAAAAAAGGGTGCAAAAAAATCGATGTCGATGTCGATGTCCCTTTTTTCATTCGACTTTCGATGCCTGTTGTTGTTCTCCTTTTTTGTTTTGATTCCTTTACATTCGTAAACAACGTCTACTGTATGGCACAACAAATTCACAGTGTATTCCTAATTTAATAACTTCGCAAAATTTAATATTTATATATAGTTTAACTATTTGAACAAAAATTGTGTTTAGATCAGAACAGAGTGCCTTTAATATTGAAAATCATCAACAGAAAGTGTTGCTAACGCTCGCAAATGCCCACATTAAGTGCTGTAAAATATCTTAGCTGACTATCGACAGGGCGCCACTGATTTCTTCTTGGATATCGAATTTGACCAATACAAGCAGTTGCAAAATTGATTTGATAAGAAACATAAAGCAAATTGTTTGATTGCATTTGCTTCACAAAACATATTGAAAATCGACTAACAGATGCACGCCTGTTAAATAATTTTTGAATTTAAATTTTTTAAGTTTGCACTGTCAATCAATTGCAACGCATTTATTTTGCTCAGTGTGCCGTATTATTAAACTAGTGTTGACAAGTACGTGTTTGTTGCCGTATGACGACTGTTTTTATCAGCTGTGTCTCATATTTTGTTTGCTGCCTGTCGTCTGCCAAAATATAGAATAAAAACGACGACGCAACGCAGAAGAAGAAAAACCAACAAGCGCACAGCCGAAAGCAGATAAAAGAAAACAAGAAAGTAAACACATCAGTAAAACTGCAATTGCAAATAATATGAAAAGACATCAACATTGCGACTGAGCACTGCGACAGGTAAACAACAAACATTGCAAGTATGACGACGACAAAGTCGACAACGACGGACAGTGGCAACTGTCAGTTGCAGTTGCAGCTATGTGTGCGTGGAAATGTTGCATGGCAGGAACTACCGGTCCATTTGCATGCCGTGTTGCACAACAATCAACGGGACTATGAGAAATACGTATTCAACTACAGCTTGAAAAATCAGTTGCGTTTCCGCGGCAACATCGCCTCAAAAGTATTCCGGCAGGAGCAACGCTACTACGAACTGCTCATCCAAAAGAACGTCAACAGTCTGGGCATCTTTCCCTACCATCTGGCGGATATTGTGACCAAAGGTTTGCGCGTAACACCCTTCAATTATTATCTGGATGTGCTTAGTCAGCTGCTCCGTAGCGATAAAAGCTACGATACATTGCCAAATTTTACAGCAGCGGATTGTTTACGCATCCTTGGCATTGGCAGGAATGAATATCTGGCATTGATCAGTGAACTGAAGACGCATACGCCACGTACTCTGCTGTTTAGTGGCAAACCCAATCCTTTGGACTTTCTGCCACGATTGCCCGTGCGCATTCACATCGAGCCCTGGTGGCGTCTGGACATTGGCTATGTTCTGGAGACAGATATACGTGCGGTGTCGCCGGCAGAGCGTAGTTTGCTCGATGATCTCATTGACTTTGGTGGACAGCCGACGGGCAAATGCGATTATCATGTCGTCCAGAGTCTCTATCGCAAGGGACTCATCTATTTGGATGTGCCCATCAGTGGAGAGGATCGCATATCTATACCACCATTACGTAACTTTGTCATGAATCGCGTGAGTGGCGATTACTTTGAGAATTTACTCTACAAGATCTTCGTAAGCGCCGATGAGTACATGACCATTGCCGAGCTCGCTCAGATGCTCCAACTAGATTTGGACAGTGTTAAGCAGGCGGTAAGCTTCATTTGTCGCCTGGGCTTTGCCCAACGCAAGCAGACGGTTCATGAGACGGGCAAATATCATGCAAGCTGGATGAGTTGCAAGGAACAGGAGTTGCCACAGACGCCACAAATAACGCCACTCAACTATAATATGTATGCCAGTGGCAGCAATTTCGATTTGCTACCCAGTCCCAAAACGCCAAAGCTCGAGAAGGATAAGGACAAGGATAGTAGTTCGATTGGTTATCTATCGTCGGATGGGAATACAAGTGACTTTAGCTTTGCCAATACGACAACAAATCAAACCAACAACAACAACAATAGTGATGAACAGGAGCTGAGCTCCGAGCTTGAAGATGTCAGTGAGCGAACGACAACAACACAAGCCAAGCAAGCTGTTGCTCCCATCGCCGCCTCCGCAGCCTCCAAAAGTGGCAAGCGTATTGGCTTTCTGTTTGATTCCACGCTCACAGCATTCCTAATGATGGGTAATCTGTCGCCGGGCTTGAAGAATCATGCCGTGACTATGTTCGAGGTGGGCAAACTGTGCGAGGAGAGTTTGGATAGTTTTCTGGCTGAACTGGAGCAGGTCTCACTGCTAGATGCCGAAGGTGAAGGCGATGTATCTCGTTACTTTGCTCACGCTGTCATTCTACGTTCGACCATCTGCTCGTTGCGTCCTCTGTTGCCCGGCGGCTTGGACCTGTTGCGTCTGGAGTGTCTCGAGGGTTTGGATCGAGAGACGCGGGATCGTGTACTTGAAAAGAAGTACAAACTGATTATATCGGCAACGCCATTGACTGCCACATTGAGTCACATGTTTAGCATACCATTCTTTGGCCAATTTGTGCGCACTTCCGATGCAACACCCATGTGGAGCAAGCTATTCTATAATCATATAACGGGTAAGCACTTTCTTCAAAGCACAACTTTGAACATTTTCACTTATTGCACTTTTATTTTCGCAGGTTATGGTCCACCCAGTTTGCTGTTGTGTCGCGGCACGGTGCTCAAGTCATTGCCACGCCTCTTTCTTGGCTATGGCAAACTGTTGGTGAACATATTGCATTCGGATGCATATGTTCTCAACTCGGAGAACTTTCGCAATCTGAATGAACAGCTCAAGAACGGCTGTGTTCTATTGCAGGGCTATGGCATTCGAACGGCGGGCGAGTTGCATTATGAATCGTTTCCATTCGAATCAAGCGACGTTAGTCGTGCCAAATGGGCCACACATCATGCTGTGCAAAAGCTTTCCGAGCATTTGGATTTGCGTCATCAATGCGGCTATATAACATTCCTTAATACCGGTGTGCCCGATCTGGGTTGTGAGGACTATGAGCTAATGGTCAAACTAAAACAGCCAACGAGCAAAAAACTCAAACAAATTAATAGCAACAGCAACAACAAATCTAATGTGCCAAATACAGATCTTTTGAAAAGTCCCGATGAGAATCATTTTGCTGCGACACCGGAACATGGACCGGCCAATGATTATACCTCGGCGGATTGCAGCCAGCTGCTGGCCAGCGAAATTGCCACATGTAAACAGAAACAAAATCGAGCTGAGCTAATTTCCCAGAGCTCGGTGGAATTGCCTATTGGAGATGTCGCTGAACCTATGGCGACTGTCGAGTCCAACACTGAGGATTGGACACTCTTGGATGTGAATTTTGGTGTGCCGCTCTTCGATGTGGATACAAATACACGCATCTGTGAGCAGCTGGTGCGTCATCTGTGCAGCGATGATAATCTTCAAGCGTTGGCTGCCTCAAGCCAGCATGCCCAAAAGCTGTTCCTGGAATTTGTGCGTCAGTGCTTGTTCTTTGAGGAGCTTGCAACAGATGCGCAACATCGCGAGCCACTGCAACCAGCTCGACCACTGCCATATCCACGCATTAACCTAGCCTTTGAGAACGGACGTGTGGGCTATTGGAATGGTCGTTAGGATGTTTCCCCCCAACCATCTTCCTTACATTCCAATTGCCAGTACTAAAAAGCTAAAAAGTATTCCTTTTTGTATAACCTTAACGTATTTAACTCCGATTGGGCATTGTAAAGCTTTGAGCTAATCCAAAAATGAAAATACAACTTATCAGTTATTAGTCAGCCCCTACCACCTCCCCGCCCATTCCGCTTCTGGCCCAACTAATCATGCATTCCGTATAAGTTTTTTATTAGTTTTTTAAGTTCTGGCCGGATGTAGAACGCTATCGATCGATGTATGTCGGAATATATACTTGCTCTATATAGAAGTTGCATATTGAAAAATCGATTTTTATGTTAAATCAATAACATATATTTGTGTAAGTGTCTGAATGTAGCTGACTTAAAATAATATGATTAATAAATGTTTACAGCTGACTACAAATAAAAAAAAAAATATTGTCGAAAGAAAGAAATATTTGACTTTATAAGAATCTTGGGATTTGACTTAACTTGTCTCAATAAAAACAGGAACAAAGCAAACTAAAATCGAACTATAAAAAACTTGATTTATTTCCTCATTTATTATATATTCGAGTTTCCAATACGTCAACTTTAGCATTATTCCAATAGTGTACCAATTCGATTAAAGGACGTAGAAATATAAAATAAAATAGTTCAGCAATGAAAACGACGCTAAAGCCAAACATTAGACTCATAATGCCACCAGTTAGAGCTAAAAGAAACCAAAACCCAAAGTTAAATTACAATATTAATTGAATACGGTCACACTTACACATATATTCGGTTAGGCCCGTGTATGAAGATCTCACAGAGCTGCTAAAATAATTACGATCATGATAGAAATTAACAATCGCCAGATTTGATATAAGCTCCGCGGATAAGTTATTAAAGTATTGATTTTGAACCTTGAAACGAGGTTTACTCAATGAGACAGTGGGTATGGCAAAAGGATTTGGAAAATACTGAATTTCATGACAGCTAGTTAAGCATAGTTCCTTACACGCCGTTCGCACACTATTCAAAATATTTGATTCCGCACGTTCCAAACAATCAAAGTGTTGAATATGACAAACGGTTGCATTCCGGTAGATCAATGGTAAATCATATGGTATGCACTGGCAACGTTTCAAAAAGTACCGGGCATCGCATTCAGCTTCACAATTTCTGCGAGTGTAATACCTATAGAACAAAAGTTCCTGTTCATCACTAAAGATACAGTGTCGAGTTTTCCGATCAATGCTAAAAATATTTGGTACAGCCTCAAAGCTACTTGGTACGATTCGAAAGTTAGTTTCATGACCCAGCATTATGGGTAGACCCGCTTGCTTGAGACGCGGCTGATCAATGGAGTTATATAGAAGTACCTAAAGCAAACAATTGGAATAAAATGAATAGGTTATCGATTTATCGATTTGCCTACCCTAAAACCTTGTCCATTCGTAGACGAACAATAATAATCATCTTTGAAACCATTCAATACAATCTGTAGACCATTGGCAACACCAATTCCTATGGCACGACGTGGAGTAAATCTCGGTGGCAATTTTTTTGCATAGCCGCTTATGGGATGCCAATCGACAGCGATTTCGGCTAAACCCTGGGACGATGTGTATTCGCGTAAGGTTGGTGCACTAAAATTGATTACTTTTGAGTATTATGTATTGATCTTTTAATACAACTCTACCTGCGTTTGTATAGGTAATATGGATGCAGAATGTTGAAAACACAACAGAGACCCTGATCAACCAAAAACTCTCGAAATATATCGGTGCAGGGTAAGGTTCTCTGTCCAAAAGTGCAGGAAACAATCATTTCATCGCATTTTCGTGAAATATTTATAATAAAATTGGCGTATGTATCTTCTTTATTTCGTGGTTTTGTATTTTGAAAACGCGTAAAATTGTAATCCAGAGAGCATGTCTTTTGCAGCATTGCATATTCCAAGGAACCTCTATAAAAAAAAGATGTTTTTCTCAAGTATTTTAAGAAATCTTTTACAATTCTCCAAAATTACTTACGGTTGAAAATTCCTTACTTTGGAGTAACTTGCTTTATTCATGCTACATATAGTTATAGCTGGAAAGGGTATATCCTGTATCGGTGTCATTGTTGAACTTGTACCGATTATAACTGGTGTACTCTGCCATTTATTGAAAACATTCAGGGCAAGATTTATGGCCAAACAAACGACAACAAAAAACACTTTGCCAAAATAGAATTGTACCCATTTTGGTAAATGTTTATTCCAAAAATATTTCAATCCTTGCAACGATGTCTTTTTCAGAAATTCTTTTGTTCTTTTCTCGACACTTTTACAACATTTTCGAACAACCATTTTGGGTAAACTATTGCTTTACTTTACCGAAATTGGTTCTTTTATATTGTCATTGAACAAGCAATTACTTAATCGACTTTCTTTACTAATTGCTTGAGGTTTAATTGAAGGAAATCCTTAATGACTTTTTAGACCCTTTTTCAGCAGTTAAGAAAGTAGTTTAAGAAAACAATGTTAGGCTATAATATAAATTGGCACTTGGCTTTGATTTAATTTAGATTTTTTATGGCTGTTTACTACAAATTAATGATAAACCATCCACGACCCCACCAGAAGCACTTTCAGCTCCATTTTGCTTGACGGTTTGATTGGCACTCCAAGTCGAAGTACTGCTGCTACCACTTCTATGCCTGTGGGAGGCGAGTTGGGCGCGGGACAAGACACTGCCATCGCAACTAATACAATGATAATGTGTGTGCCTCAATGCATAGGTGCAGGTTGGAGAATCGCAGGATTCGTTGTTGGCAATCTTACGAAAGCCAGCCGATCTCACATACTCCAGTCTCATATGGAGCCGACGATGCGCAACAACCTTGTTCGAATCGGTGCAAACGTAATCGCATTTGCGACAATGAAAATGCGATGATTTCTTTGGAGCTTCTAGTGAAACGAGAAACAAAGAAGTTCAAGAAAAATATATAAAAAATAAATAGTGAGTTTAATTGAAATGAAACATAAATATTAGAGGTGAGTTTCATAAAGCCATGAAAGAAGAAATTAACACATCGCACCTACCTGTTGCCATTTGTGTATTCGATGCAGACGAAGTGGCATAGGGACAATTTTTGATTTCACAGCGCATATTGGCACGATATTGTCGAAAATCATCGCCCATTAGGGTGTCCATGCGTTCATGCCGCGCCGTATGTTGCACAAAGCGCGTCTTGTCACAGAAACTATAATGACAATCCCGGCGATTGCAATGAAAATGCGATTGATGATTCCGATAGCCGCATCGCTCAAAATTGCAATCCTCATTGAAACGAAACTTTAGATAGCCCAACGGAATTTCCTGATCCCGTAAACGTTTAACACCAGCTCGACTTTGAGCAGGAGCTGGTGTTAGAGTTGGATTTGGATTTGGTATTGTTGTAATTTCTGTTAAGGCAGAAGTTGATGTTGCTGTTGTGTTTGTTGCTGCCACAGCAGCTGCTGCATTGATAAGCAACATTTTCTGCTGAGCAGCCTGCTCCAACAGCAATCGCATATCCAATTGTCCGGCTGCCAAAAAACTGGGCAACAGCACCTGTCGCTGGTAAAGCTCGAGCAGCTGTTTAAATTGCAACAGTTTTGCATTGGTTTCCGTTTCGTTAGTAGCTGCCATTTCTGATTCCGTTACCGGTTCCATTTGCTTATATTGCTGGACGGCACGCATGCTCAAATCTTCCGGCTGATCAGACGCCATCACAACGGTTGATGGCTGTTCCACGGCTGCTGGAGCTGAGCCTGCATTTTCCGGATAAAAGGTGCCCGCTGCACGAACAACTACAAATTGGTGGGAATAAAGTTTGTAAAAAGTTCATAGAATTTATTCTTATTGACTTAACTTACCAGAAACTCTATCAAACTTGATGCTGGCGGCTGCTTGCGCACCAGGTGAGGGATAATTCAACTAAAATCAATGAAAAAGTTAAAGTATTAAGTATTGAAAAGTAAGAAAATATAGGACCATAATACTTTTAATATTCTATCAAGTATAATAATTTACTTGTTTGTTTGTGGAAATGGAAGATTTGAATATAAACTTTCAGTTTTTAACTCTAAATTGAACCTCTTTTTAGGGTGCACCGATGGTTCATCCCATGAGGGACTTTTAACATCTGAACTTTGAGATAATCTTAGTAATGTTAGTTTCAATAAATTCGATATCGGTGTTATATTTTGGTAATCATCAAGGATTTAATCGTAGGGTTTTCAAATTAAGCACATCTTCCTTTATTAAATATTTATTATAAGGATTTATTATTTATTTCATTTCTTCCTGCTTTCCAAGAGACTCTAACTTTATTCTAACTTTCCATACCTACCATAATCGGAGAGCTTAACTCAGTCAAATCCACTGTTGGAGTTATTTTAGTCCTTTCGCCACCGCCAGAATTTGTGCTGATCAAATTGGTTGAACTTCGTTGTGAATCCATTGGCCAAATGCGAGGTCTCTTTCGATTGCTGCGACTAGGTGTGAGATCGGTGGCAGTTGCAGCTGCACTTAAACCCGTTAACGTTTGCGTTGTCCCAGCACCAAGTCTCAAGGGAATGCGTTCGAACTCGGCGGCATCGGTAGAAGCAACAAAGTTGGAACTACCGGCTCCCGCTAAATCGTTCTTCTCCAACTTGAAACTAGTAAAAATTGCTTGAGGTGAGTGTTGGGCCTACAAAAAGATAAAGATATAAAATGTAAGGTAATAGTCGTGAAACCTTATTTATCATAATATATTAATATATATGTAAATCTTTTTTTGACAAGAATTTTTTGTTCAGTTTGTAATTTGATAATAAGATCATGTCAATTATTTAATATTCGTGGAGCTTCAACAATTTTTCGAACAATAAGAACTTATTCCATTCCCTTGCCCCCCCTTTTGGAACTATGAAAAATTTGTGGGCGTTTTTTCCATTGAATTTCTTTGGAATTGCTGGACATATGAATATTTTTTTTTGTCATAGTTTTCGGATTTATGACACAAAACAGTCGCAACCAGTTTATTATATCCGAAATTACGGTTAATGCTTATTGTTTGGCCCAAACTGTCACTATTTAAATTTTGTTCACGCATCAAAATCAATAATAATAATTAAAAATCCAACAACAAAAACAGCCATAAGCGAAATAAAAACCAAATACAATAAAAAAAAGAGAAACCACAAAAAATATTTTTTATTAAAAAAAAGGCAGTAAAATATTTGAATACTCTTAAAAAATATACTTTAAGAAACTAAAAAAAAAAAAATTAAATGTTACAATTAAGTTCGTAATTGATAATTTTAACATTTAATTTGATATGTTTAAAGTATATAAAAAATAATTTATCATACTTAAAAGTAGAGTAAAATAAAATCGCTGCAATATTTTGAGGGCAAACCATAATAATAATTACTCCAAAAGTTTTAATAAAAAAGACAATGAAACGTGTTTGGCTTTAACTGATAAGTTGATGTTGTTGTTGTTGTTGTTGCACACACGCACACCCGCATACATACATACATACACTCATTCATATAAGTACACACACCTTATATGATTAAATACAATACGTATATATATAGAGAAGTTATTGTAGTTGCGTTCATTCCTTTTAATCGTCAAATTCGATTGTCGAGGGCGGTCACCGAGGTGTGCTTAGTAAGTTTGTTTGAACAAATTAGATGTGAAACCTTTTTCTTGTATAAATAGAACTATGAAAAACTAAAAATCCCATGAAAATATCAGATTTTTTTTAAATTTTTGAATTTTTCTTGCTGTGGTAACAGAAAAAAATAAATTACAAAATGTTTCCATGCCAAATTTACTATCATTTATTGGTTCAGTTATCAAAAAAAAAGTACTATAAGTTTAAATAAGTTCAGATAAAAATCCACTTCAAAAGATGGAAAAACTTTTGAAAACATTTCTTTTACAATTTTAAAGATTTCAAAATAAACAAAGCCTTCTTATAAATATTATAATAATGCAATGTTGACCTACTTACAAAACTTATTTTACCTTAACTTAGTTATGATATAATTTAAGAATTAAGTTCTTCTAAGTTAACTTTTCCTTTACATATTCAAATGTAGGTCTTTCATACGCCAAAGCAGACGATTTGAGTTTATTTCCCCAAAAAGAATGAAAAAAAATTCAAATAATAATAAACCGAATACCGCAAAAGGCAATGGACAAAATATTTATTAAAATTATTCAATTCACACACAGACTGAAAAAAAAATTAACAATTGAATGTACTTGGCCAACACCTGCCCCACACCCGAGATCCCCAGCGCCCCTTAACTTAACCATGGCCAAGATATTGACGCGTGGGCTGGATAATCGTAAACACACACTTATACACACACACACACACACACACACACACACACACACACACTCACTCGCATTCACTTACGCATGAGCCGATCGAACTGGGCTCAAAAATGTAGAAATTATGAAAATGACAGTTAAAAGCACAAAACGTAAGACAGAGAGAGACAGTAAGAGAGAGAGAGAGAGGGGGTGTAGCGGGTTCGGAGGTGTGTTTAAGTGCCGACAGACGGGCAAGTGAAATAAATGCGGAAACACTCGTTGTCAATATTAATATGACGAATATGGCAAAAACCAAATCCGAAATGACAAAAAAAAAAATATTTAAAACAAAATAAAAAAACCTCAATTCAACACACGCCACAATAAAATAGCCACATTTGGAACCCCTACCCCCTTCGTCTCCCTCGTGCCCTTCTTCCGTCCACCTTCTTTGAAAGTCTATCAATGCAAATAGGCGCAAATTCCTAAATTACAACGAGAGTATGTGTGTCCAAAGAGAGAGAGAGAGAGAGAGAGAGAGAGAGAGAGAGAGAGAGAGAGATGTGTGTGTGTGTGTGTGTGTGTGTTTGTATATGTTGATATGAGTTAGGGCGCGTCGTTGGCTAGACAAACTTAAAAAGGAACAACAGAAATGGTACTAAGAAGAAGAAGAAAAAAAAAATAGTTTTTAACACAAATCAAGTAAAACTTTTGAGCCTTTAAAGTCAACAACTGATAACAAGTGAAAAAGGGCTTTAAATAAGTTCTTCGATTAATAGGATGTATAAAATAATAAGTGAATTTAATATATATTATGGTGTTCATAGTTTTCAGTAATAAAAAATAATCATAAACATAAAAAAACTCTAAAAAACCTTGGGAAATTCCAAGAATTCCAATGAAAAAATTATTTGAATCTCTACAAAAATGTTTTAAATAATATAAAAATACAGATTTCTAAGCCAATTTTATTAAGAACTTTATGGATGACAGATTTTGTACTCTTACTATATGAAGACCATATAAGAATTAAAGAACTTTTGTGTTTCTTAATAAATCTGCATCAAATTTGAACTGTTCATAAATCCTAGGTTATAAAGTATTTCTGCAGAATTTAAAGGCATAATTGAGGTGTCTATATAAGATAAATGATTATTTTCCCTCTTTAAAAATCATTTAAGCCCCTAAATTAAAGTAAGATATAGGAAAGAAAATCAATGAACGACATGAAAAGAGAGTTACGATGAAAGATTGCGATGATCAGAGAGAGAGAGAGAGAGAGAGAGAGAGAGAGAGAGAGAGTCAGAGATAGAGAGTGTTATTGTTTTTTACTTACACTTTTATAGACCTCCACAAATCGATTCTTTGGCGGTCTTCCTCGCTTGCGATTAAAAAAACCATCGATCGATGTTATTTGTGTGGGCAGAGCGGATAACTCAATGTTGCTGTTGTCACTGTTGTTGTTGGTATTTGTGGCATCCAGATCCGTTGGCTCCGTGCCACTTCCACTGCCAATATGTTCCATGTAGTTCGCCTCTTTCCCGATTGCAGGTAATTTTCCTTTTCTTTGAGTCTTTTGAGGGCACGTGCTGAAAGCGACACGAATTTCGAATATCAATTGCAAATTGATACGTTGGGAATGCAATTGGCAAACAGTTTTAGCCGAAAAAATAAATAAATATCATACAATGTGACTCATAAGCAGCTCATAAGACCAAAGGGGTTAACGCCGCACAGGCGCCAGTCAGCACAAAAACAAAAAAAAACCTCTGTATTCAAAGAAATCAAAGAACTCTTCTACACTCGGAAAAACTCTCTATTTTATAATGTTTTTGTCCACATATGAAAAATTGTTTTAAAGATAATATTTAGAAAATTCAAAAGGAAAAATTAAAAAAATATTTTTGAATATGTTTAAAATATTTCTTTAAATTCAAAATTAATTTTTTTTAGATTTAACAGCATTAATAACATTAGATTTAAAACAAAGCTTTATTTCCAAATTTTCAAGTTTTCGGTTTTGCAAAATTTCTTCTGACACCAGGATTTCAATTGAAAATTTTGAAAAAACAAAATGTTTTAGAAAAATTTAAATATTTGTTTTTCTTATTTAAATTGAAGAGCTCGTCGATTTTTTTTGAAGTGTAAACATTTGATTCATATTGCATAACATAACATAAAGTTAACTCTCAACTCACAGGTTGAAAGACCTGCCACAGTTTCAAAAGAAGAACGTGCAGAGAAGCATTCTTTGAATATCGCTGCAGTTGCATCAGTTGCAACATTTTCAGTTGGCCACCAACCAAGTTGCAGTTGCAATTGCAGTTGCTCCTTTTGGGCCTGGCCAATGTATAGATTTCCACGAATTTGTTTGCATATGGCTTATATTAAAGTTTGAAGATTGCATAAATTTTATAGTAAATGCAGTATTGAAATAACTAATCAATAACTGGAATGATATTTTTGATATATAAATATTTTTTTTTTTTGCAGAAAGATTTTTGATTTTAATAGAACAAGTTTAGTTTTGGTGTTGACAAAATAATAATTTAATATTGAAATTAAATCTGATCGAAAATTGATTAAAATATTATATTATTTTTTATTTCGATTAAATTGAAAATAAATCAATAAAATATGTTTCATTTCACAATCTGTTTGCTAATATTTGTAACGAATTAAATTTCCGGTAATACCAAAAATCAGCTAAATTTGCATTTTTAGCAATTCCCTATTTTCCTTTAACAAGCTTCATTTTAATGCCTTCCATTATTTTTTTTTTTTACATAATTAGTAACGTTTATCTAGTGGGCGATATTGTCAATTACATTTGCTGTGACTAATTGGATTAGTCCTTGCAAGCATTTTGTTTTTATACCCACATAGCGTCTGATTGCCATACATTGATTAGCTAATTCTGGCTGGCTTTTTAGTCTGGGTGCGCCCTGTGCGCGGAGTTGTTCCTGGCTCCGGGCGAGAGAGAGAGAGATAAGCGATCTGCATGCGAGTATTTTAAGTCATTTATTGGTATTCATATGAATTACTTTAAGCACACACACACACACACATGCTCAGTTATGTGAGTCAAAGAAATGCCGCAACATTAAACCACAAGGAGAGAGACTTAACAAAAGACTAGATTTCTGAGATTACGTTGACAAGCAGCTTTTCTTATCTGATATTCACATCACAGACAAAAACACTCACACAAACCGACACACACACACACTGACATAGAGATAGCGAAAAAAGAGCCTGCTTGCACCTACCAATCATAGAACAAGCATTATTTTATTCATTTACAGTAGGAAAATGCAATTAAAACACAACGCGCGAACACAAATTTCAAAAGTTAAAAGGAGTGCGGCACGCTAACGAAACGCGTCTGTTACCGCCGAGCATCGATAAACGAGTGACGAAGGTTGCGCATAAGCAGCAGCAGCGTTAAGCCGAACTTTAAACGTTGTGCTATCAGCTGATTGGCTCAATAAAAGCTTAGCTCAGGATCTGAATACTCTGAGCGGGAGAGATAGAGAGCCGGCTTGCCATTGGTCGCAATGCTCAAGCACGTGCGGTGTGTGTCAATGCTAATTACTTAGCCAACACACACACCAAAAGCACAGAGCAAAATAAACACAGAGTAGAAACATGCCAACGAGCTTTCAAACGCGTTTCTGGGCTTGTGCGTATTTATGGCTCGTCTCCTTAGCCTGTTAGCTTAGTTTTTGTGAAATTTAATAATAAAAAAAACCATTTACACAGTTAAAAAATTTGTTTTTATTTTTTTGTAGATTTTTATTTTTATTTTTTACTCAACTTTTACACAGAGAAAAATGAAATTGCAATTGTTTGCCATTGTTTTTTTTTTTTTGTTTCTTTTACATATATATATATTTTTGTATATATATATATATCAGATTTTGAATAATAAAAATTTGTTAAATTGCTAGAATTTGTTAAGCGCTACTAAAGTTTAAATTTGTTTGTTGTTTTGTTTTTTACATTCATATATGTATATATAATATATATATATACTTTATATTGTATATTAATATTGTATTTGTTTTTGTTTTTGCATTTGCTTTGTATTCTTCTTTTGCCTTAACGCACTTTTCACTTGATTCTTTCATGTGTGTGTGTGTGTGTGTGTTATAGATATAATATATGGAAATTGTTAAACATTATTTATAGTGTAGCTACTTGATTTACAACATTGATTTTTTCGTTTCTTTTTTTTTATTCCATATTCGAAATTTCTTAAGTTTGAGTATTTGTTAAATTGTGTTTAATTTTTTTTTTTTTGGTCTAATAACAAATTATGTTTCTAAGATTTTTGCATTATTCGGTGATTGTATCGAGTCAACAAAATTTAAAAAAATGTTAATATATATAATATTTGCTTGAATTCCCAAAAACTAAGTAAAATTTTTCGTATTTAATCACATGGTGGGATAATCGCTTAAATACATAGCTTTGAAATTTTTCTTTATTTTTTTTTAAGTATTTTTTTTTCAAAAATGTTTAATATGTGTGTGTTTTGAATGAGAATTGGGAGTTTCAAAGTAATACATAATGTGCTTTGATTTAAGTATGATGAGATGTTTCTTTTTTTTTTTGTTTGTTATTATATTATATAGAATTTTCTAGTATTTTTTGGTATTTTTTTCTTTCTAATTGTTCGGTTATTATTATTACATAATTAGTTTGTAGAGATTTCGAATTGGTTCCATTTTTCAACACACACACATACGCATTACTATATATACATATATAGTTTATATATTTATAGGAATATGCAAAAAGTTCTACAATTTAACCACACACATACACATACATATATATATATATATATATATAATTTTAATTTTGTTTCATAGCATCTGTGTACTATTTTGTTCATATCTATAACTAATTAATCATATATATTTCTTCGATTTCTTTTTGTTTTCGCTTTAGAGCATATATCATTATTGTTTACAAATACTTTGAGGAGCACTGGACGTGTCTAAGATTCAAGTTCTTTTTATACATTTTACACCCATCCATTTTTTGTGAAGAACGAACAAACCAAAAGTTTCAAAAACACGTAAAAACAAGAGCGCAAACATTTTACAACACTGAAAGCTTTGCGATCTACGATTTTTTGATTCTTATTTTTTTAAGCCTGGCAAATTTAAATAAAACAAATTGTTTAAGTGGCAAATTATATTTAAAAAAAATTCTACAAATTAAAACGTTTACAATTATTTATGTAATACTTTATTATTATAATTATTAATTTTTAAAAAAACGTATTTAAACCCAAACTTGTCAACTGTTTTTGTTTTCTATTTGCTTTGTTTGTTTTTTTTATATTATTATTATTAAATAGATCACATTCATGGTTCTATTTTTTTCACTTGCTTGCATAGTTTTTATGTTCACATTTTTAATTTTCGTTATTTGTATTTTTAGTTTTTAGTTTTTTAATACATTAAATACGCTTAGATCATGTTGTTCTTGTTGTTTTTGTCGCTGCTCTATTTACATTTAGGTGTTTTTTTTTATTTTTATTTGATTTGAAAAACAAATAGTTCAAAGCAATTTTAAAAAATTTGAATCTAAATGCGAATTTTTGTTTTTGTTGGTTTTTTTTTTTTTTGATGTATTGTTTGAAATACTCTTGCACGTGATTGTGTTTTTAAATTAGGCTGAGACTAATTTTTATTTTATTTAGAAAAAAAAATCAAAGCTGATTTGTGAGTAATATTATTTAGTATGTTCTTTTTGAAGATATCTGCAAGAGTATTTTTTAAATTATATTTTTTTTAAACGAGATCTTTTTTGGGGTATGGTTTGAAAGAATAAATAAATTCTGTATTTTGTTGTTGTTTTTTTTTTTTGTTTTTTTGTGTGTGCATAAATTATTTAAAGGTATTCTAGCTTAAATTTGTCAAATACTTGATTTTGAAGTGTTTTTTTTTTTTTGCAGCTTTTTATACATAATTAAAAAAACAATGTTACAATCGGTTTTTTGACAATTTGTTTAAGTTTAATTAAATTGGTTGTTTTTAGTTATGCTACGCTATAAATTATTTTAAAATTTATTAACACAGATGACTTTATAGATTTTTCTTTTGCCCAAACATTTGCTTTAGTTGCCCAATTATATTTTTTTACTTTTGCTTTAACATTTTCTTCTTGTTCTAAATTTAAATTTATTATTGTTTAATTCATGCCAATTGTTAAGTTCTGTCATTTTGTTGTTGTTGTTTTTATTTTTATTTTTATATTTTTATTTTAATTGTTTAATAAACTAAACTACAGTTAAATACACAGCTACACACATTGAATTCTTTGCTTTTTTGTATTGAATTTTTGTTTTGTTTTAATTTTAAAATCTTAAGCTAAAAAACACATCGATTATTATAAATATTTCATACATATATATAGTATATAACTATATTTAGAGACAAAGTTTGGAACTCTGCACAAGAAAAAATTAGAGTTAATTATAAATTTTACAATTTAAAAAAAAAACAGATTTTTCTTTGAAGCAAATTAGGTGGAGATTTCTATAGAATTTTTGTGACATTCATTTTTTTTTTTATTTTTTTTAGTTAATACAAATTGGGATCTTGATTTTGAAATGCTGCTTTAAGTATGTGTGGGTGTGTGTGTGTGTGTTTTTTTTTAATATTCATAATTATTATACATAATATCACATCAACTTTGTTTTTTTTTTTATTTAACTTTTGTTTCCGCATCTTCTTCTCTTCGCTCAACATTTTCTGCCTTATTGTTCTTTACATATATATGTATATATAAATTTGTATGTATGTGTATAGAGATTTTTATAGCCTAATAAGATCGTGAAGAAAAAACATACATACAATATATATCCATAAGTATATAGATTGATTTTTGTTTTTTTTTGTTTTTGCACATACTATTTATGATGATCAACTACCACATTATAAAGAATTTTATCTCTCTGATACACATACTCTCTCTCTCTCTCCTTTCTTTCTTTCTGCTTATACGATTAATACTCTTTTCTCTTAATTTTGGAGGTTTTCTTTTGTTTTACTTCTTTTTTCTTTGCTTTTAAAAACGGATAACCAGCAACCGTTCACTGAGTGAAATATTTTTTGAATTTGTTTTTCTTCCTTGTGTTTACAATATTTTCAATATTTGTTTGTTTTGTTTTTGTTTTGTTTTTTTCAAAAAGTTCCTTTTTTTTATAAGCCAAAAAGTCAGTCCAATAAGAGTTTTGAGTTGCCTGCAACTGCAGTTGATTTGTTGTTTTTTTTTTTTTAAGTTTTTTTAGGTTTTTGTTTTTTTTGTTATGCTTAAGGTTTTTTAGGTCTCAAAATACATCATTGTTCTTGGTTTTGTTTTTCTGTTGAGTTGATTTGTTGTTGTTGTTGTTGATTTATTTATTTTAGTTTTTTGCAGGATTTGTTGAATTGTGGTCCAAAGTTTGCCTCTTTATGGGTTGTTTTGATTTGTTTTGTTTTTGTTTGTTTGTTTTTGGATGGGTTTTATTTTATTGTGTAAAAGACGTAGACGTGGGGCTTACAAAGTAAAAGCTGCTGTTTTCCTGCTTCTTATTTTTCTTGTTTTTCTTAATATTTGTTGTTGTTCATCATTTACCTATTCGGAGGGATTGTGTAATGAGTTGAGAGCAGCGCCACGCCCACATCAACGCCCCCCACAAATGCATGCCTCATGGTGTTGTATCGTTGTTTTTTTTTTTGGCATCTACTCGGAGGAGTAGAGCTTATTCTTGGTCAAAGTAAAATCGGGACTGATCACAATCGTATTGCTGCGAGTTAGATTCCTGTGCAAGCAAGAAGAAGAAAGCTTTAGTATGGATTTTTGATGATTAACAGTTAGTTAACATGCACATACTTGATAAACTGCGGCAGTAAGGAGGTCCAGCCGCTCTTGTCCTGCTTCAGCGTTAAATAAAGCTCAAATATGGACACAGTGTCCGGGTCCACTTTAAACGAAGCAATGCGTCTGCAATGGAGAAAAATTTGCATAAAATATCTGTAAACGTTTGTTAATGATCTCCACCACACTTTAACTCACCTGACGTTATTCGGCTCGCTCTGAAATTCAATAAATATAGTGCAGGCACGCTCACCGCACGGCTCTCGCTCCGACATGCGTATGATTTCGGCGGCAATGCGCTGCATGAGATCGTTGGGCAGCGTCACCTCAGTGCAAGCGAGATGAGCGCTCTTCGCCTCTCGCAGCTTTTCCTGCAGCTGCTGCGAAAGCTCAAGCCCAGCACTAGCGCTCACATCGTCACAGACTGCGGCTGGCGTCGACGCTGGCAGCGGCATGTAACCGATATCAAAATTGGGTGCCATTGTGGCTGGAGGTGGCTTGACGGACGCCAATGCTGCTGCGGCTGCTGCTGCTGCTACAGCTGCTGCTGATGATGTTGAAGAGGAGGAGGAGAGTCGTGGACGTGTATTGAGCGATTGATGCTGACGCATGTGCAGCACCGAAGCCGGATGCCCATCGACAACATCAACATCAACATCGATATCCACGTTCGCCACGTTTACGTTTACCTCGTCCGCTGGCAGCGCAGTTGCTGCGACGCCCGTTACTGCTGGTGCCGTTAGTGGACTCGTCCAGTCTGCAAGTGTAAAAAGGAGATTGAGGGAGTGTTTTTTTTTTCTTTTAGTAACCACACATCGACCGGCAAATACCACAAAACAAAAAAATAACACACATACAAACAAAATTAAAACTGGACTAAAAGAAAACGAGAAAAAAAAACAGCTGATGTCTGCGTTGCGCCACCGGCAAAAAGCCTTGCAATCACTCACATAAACCAGACTAACACATACACAAACACACATTCGGCTCTCTTTCTCTCTCTCTGCCTTGTCTTGCGCAAGCTTAAAATTGCACTCATGGACTCTGCGCAGGCTGGCCAAAACACTCAATGCTTCCAGGGCACGGGGCGGGGCGGGTTGAAATCACCTGGCAACAACAGCTGGAAAATCAGCCGTTCGCTTAAAGCGCACCACTACTCTCCCCTCCGCCCAGATAACTATTCTCTTCACAAGCAGCCATTAGCACCCAGTGGCGAAAATGCCCATTATGAAATCGATTTCATGTTAAACACTTTGTCAGCAGTGTGTCCAGAAGAATCAATTACCAGCTGGGCTATTTTCTAAAGCCGATGGCCGCTTTGTGGGAGAAGTCATCGTTAGCCAAGTGGCATCTGTATATTGGACTGTAATGCACGAGCTATACAACTTCAAATTGAAAATTGTATTGATTTTAAATGCACGTGTTCTACGACTTGGAATAGAAAATTCACATTATGCTGAACATGACTCGACGCTTACCAACATAGAAGAAAAACTGCGTACACAAGTTCAGCAAAGTGTACTGAATTACTTTTGTAATGCATGTTGTGGTTGGGCCTTATTCAGCTTTGCGCCACTGGGTAGTGTGTTGAGCCTGCTGTTTTCCCTTCACCCCTCTTGCTTTTTATCGTTTCGGTTTATGAGGCCTCATCGTTTTCAGCTGACGATTGCGCGTCCGTCCCCCATCCGTTTTCTTTCGTTCGTTAGTCAGCAGTTTCTTTTGCCTGTGCAGTCCGCTGCGCTACAATTCCCTTCTAAGTCCCCGCAATCCCCTCGCACGATGGCCTTACCAATGCTTTATGTGTGTCTTCGCTTTGCCTTGTTTGCCTTTGGCTGAACACAGTTTTTATTATTATTATTTCTCGTGCTGTTATTTTAATGCTCAAAGTATACAAATATACAAAATGCTAAGCTGAGCGCACAGCAGCCGCACAGTGAACCAAAGTATGAAATTCTTGAGAGATTTGTATATTTTATAATAATGTTCGTATTTGTTTGCAATATATGTATGTATGTTAGGGGAATCATGTTGTTTCGTTCAAATTTAACAGTTCAATATTTTTGTTCAATAATGTTCTATGATTTCTACCACTGTCACTCCAAGAACATGCAAACATATGTACACACATACATACATATGTATGCAATGTGTACATAAACAAATACATACATATGTATTCATATTTTGGAGTATGTTTATTTAAGGTGCCAGTGCAGAATGTTAATAAATAAAACAGTTATATATCTAACTGTTGTGCCATGCTTTGTAATACACACAAATTAAACACTTGAGTTGACTCGACGATGTCATGTAATTAGCGCTGAAACTCTTTAAGCTACATTCCCATACCCCCCACCCAGTTTGCAAGCAATATACACCATAATACTCGTTCTTCACTGCATAAGCTGAATGGATATGTCTCTCTTTGTCATTCTGCCTCTCTGTCTGTCTTGTTAGGCACACCCGCGTAATTAAGAAATTAACGGCACATGTTTGCGGCTCTCTCTATGTTTGTATGTATTTATATATGTGTTGCTGCTTGTGTCACTGTGTGCACATATACACGTGTTTGTCAAGTGCTGCATGAAAAGGGTTTGTGTAAACTTTACACTGCAAAGTCAAAAGCGAAAGCGAAAAGGAAACAAGCAAACGACCGCACACACATATTTAATTACACTCGTACATAGACACACACTCACATGCATTTACATTTGATTCATCTCTCCCCCGCTTCATGTCTTCTCTATGACTGCGGTGGGCACATCACGCGACATTTGCGGCTGCTTGTTTTGTGCATTCAAAATCGGCAATAACAACAGCAGCGCAGAAGAAATACAATAACATTACCAGCCTAGCAACAGCATCATGTACACATTTATGCATGTGTGTATGTATGTACATAATATGTGCAGTCGTTCTTACATACAGACACATGTACATATTTTAGCTACCTGCGACGAATGTTGAAGCTATGTTTGCATTCTTTGTTGTTATTGTAGCGCCCGTTGTCTGAGCAGCAGCAGCAGCAAACATCGAAATCATCTTTGTAAGTGCACACGGGAGTGACAGAGGGAGAGGATGGCTGGCTTAAGTTTGTGCTTGTTGAGATTGCATTATGCTTTGTGAATTGTGCGTGCCAACGTGTGTGGCCTTGTGTCGAAGTTTTCGTTTAAATGTACAATTGGTACAAGTGCATTAAGATACCATAGAATGAACACTTCAACGACGCGACAAGTCCGCGTTGAAGAACGCTTCTTAGAAGAAACAATTTTTGGAGCACTCAAATTCACATTAGTAAACAACGTATGAATGGCACGCGCTTTGTTTAAACACTGATCAGCGGACAAGTCAGTGTGACCCAAGTGCAAAGCATAGAAAATCCAAAGATTTAAATACCAAAGATTAAATTAAACAAATAGCATGGTAACGAAAAAGTACAAATTATTCAAATTAACTGTTTAGATAATTTTGTCAATTTTATATACATACTACCCTAAATATTTGCCAAATATAATTCCATGAAAATGAGTTAGCCATTCATATAAAATTAACGGATATTTAGATAGAAGAGGACAGCAATGAGCATAACTAATTTTCGTTTAAACGAAATTAAGTAATTTATTTAAACAACATTATTTGGGTCCTAAATTTTCCAGATTGTATAGCATATGAATATGCATGACTGCCTACTCGGCACTGATGCATGTGCATATGTCTGTGTGTTTGTGTGTCCTTCGAAAATAAAATTGCATGCGCTCAGTCAGTCATGAAATTAAATTGACTGCAAATACACACATTACGGCCAACGTGTGCGAACGAGACAGACAGTCTGAGCTGATGTTGCTGCTGAAGCTTTCAGGTCTGCCAGTCAGCGAGGTGTGCATATGAGAATGTTTCTGGCATGCCTGCCTGCATGTATGTATTTGTGTGTGTTTATGTGACGACATGTTGTTGCATGTCGTCGTTCGTCGTCAACATAAAGCTTCTAGCTCTCCCAGTCTGCCTGTCTACCTGCCTATCCAGTGTTGGCCCCTTGTCTAATATTTTAAAGCTAGCTTAAGCTAGTTACGTATATGCATATGTTTATGAAAGAAAATCATCAAAGTTTTTGCAAAATTATATTTCTGATTTAAATTCAATAGGAAATCATACACTAAAAATCATTAGTCATTTTCTTAAAGTTACTTTCATTGATTGGATTTGCAGTATTTTTGGCTATTTTCTGCTGAGTTTGCTTTTTAATTTGGCAACACTGTTGTGCCTACCTCTCTTAATGCTCTCTGAGGACCAGCTTGGTGTATTCTTGTTGTTGTTGCTTACTTTGCTTACTTGCTTGCTTACGCCTTTGGGAGATTTGGTATTTTTTCGGCTGGTTTACATATACGCATACACATACACATACATACATGCAAACATCTCCCCAGTGAGCCAGCTGGGTTCATGTTCGTGTCTAATTTGCACGACTGCAAGTTTAAAGTGACAGGGATTAAAACAGGATGTTGCATAATCCGCACGTCAGACACACATGAACAGGATATGCTTGCAGGTCCTCTGCCCCAAGCGCGCAAAAAAAAAAAACAAACTAAACAAAACACACACACACACCAAAAAAGTAAACATAAGACAAGCACGTTGCACAAAAGTGCATAAAGCACACAATTTTTGTATGTTACAACCCCAACAAAAAAATGGTTAGTACAACCATATAAAAAACCAATAAAAAATAAAAAACGCATGACTACGTATATTTTTTGGTAAAAATTGTGTTTGCTTTTTAGCGCAGAAAATATGGAAGATAAATATTTGATTTTATTTATTTCAGAGCCATAAATGTATTGCTATCGAAATATTAGCCCTGAGATCATAAAAAAAAAACTTCTAACAGCAATTCAATCAAATCCCTTGAAAACTAATGCTTTACAAAATCATCTTTTCAATTTTCGTTTAATGTTCGAAAAAGAAAAACAACATCAAATAAAATATTTTCATGTGCTATAAAATTAATTGAATCACGAAATGGGCCATTAAGCTCGAAAACAAAAAATTAAAAACAATAAAACACCAAATGTTCGAAGCACATTAAAAATTTTGTAGTGAAAATGTTTCGTAATGTGTTTCAATAATAAAAACAACAACATTATTTAAAATAAATGAGCATTTCAATGGGGAATAAACGTTTGTTTTTTTAAAGTAATAAATTCGGATTTTAAACGGCAAAACTTGTGTAACTTTAAATTAGAACATTTGAAAATTTGTATACACTTCAATTAAATTTTGATTTCTCTTTAATAAAGAAGAGGCATTTTTCGCTTAAAGAAACTTTTTTTTTGGTAACAAAATTTATTCTTCGTAAGCAAACATCAATTTTAGTACCAAAGATTTGAAATAAAAAAAGTTTTCTTTACTTTGTTAAATATTTGTTCACAATCGCTGTATGTTTTTTTAAGTCTTCACTTTTATTATAAATTAATTCAAAGCAAACCTTAAGAGACGTAAAATTTTTATTTGCTTTCAAAGTGGTTGAATAAATTACAACCCAAGGCTTTACAACTTTTTATGGCAAAGTTACATACATAAAAAAAACAACAACATGGACATTAATTTTTACTTTGTAAATTTTATTGAAACACGATTTCTAGCCGTAAAACCTAAAGTCAAATTTACCAGCGGGAATTTGGTTTTATCTATTTTAACAGAAACTTTTTAACATTTTGAATAAAAAGGCAACAACTTTCACGCTTATTTTGATATAGATTTTTAAATGTATTTTCTTGTAATGGACTCACCTTTAACTTTTGTTGTACCAATGACACCAAATTGTCCCTGAATGTGATTTTGTACTGACAGCATTTCCATCTTCATTTCAAATTGGAATTTTTGTATCTCACTCGTTGCGCCGTTGTTTCGCCCAATTGGATTTTTGTTTATCTTGTTGTATTTTATTATTTATGCAGCATTAAAGTTGTATTATTATTATTTCTTGATTGGTGTATTTTATGTTTCATCTGCTTTTCGATGCGTTTTTTTTTTTGTGAGTAGTTGAATTGAATGTGTGTGTGTGTGTGTGTAAGGTTGTGTTTTGTGTATATAAATTTATGTATTAGAAATGCACTTTAATCACAAGAATTTGATTTGATTTTTGTGTGTGTGTGTATGTGTTTGTTGTTATTGTATTATTAATTATTATTTTTTTTTGTTTTTCACGTTTTTACGATTTTATATTGTTGTTGGTTTACGGCACACAATTTTCTGACTGAAGCTATGGTCTCTGTTCTGCGATTTTATTATTCTCTCTCTCTCTCGCTGTCTCTGTCTCCGTCTCTCTCGTTTGCTCGTTTAACAAATAATTGCAAAAAGTATCAACAACTAAATTTGTTATTCTAGTTTTAAACATTTAAATTTTTTAATACATTCTAAAAAAAAAGCCAAAAACTGCCGCCCGTTTCAGCTTCCAACTCGATTTGCTCTTCTCTCTGTCTCTAACTAAATCTTTACGCACAGCACTTTTAAAGTTGATTTGTTGTAATTGTTATTTTTGTGTTTCGCTTCTTTTTCTGTTTTTAGCTTGCTTGACCAAAAAAGGAATTTGCGAATTAGTTACAAGTTCTATGTATTTGTATGTGAATGGCGAATGTCTACTGCTGCTTGCTGCTTGCGTCGTTCCGTCCCCGTGCGTGCATCGAGTGGAGCTGTTGTATTGCGTGCGGCGGCCGCTGCTTGACTGGACGTTGAAATATACAGCGATAATCTACGATGGCTCGGTTGCTCACTCTTATTTGCTTCTGCTGCTGCTGCTGCTGCTGCTGCTCTCAACTCAACACAACACACAACTCAAATCAAGTTAACTCAGCTCACAGCTGTGCATGCAGCTGTGTGTCTCTCTGGCTCTTCTTCTGTCTCGGCGTATGCGTGTCTCTGTGCTTATGTGGGTGAGAGAGCAAGTTGTGCTGCCAGCTGAGAATATTAAGCTTGGTACAACTACAACAACTACAATATATGTAAGTTCAAATGTATGTGTGGAAGATGGACGACACAACAACAACGACGGCAACACAACGGCTGACGGCTGACGACGGCTGAGAGGAGAGCTTGGGCGGCAACTTCTGTGGCGGAGCAGTTTTCCAAAGCTACTATCCGGCCGGCGCTATGCGCTCCTGCTTTTATACCAAATTTTCCGACAGCGCTGCGCTGCTGGCGTCACTGCTGCAGCCGCTGCTTCTAATGCTGCTGCTGCCAACGAGTGAGTGACTTTTCCCCTTGGCCGTGAATTGCCATTTACTGTTTAACTCTGTTACTGTATTGCTCTGTCTCTGTTGAGTGATTTCCAACAGCTGCACTCGTTTTGTGTGTGTGGCAAACATATGTTGCCATGCGGCGTTCACATCAGCTGTTGTTGCAATGCCAACTTGCGAGTTGTTTTAATAAAGTTGCGTACTCTCTGCACTCTGCACTCTACCCTCTCACACAGATTGAACTCAAGAGAGCCTCTCTTGAGCGCCATGCTCTTAAGCTCAAGAGCATTTTATTGCAAACGACTCAAGAGTAAATGCGATTTTGAGCAGCTGCTCAGTTTTGTTAAAGATTGAGTTTGAGTGCGCTTCTATTGAACTCATTGAGCTCAAATTGTGTTTTGCTTGGAGTTTTTTTTGGTCTTTCTTTCACTTTGTGTGAAAGTTCTCAAAGTAGCAAAAGTTTAATATACAAAAGTTCTACTTTTCAAGCTGTAGATTATTTAAATAAGAGGACTTCAATATTTTATAGCTTTTGAGTGGGTTGATTAGTATACAAAAAAGTGACGAATATTAAGATTGAGATGAAAATAAAATTTAAAAAGGTTTTGTAAAATTTAAAAAAATAATTTTAAAATTAAAAATATAATTTTATCGAACTACATAAAAGTGGAATTTAATAGAATATTAAAAACTTATATTAAATTAATTTGCATTTTTTTATAAGTTTTTTTTCTATATACATATTATGTTTTTATTAATTACGTTTGAGAAATTATATATTTGGTTACTTATTGATGTTAATGGAAAATTGTTGCTGTCAACAACATTTGGACACTAAAATGGGAAGTGAGAAAAAAAGGGCGGAGGCAAAAGAGTGTTTTGGGACTTTGTCGTATTTAGGTTAAATCCGTATGTATGTATGTGTGTGTGTGTGTGTGTGTGTATAAATCGTATATTTGATTAATTGTATGCCACTGACTTTTATCCTCTTCGACATTTGTTGCAACCAACAACTGAACAAGGGTGAGTAAAGGGGGGTTGGTTCACTGAAGGCCTTTAAAAAACTTTGGCCATGCCACACGCTGAGCTCCACCCAAATGTGGCAATTGTGTTGTGTAAACATTTTTTCAGCATTAACTAACATGTGTAAATCCAGCAACTACCCCGCTGCCCAACCAACCCCCGCCCCGCCCCACCACGCACACAAAAACCAGAACAAGTTTATCTGTGTTTGTGTGTGTGTGGCAAGAACTTTGAGTTCCACTAGCCCAGCTTTCACACAGTTTTGCCTCGCCCGCCCGCCCGCAGCTTCATCTCAAAAAGCGTCTTTTGGCTAACGACGCAGTGACAAATAGCCAAAAGTGGCAAGGGCAGGTGGTGGGCGGGGGGGTGATACGATGACTGGCCAACACCATTGTCGCCATTTTTTCATTTTTTATATATAAATGCATGTTTGTATGTATTAAGATGAATTGTTAAAACAGTGACAGCTCCTGAGTTCCTGAGCCGAGGCAAGCTTTTTACATGTTTCCCGGACAAAAAAAGAAAAACCCCAAAAAAACCAAACATGAAAATACTCCCGAAAGAAGAACGAGAAAAAGATTAAAATCCCATTTGATGGCAAATCCACATACACAAGAGAATACCAAAAAAAAAGTGAAAAAAGCATCCGTAAAACACATTTAACTGTACATTGTTTTTTTCTTTCTAGTACTTAAAGTCCCCATACTGACCAGGTTTTTTTTTTTTTTTATTTACTAAAGCTTAATGTTATTTTTTCTGGTAAGTTTTTTTTTAGTTTCCGAGTGAAAAGATGAAAATCGTAATAGCAAAAAAACTTCTCCAAAATTTGGGGTATTTTGACTATTTTTAATATACCATTAATTTCTTGCTTATACTTATATGAATACCTTATAGATCTTGATGAAGTTTTCACTGTTGAGAAATATTATGCAACTGTTTATAAAGGTAAAACGGTATATTCACATTTGCCTCTTTTATTGATATCGATTATTATCGATGTATGATAAGGAATTTGCCTCTCTTACACATTTTCAATTGATTCAGATATACAATAAAATGCAACAGTTTATTGACACTTTTATTGATATCGATTATTATCGATTTACGCTACAGATGATTTCCGCCACTAATGTAAGATTATTACAGTCCCTCTTACACATTTTCAATGGGTTCAGTACATAAATAATGTACAGTTATATTATATAATACATCTGTTTATAAAGCGAAAGGGATATATGTATTATTTGACACTTTTATTGATATCGATATTATGATAAAGATGATTTCCTCCGCATTATTATACCCCTAAATACACATTTTCAATGGGAATACAGTTTCTGACCATTTGCTATTCGCACTTTTTTTTTTTAATCCAAATGTCTTAAATCGAAGTAAGAAGTTTTAGTAGTTATGGATTTTAAGCTCTTATTGTAAAGCTGCTTTTCTATGCTTTATTCCATTCACAGATACAAAGAAAAGTAACACAAAAGTTTTGCCAAACAATTTCCAAACTCAACACTCAACACACACACACACATAAACTTGTAAGCTTTACTTTGGAAAAGTGTGCGAAACATCAAAGGGTCGATTATTAAAAATGAATTCCGCTAAAAGCTCCAATTGTTATGTGCAAAAGGCACTTAAGCTTCTTCTTCCTTGGTAAAGGCAATCCTTTCATGCTTTCTAAACCAAGCTCAAGAAAAACTACAAGCACAAAAATATATAAATACAAACAGGTATGTATGTGCATGTGTGAGCATGTGTGTGTAGGTATGTAATTGTAGTTCATCGATAAAAAGCTAGGTAAAGTAAGAAGAAGAAGAATACGATTCAACGATTCAACGATTCAAAGAGCCCTTCGAATGGACCACTTAATGCGCTTTTGTGCAAATGCGCTGTGCTCCCAAAACGCGAATATATTTTGTATTTTATGTTTGTTACAGACATACAGATACCCTTACTATTTGGCATTTAAAACTTGTTAGTAAACGAAAATAATTTTTTGTTTAATTTAAATACATAAAATATTATTTTTTAAATAGAAAGCGATTTAATTTGAAGCTCAAAACTTTTTATCATTTAGTCTTACTACTAAGCATCGATTTTTTAAAAATTTGTGATAATTTTAATAATACAAATCGGTTTTTCGGTCGTTTCACACAACAATGAACTATTTTTTTTGTACAAAAGTAGAATGTTATTTTTTTTAAAATTGTAATACTTCTTTTTTTTACACTATTTCTTATAAAAATGAATTGTTATTATAAAAAAGATTTGAAAACTTCAGTTTATTATTTTTTCTAAAGGAATTTTTGCATCTTAACTTATGATTCTTAAGAAATCTAATCGAAAAATAACTGAGCTTTGAAAGCTTCCTTAAAAATTAACTAAGGTTTCAGATCAAACGAGCTTTGTGGTTAAAATCGCATTGAAATAAGCTCCAGTTTCTTAACAGGCACAATTAATACAATCATAAATTTGATCCGATTTTTTTTGACGTAATGTATCAACAAGTTTTAACTTCAAAACATTTTGAAAATAATATTAATCAAAAGTTTTGAAATTTATTGATTTTTAGAAGTTTTACTTAAGTTTAAGTACATACTTCACTTATACCATAAATAGTGTATTCAATATTCGCCCTATTACCAAAAAAAATAGTTGTCTTGACTCTGATTGTTGGTTGCTTGATAATGCGTTGCACGTTTCACCAATAAAACAACAACAACAACAGCAACAACTAGAAGCAATCCTTTAAGTTTCGGTTACAACACAATCGTAGTTCGGCTCTTCTTTCCTTTGCAACCCGGTACACCCCTCCCCCCCACGACCACAAAAAAACCCCTTTGCCCTAACGTTGGCTTTTACATCGATTTTCATGTGATTTGTGTAGACGTGTTTGGTTTTTATTGATTTTCACTTGATTCTCTCCATATGCTTAAATATACTTAAGTCACTACGTGCACATTTCTCTATCTCTCTCTGTCTCTCTATCTTTCGTTTCTTATCTTCCCTCTCATTTTGCACCATTCCCAATGGGGCAACCGCAGCAGCAGCAGCAGCAGCGAAGGAAGCAGCTCTAATGTCAGGATCATGCGAGGTTATCAACATAATTTCTACTCGTGCCACATGCCTCATCTACCCGACCCCTCACCCAACCAACCAACCAACACTAAAGCTCAGACCATATTCCACATGTTTCTAGTTTATGATGTAGTAAGTTTTTTTTGTTGCGCTCGTTCAGTTTTGTGGGAATGACAAGGAACGGAAAGAAAAAGATGAAGAACAAGAGCAGGAACCGCAATGTCTTTCTGGTTGTTGTTGTTGTTGCTGATGATGATAATGATGGAAGCGTGTGCGGTTTGATAAGACCTACAATTCGGTTCAATTATGTTCGGTTTCGGTTTCAGCTCTTTCACTTTGAGTTTGTTAGTTGAAAGCTGTTAAAATCATAAATATAAATGAAGTGAATCGCAACATAAATTCAGTTTTATTATTCTCGAAAAAGGTTAAAATGAACGAATTTACCGTTCGAAGCGAAAACAATAACTAAAACCTCATTATTTTTTGCTTCGCCCCCAACTTTTATGTTTTGATCCCCGTTGTTATTGTTGTTTGTACATTTCTCCTTGGGGAATACTTAAATTCATGTCACATAAATATTGAAAGACTGACAAGCAGAGCGAAGCTTCTTGATATCTGAGCTCTTTGACTTATGCCAAGCAGAGTCAGTTGTCAGAGGACGTTCTGCCTTTAAGTGTTCCTGCCATACTACAAAGAGAGAGAGGGAGAGAAATGTAGAGCGAAAGCCGAATTAGATATGCAATTGTCAATATTTGATGGTCTCATCAATTTTACCGCAATTTCAAGACTTGACGAGAGCCAATTGAAATGCCAGTGACAGCGTTTCTATACTGGACTCGCGCTCCCTCCCGCTCTCTCTCTCTCTAGCTCTCTGTGTCGATGTCTATGTTCCGTTACGTGCATTCGTCGCTGTGTTGGCTGACATTTGACATGATTATGTATATTTGTTGTGCGGCGAGTGTCGCTTGCTGTCGCCGCAATTTGCATTTGTAAGCGAAAAAAAAAACGCAAAAAAAAAACCAAGAGAAGTGGAAAGAGAGCGACCAGTAAACCAACCACGCCAAAAACTCTAATCTATCAGCGGGTTTGTTTGTCTTTCTCTGTGTGTGTGTGTGTGTGTGTGCCTGTTTGTGTGTTTAACTCGCTTGACTATTCTGCACTTTGGCTTTGGCAAGGCTTTTTCTTTCACACTTCCTTATTCGTGTATTTCCCTGCCAAACACACACACACACACACACACATATACACACCAACATGCAAACACTTACGGTCCGCGTCCTTTACGAGTGTCGGCAGGCTAGGCAGAAGTGTCCTTACAACATTTTTTACTTTGTAACGCAAATTCTGAAGTAAGCATGAATAATGCATGCATTGTGTGTAATTCTTCAAGTACTTTTGCCATGCCAACGACAAGCACACATCAGCAAAAGTTCTCACCATCCTCCAAAATACCCCCCTAAGCCCGCAATCAGCACCCTCTAGCCAGCCAAAAAAAAAAGCAAAAACTAAGAGCGTTAGAGAGAAGGAAAGGGAGAAATAAACAACAACCGCACTGAGTCAACCTATTTATATTTTCCACTTCTTTCTTTCTTGGCTTGGTTTGGTTACATTTTTTTCTTTCTTGGTTTTTGGCATGTTTCAAGCGGGTGTTGAAATTTATTGCGCGCTTTTTTGAGTTACAAATTTATTTTAATATTTGGTTGCACGCAAGGACCTCAAGCTTAAATATGTAAATAAGCATATAGACACATATCTTCATATATCTTCATATATACGGTTTATGTGCATATATTTTAGCCATATTATAGCTGACAATATGCTTATATTTTTTCTGCTGTTGGCTTTAAAGCCTAGCTAAAGTAGGTAAAAGACTTCACTGCATGGCAAAGGGTTAACTTTTAATGAAACACCATTAAAATTAAGCTTGATTTGATTAAAGATCATGAATAGAATACGGAGAGTAAAGTATAAGAGTGAGAGCGCCTTAACGGTGCGCTCTCTGCTAACAGAACTCGTAAACTAATTAACATTTATAGTCTATGACAGAACTCTGCTAATCGAACTCTGCTAACAGAACTCTGCTAACAGAAGTCCGCTTTAGGGCATTGCCAGACCAAAAATTAAACAAATACCATTAATAAATGATAATTCATCATTGGCATATGTATAATCAAAATGATTGCAAATCGTTAATGTCTAAAAAAGCTGGCAAATATCCCATAGACACATTTATTATTAACTTATATTTAATTGATAGATGGCCGGCATGCAGAAAATATTGATGGACTTTGATTGACTTTGCCGTAACAATCAGCATATCTAAATTATTAATAAGTCTGTCTGTTCGCAGCTGTTTGGGCCCCATCTTATTGGTTTTTGCCTTCAGTTGCTGTGTGTTTGCATTGCCTGTCATTATTTGCAAAATGCATAATTTATTTGTCAATTACTGAACTACTTACTAATAAGCCAAACGAACGTCGCACTGACAGCTGTGGCAACTCGAACAAAACACCAAACCCCCAACCGAACCCCAACCGAACCGAACCGTTAGGCTGGACATTTCCCCATTCAATTACTTGGTACAAACGTACAACGGTAGTTGGATTCTTGATTACAACTCTGTTTTGGAATGCGAAGTGGTCATTTGAAGTGGTTTAGCTATTTAATTTTTGCATTATTCAAGCGCATCGGTTTCTGTTCCGGACAGGAACATCTTTTGCTACGGAACATCAAGTGCTTTTAAGTCAGTTATTGGTTTTTGCTCTTATCATTACAAATTCCATTTAAATTATGGTTATGATGGGAAAGGCACATAAATGTTCTGTAAAGAATTTAATTTAAAAGAATTTTTTTGAAAAAAATATATTATTTTAATAATAAAATTAGTTAAAATACCTTACTCTAAAGTTTTAAAGCTTTTTAAGTCAATATTAATTTATTTCAATATTTTAAATATTTTAAAATGTTTTTCAAAAATTAGTTGTCAATTTTGTAAATTAATTTAATTCAAAAAGTAAATTTGTTTAGAGTAGCTGAAATAAATTTGATTTTATTTTCGCGTCTTTAGATTCTAATGCGATTTAGGCTAATATCTTTGTGTAAGCGTGTGTGTGTGTGTGTGTGTGTTTGTTAATGTATTTCCCCTCCTGATAATAGTATGACCAATTATTTCGTTGCCTTAATTTAATGTAACTGCGTTCGTGCCAAGGCCTTAGGTATACTATAATGCTATTAGTGACCTCCTCACCCGGATGCTAAGCTTCAATACCAAAAAGACGAAGAAGAAGAAGACGAGAAGAGAAGAGAAGAAAACATTTTAAAATGCTGCTGCTGCTGCTGCTGCCATCTAATACAAAATTCACTTTGTCATTTACGCAGCCATTAGTCGAAGCAACAAAACGTACTCTCACTCTTTCTCACTCTTTCTCGCTCTCACTCTCACTCTCTCTCGCTTTCTGTGCTTGTCACGTCGAAAAGTGGACAAAACCCAACCCAAACCCCCCTTAAGCTGACCAAATGAGCACCAGCCCTCAAAAGTGGCCAACTGGAGGGAGAGGCGGCAGCGCTTCAAAAACACACCAACAAAGATTGAAACTTTTAAAAGTTTACAGCTTTTCACTTGTGTTTTTCGTTTCTTTTCAATTTTCCCGAAGCGAAGAAGCTGATTCTACGAAGCACAAAAAAAAACCAGAAAACAGAAAACCCCAGCCAACAAAGCCAAACACTGCCAGGTCCCCAAAAAAGTGGCCACTGTGCGTTGCCGTTAATGGTTTTCCCACAAAAAAAAAAAAATGAGAAGAAAAAAAAAACTTACGAAACAAACTACAACGTTCCTGACATAGACGGGCACCTGCCTGACAAGCCCCCACCACCCCCAGCCCAACCTCACGACCCATCAGACTGCATTGAACAGCTTTCGGGTCCAGATCCACGTTTACGTTCACGTTCACGTTGAGGTCGAGGAGCAGGTTCAGAGAGATTCAGGACCAACAGGAGACCGATGCGCTGAGCACGTCAAAGTCATCGCTGACTTGAATGGGTGGGTCAGGGCGAAGGGGGAAGAGAAGGGAAGATGGAAGCAAAAGGTAATACTAACAGTCCAGTGCGAGGTTGAATCATTCAGTTTTTAATTGTTAAAATTAAGAATTGACTAAATTGGGAGAGCAAAATTTTGTTATTTGGTTAAGTTTTGGTTAAATTCTTTACTAGAACCAAGTGAAAGATTTAAAGTAAAGTCTATTTGACATCAGGAAAAGCAATTGAATTTTCTGATGTTTTTCGAAAATGGGTAGAATATTTTCTTTTTCAATAAAAGTATAGTTTTTCAATTGTTTAGTCCCCTTAAATATTAAATATTTTCTTTAAATTAAGTTCTGTGCACTTAAAGTAATTAAATAATTTTTTATAAATGGTTCATGACAATAAAATTCTTGAAAAAATAAACATAATATTTTTAAGCCCCCATAAAATTAGCATTTATTGCAGCAAACTCGTCTTGTTATTTATGAAGCTGGTTATATTTATATTTATAAGAAATTCATTTGGGCAAATACATTTTCGAAATTAAAGTCTAAACGTTTAATGTCCTTTTTTCTTCATTTTTTTCACGCTCTCTTAGTAAATCATAATCAGAAGCTTATGCAAACATTAAAATTCATAAGGCAACCCTCGCGCTTGAGTAACGCACAATGCAGCGTAATGTCACGTACTTTCACTTTTCTGCTTTCGCCAAACCCCTTCGACTATAGGACAGATGGAGCTGGAGCTGGAACTTGGTTAGGTCCATTTCAGGCAACAAAAGTGGGCATTACTTGACTTGAATGGGTCGCGCCGTTCGCTCGTTCGCTCGAACACAAGGACACAACAATGAACCTATTCAGAGGCTTCATGCGTTTGAATTCTATTAGCCGAAAGAAAGGATTTTGGCTCTGCTTTCAAAATGGTGTAAAGAAGACGAAGAAGAATTAAGTGGGGAGGGGTTCTTACTGTCCCTGTCGCTGCTGTCATAAGCACTTTTTGCAGTGTGGCCATATCTTTTGAGCCAAAACCCCCTCGATTGCCGTTAAAGGCCGTTACGTTTCAGCCATTTACCCAGGGGTGTATTTTCATCATTTTCGTTCTTGGTTCTCGTTGTTGTGCCTTGTGCCTTGTGCATCCAATTGACATTTCAGCTTAAGTCATTGTATAAGGCAACACACACACACACACACACACACATACACTTATAAACTCTTATACTGAAAAGAGAGAATGAGTGCCAGAATCAGGGGTTATACGGGACAAGTAGCATGCTAAAGCTGTCCGCCATTCAACAGCCAACATCCAAGCAAAGAAGAATCGTCGTCAGTTACTCATTCGGTCATTCAGTCAGTCAGTCAGTCTGTCTGTCAGTCTGTCCGTCAGTCAGGCATTTAGACAGGCTCAAGCTCAGTTCAGTTCACCATGTTCCGGAGAAAGAAAGGAAAAAAAAAAACCAAAAGTGCTAGGAAGGAAGTAAAGTGCAAAAGCTGCAACGCTAACAAAAGGCGCACACAATTACAGCGCACTGTGTACGAAGGGAGAGAGAGAGAGAGACAGGGAGAGAGGGCTTTGGTTGCTAGTTAGGAATTGAGATGGGAATGGGAATGGATGATAGCCTCATGTTTACATAAAAACATTTAGACTGATCCGGAGTTAGGCGTGGAGCGATGTTGAGCTGATAAAGCTTTAGCTTTCTAAAATGCGGCAACTTTTCGGAAAATGTGGGCTAAGAATATGCAAGCAAGCGAAAGCAAAATAAAGGAGTTGATGTGGGGGATAAAAGGAGTCAAATAAAAAGCCCAAGGGAAAAAGTGTGCAAAAAATGGGTGAAAAGTAAAATGAAGTGAGAAAACTGAGGAATTCCATTGAGAAGGTCTTTCAGTTTATGATAGAATAGTTTGGTTGAAAATAAGTTTGGTTATAAATAAAGCTTTTTAGTTCTTAATATTAAGGAATGTTACGAACTTTTAAAACTGTGTTCTTAAGGAACGGGTTTCAAAGTAATTTCCAACCTTTACTGAAACTTGGTTTTTGTAATGCATTAAATAGTCCTGATCTTTGTTGTTCCTGTTCCTTTGCCTGGCTTCTCTATTAATAATGACTGAATGAAGAGTCAAGAATAATAATACCGAAGCATAAAACGATTTTGTTTTATGTTTAATAAGTTTTAAACAATGAAACATTCTTGTGGCTGAGCTTTAAGGAAAAGCTTAAGATTCCTTTGCCAAAGTAGGAACAAAGACTTGAAAGACTTTTCTTTATGGACGCAACAGTCGCCGCAGTAACAGAAACGGCAAGGGGAATGGGAATGGGAATGGGGAACGGGAATGTAATGAAGGCAATATCTTGCAAATGGTTAAAACACATAAACGAAATAATAAATAAATACCAAATGATTTCATTATGAATATCAGCAAGACATTTATTGAAGTTCTTCACTCAAACCACCCCACCCAACACCCCCCACGCCAACCATGTCTTTGAGGGAGTAGCTGCTGCTGTTCTTTCATTACGACAAAATTGCGTTGGCAATATAGCAAAGAAATTTCTTAATTTCGTTTCATTTCATCAGCAATGTCAGCGGCGGCAGCAGCAGCAGCAACAAAGATTTACAACATACTGCGAGCATAAAATAAAAATCTTTTCTCTTTTATATTTTTTTATAGTAGTATTTGCTTTTTCTTCTGTTTTGCCATCTAAAAATGCCAAATGCGAGAGGGGAGCGAAACGAAGCGAAGCGAAACGAAATAAATAAAAACGAACCTTAGAAATACTATAGTACAAAATGAATAAAAATACTCGAACGTACTACAACAAAAGGGCAGCGCATCTGACAATGCTTTGCTTTTCTCGCATTTCCCCCCCCGTCGGGCGTTGACAACATTAATAGTTATGGCTGTGGTTGGGTGGGTGGGCGGTGTTGGCAACGCATATTTCTGCGAATGCAATAAAACGCACATGTGTTTCCAATCGTCCTGTTGAGTGTGTTTTTTCCCCATTTCTTGCGTCGGTCGTCATAATTTCGAATGTGGTTTTCGCAAATAAATTTGATTTTGAAGATTGACAAACTGTTTGACTGACTGTCTGACTGACTAACTGACATTTTTATATGTAGTTAACCTTTGGGGAATTGAAATCTCACCCTTCGAGCTCACTTTACCAAATCAACGGGAAAATGTTTTTCCTTTATTTTTGTGTACAATATAAACAAAAAGGTGAGTTGGAAAGAAAGGAAATTGAAACCTTATTCAAGTAATAACAAAAATCATAATAATAATAATAACTCATCCGAGCGAATAAACAAAACCAAAGAATGGATGCGAAAAAGTTTTGGTTTTTTTTTTTTTGGGGTAACGGGAACTAAATCAATTGGGTCGATGATTCCCATTGATTCATTCATAACGGGGAAACTCGTTTGGCAATTTCTTGTTTTTACTAATTGACAAATCAGACTAGCGTTAGTTATTGGCAGCCATTGCCTAATTGAAGCTACACAAAGCCACAAAACTAAACGAGGGCGGTCAGTAAAGTTGCTTGATATCGCAACAAATTTGTTTCCGAAAAGAAGTGACTTTTTAAGTGATTAGATATTTTTTGTTTAAAGATAAGTTATATTTTGAGGTTATTTTATCTGTTTGACTTTGTACAATATTAGAAATATTAAACATATGTTGAATAGAGAAAGTTTATCATAATCTCAACATGAATAAAATCATAATTTTATGTACTCTCAACTTATTTTTATTTATTTAGTTGAACATTTTTGTACTAAAGAAAACTTTTTAGTATCAAATGAACTTTATTCAGCTATAACATAACCTTTAAATGTAATATTTTTGTTAGGTGGCAACCTTTTTTTCTCCATTCAGCTTCTTGGAGCAATTGCAAATACATAAATGGCAAACCTCGCAAACAGATAATTCACATTTACAACTAGTATGGTGACGGGGAGGAGGGGTGGTGATTGCACACAAAAAGGAAAAAAACAAACATGCCAAAGGCAAGGACAAAAGTCAAAGCTGGAGTGAGACAGATAGAGAAAGAGCGGGCAGGGGCGAAAGCCAGGGCTGACTCTCAGAGGTGTTGCCAAACAGAAAAAGCTTCCAATCAGCAAAAAAAAAAAAAAAAACGAAAGCAAATAAGTAAGATCCGTTAACTTGACGTTGTCGATTACACTAACACAAAAAATGTGTATTAAATCGAATTGATTTTAACAAGTATAAAGTAAATGATCTAATGATAAGCCAAATAAAATATAATTAAACAAGTTAAGCTAAGCAGCCTATTTATAAGAAGCTAAAAAAATAAATAATACATTTTTCATACTTGATAACAATAGTTTAATACTCTAGGAAAGAGTATACAACCAAAGAGCATTAAGGGCACTTTTGGTAGGGCGGTGGCAAAAACACATTTAGTGTTTATTTCGCATTTATTGAGAGAACAGAGGGGACAGAGAAAGAGAGGGGCGAGTATTTTTTTTTTTGCGGAGTTGGATGTTTGGCAATCGAATGAAATCAGCAAGAAATAAATATCCTTGTCGCATATACTACACTCATTGAACAAGCTTGTCAAAGCTTTTTCACACAGACACACACACACACACATACACACACACAAACACACAATGTGTGGGAGTATAAATTGTTTCCAGGTCATTGGTTATTCAGCCACAGAAAATACGAAAATCAAATTAAGTACAAAATGAACTAAAACCCCAAAAATCATATGACGTTGATGATTATGATGAGAACGACAGCGGCAACAACAACAACAACGTTGTCATATTTTCAGAAAGACTCGCTTGAATGATTGAGTTAAGGGAGTAAAGGGATTAAGGGCAACTCCTTCAGACTGTAAGTCAAAGGAGCTGACAAACACAACTCGTCTGTGTAGAATATTTACCACATTGAAATAAAAAGTCAAATGGTTTTTGGCTTTTTGTGACTGTTGCCTCAATTGATGCGTGTTGTTTTAATGGTCAAATCACACACAGAAACACACACACACACACAACAACACATGTCACAAATTACTTATATTGAGCACGTTCCAAAACGGGCGGAACAATAATATCCTTATTTATTCACTTGGTTTAAATTGGAATTTAAAGTAGAAAATTGGCAAAATAGTATTTGAACTTTCATTAAAGATAACAAATACTGATTAAAGCAGAGATTTTTGCAATTGTCGTATAAATAACATTTTTACTTCTGATATCAAGGCTGGAAAGTGTTTCTTACTCAAACGTTTCGTAACTGTTTCTCTCATTTTGCGTTAACTTCTCGCACTCGAACACAAACTTACTGAACTTTATTTTCTCGCTCGTGAAAACAAACTCACCATAACAAAGTGCAGTTGCAGTTAGTTACTCGCTCTTTTTAATATGTGAGAGCGAACGCAATCAAAACTAACTGTAAATATTAAGCTGACCATCGTCGTAGATTTGAAACGCCAATGCAAGATGCCTTGGCTACAACTACAACACAGATTGCTCTCCTTAAAAGTTGATGCAGTTACTCGATCAGATTTAACCCTACTTGGCATTCAAGTTCAATATATCCATAAAACTTGCGTTACAAGGACTAATTTTTTGAATTTTTTTATTTGCTGTCCATATTGAATGTAACTTGTGTTCTTTGCTTTCGTTTTGTTGATATTTAAAGTTTTATTGGAGTTTACTCCTTAAGAATCGATTTGCATATAAGTAGCCCGGTATGAAAAAATATGAGGAGTGAAAGCAACTGAAGAAATTCAGTTACGTTTTTGTGAAAACTAGCGCCTGACGAATGTAACATATAAGTGCTACTGTGGATATGTTGTTCAACAACAAATTTGCAAAAAATTGCATATTTTCGTTAGCGTAATTTAGAAATTGCTTCAATTATAAGTAGTGGATTGAACTACATATCCACTCATATTGCATTAGTGTGTCCAACATTCGCTAGTTCATTCTCTTATCATTTAAGAATTCCGTTATGATATTCCGAAGAAGAGTAAACTCGAGTTTTTTTGAATCTGTCTGGCAACGCCCATGAATATAGCACCGTTCATTAAAAAGCTCTCTTTGTCTTAAATTTCCATGCTTTTCATCTTTTCATTGGAAATAAGCTGCTTACTGGGAACAATAATATTTTGCGTGCATTAAATAAAAACAACGTTAGTTAAATATAAAAAAAACATGCACAGGCTTAATTAAAAGTAAGTAAAAACGAAAGCGGCAACAGCAACAAAAAGCTTTACACAACGTGTGATATCTGTAAATTGTGTTTTCGTTTCGTTATACAATTATTTTACGCTCGCGAGCACAAACTTAACGAAACAATTTGAAGCATTTGTAACTGTTTGGGATTCGTTATAATTTGCTCTCTGCAAAGAATTAATCATTGAATTTCAGTTGCTACTCAATTATTTGTTTTGAATCAGCGAATCGAATTGTTGCTTGATTTTCTAAAAAGTTCTACTAGGTAAACAATTCCCACAAAATTATCATATTCAATATGTAAATATATTCTCGCTTTTGCTATTGTGTGTAAGTAAGTAAATCTTTCGCTTAATACATATTTATTTATGTTGCTTGCCATTTGAATAAAGTGTTTGCTCTTAAAAAGCCCATTTCCCTAAGCACTTTGTCAGTTGTGTTTTGGAGTGTGAGGGTGCCAGAATCAGAGAGAGAGAGAGAGAGTTGCAAATTCAACTGCTTCCGTTTGTGCTTAACGCCATACCCCATTCCATTCCGTTCCAATCTCCGTTTGTGCTTAACGCCATACCCCATTCCATTCCGTTCCAATCTCCCGCTGCGACCCATCCAACCCTCCCACAAACACACACACACAGGCACGCACACGCATTTTACTGTTATTTTAGCATTAAAAGTTCATTCGAGTGGCAAAGGAAGTGAAAACAATTATCTGCAGGAAGGTGATATATACATAAGTCCTCTTTCGCTCTCAAATCCAAAAAGTAAATTGCAAATATTCGTTTATTACTTTCTATGTCAAACAAACACCCCCCGAAAATCCATCCAAACGAAGATTTGTGGTTAAATCGAATCGATATTTTATGTTATCGAATTTATTATGCAAACACACTCAACGTTAACGCTAATGCCAATTGGTGATGAGTTGCCAAAAAACACAAAATGCCACACGCGCCACAGCAGCCTTAAACCTTAACCCAAAAGGGAAATGGTGCCCAGGTGCTCATAAGATCCAACATGGTTTGGCATCCAGCTGACAACTGACAGGCATCATCACAACTTGAGGAATTATATAAACAAGCAATATAAGCTACATTTCCTATCCCCTCCCCTCTCTCGCTCTTTCTCTTGCTGTGTTGGGCATTAAGTGCGATTATGGCTATTGGCATTGATGATGTTTATGGCTTCTGGCTCATTTATCAAATTAAATAGGGACAAAATGCTTTTATCCCACATTTCTGCATTCACGATTAGCAATAAAATAGACACATACACACATTGGCGCTCAAGAACAACAGAAATACAAATACAAAAGGTAATAAAAGTTAATGCATAAAATATTAATTAATTTTGTAGATAATGTAGTAGGTAGAGTCTTTTGAGCTGGAATGATGGAAGTGAAATTAGTGCAAATGTGATAAAAGTAAGTAATCGATTAGATGTTATCGATTTAAATAAGTTTTTTCGATAACATCTACTAAGTAGAGCCTTTTGAACTTAAATAAGTAAAACATGATAATAGTAAGCAATCGATAAGCAGCTTTCGATATATGGTCATCGATAACATAAAGCTAATCACTTTTATTTCAAAAATAAACTTTATTCGTTTATCGTTTACAACTTGGTGTACAAATAAATGGCCACAATTAAGCCATAAAGACCCAAAACCTCCGCAAAGATCAGAATCAGAATCATGCCCACAAACAGGCGGGGCTGCTTACCCGTTGCACGCACACACACATCGCCAACGATGCCAATGGCCAGACCCGACGACAGTCCGGCCAAACCAACCGATAGTCCAGCACCCAATTGTATATGGCCCTTCTGTATGGTGTATTTGTCGTCGATGGAACCAGAAATTAGTACGGCAACAACTAAGCCATAAATGGCTATAATGCCGGCCATAACCACGGGTATAATCGATTTCATAATCAATTCGGGCCGTGCAACAGACATGCTTGCAATGCCCACACCAGACTTTGCCGTACCATATGAGGCGCCCAACGATGAAAATATTATGGCCGAGGCGGCACCCAAAGCTCCACACAAAACAGCATAACTGGGCTTATTATCATCAGCCGAGGCAGACATATTTGTTGCGTTTGTTTTAACTTCTGTTTAATTCGAATGTTCGAAAACGAATGGCAATTGTTAAAAAATGTACTTTGATCAATTGTTGATTGTACAATAAAGTTTTTTTTTTTCTGTTTTGTGTTGCAACTCAATCAAGTGCAAATAATTTGATGTGGCACAGTATTTATGTTTTGTTTGATAACACAAAATAACCGTTAACAAAGTATTCGCAATATTAGAAACATGCAATTTGTTGCTGGTTTTTTTTTTTGCCCTAACGAGGTTTATCTTTATGTGCCGTTAAATATTCCCGTTATACTCTAAAAAAAAAATATGTGTGCAAAATTTATGGCTCCAAGCGTGTTTGCTCACTTACTGTCTCTCTCTCGCTCTCTCTTTGTCTCAAATCGCAAATGCGAATTCTCGACTCGATTGAAAATCGAAGCTGCGGTTTCTTCCTGGCCTCCTTCCACTTTTTTGCCTTTGTCTTTTGGTTCTTTTTTGTGGCGCAATTGTTTCAATTAAACAAATTGGAAAATATGAACCCAAATCAAAGGCGTGTTAGGGAAAGGGGGGGGGGCTGGGCGAGCGTTGGGAGAAATACTTCATTCTCGGAATTTTTGGGGAGTGAGAACTTAAAATGCGCAGCGACAATTTTCTTTACGCAAAATGGAAATTTGTTTGGCGGCACCACTGGGGAGCACTCGAGAGCGAGAAGAAAGAGGGAGATGGGATGACAACGACAATACCAGCCAGAAGGAAAACACATCCCCCCCCACCCCCTCGCCAGAGCCGTCATACCCTTAGAACATAACTTCAGCTTCATGACATTTTTATTTGTGCGCCACGCGAATGTTTTGCATTTTGAATATATTTTTTTGTGAGTTTTTGTTTTTTTATTTTTTGCTTTTAAACTGATGTGATTGTAAAGCTGTCACAGAAGGTGCGACACAGATTCGTTGCGCCAGGGATTTGTACAACAAAAAAAAACAACAACAAAAAATATTTAATCAGCATATTGCGACCTTACTTGGTGTACAAGTAAATGGCGACAATCAAGCCATAAAGACCCAACACCTCGGCAAAGATCAGTATCAGAATCATGCCCACAAATAGACGAGGTTGCTGTGCCGTACCGCGTACTCCAGCATCGCCGACAATGCCAATCGCAAAGCCCGCCGCCAGGCCCGAAAAACCCACAGATAGTCCAGCTGCCAAATGTATATAGCCCTTGCGTATGGTGTAGTCCGGTGACAGGGAGCCGGCAATTAGAACGGATACAACGAGGCCATAAATGGCTATAATGCCAGCCATGACCACCGGTATTATCGATTTCATAATCAGTTCGGGACGCATCACAGCCATGGCAGCAATACCAGTTCCAGACTTCGCCGTTCCGTATGCGGCGCCAAGCGATGAGAAAATGATGGCTGCCGCCGCTCCCATGCCGCCAAAGAAAAATGCATATGGCGGCTTATCGATTTCGGTGCTTTGCATTTGTGCTCCTGATCCTCCTCCGTCAGCCATTTTGAATTGACAATCGTTAAGTTTACGTTGTTTAACAGATTTTCTTTGATTATATATTTAAAAGAGCTCTCGAACGCTTGCTGAATTAAGTTGAATTCAGTTTTGAATCGTTCTGCAAAGCAAACATCGCATTAAAACTAGTTTCAATTAAGTTTGCTTCACTTTTCTTGGCATGCTTTGTTTTAATTTTTTTTACTTTAACTATAAAAGTTTCGTTAAGTAAAGGTTTTTTGCATTGTTCAACACTATTTTGTAGAGTTGACAATACAATACAAAAACGTTTCCTCCAATCTTACCCTCTGTTCCTTTCATATCCATCATTAAATATTGTTCCAGTATTTAGCAGCCTTTGCAAAGATTTTTGGTTCAGTGGCATGAAGATATTCCATTAAAGATTTATGTTGCGCTGCGATTTTCACGTAACACGAAAACTTGTTTCAATCGCTGCCCCTGCAACTCCCGGCTCTGCCACTATGGCTGTAGCTATTGTTGTTGGGTGCTGCTGCTGTTGGCTGCTGCTGTTGTTGCATTTGTGCCGTTTGTGCAACTATAAATCGTTTATGTATTTTGTTGAGTGCGAGGATTTATCGCTGGAGCTGAATATGAGAAAGGAATCACATAAATACAAATAAATCAAAAGCATTTCGAATGGCAATGCCAATACAAACAACTATTGAGAAAAGAAAAAATACACAAATACAAATACATATACATTGATATATATATATATATAGATGGATGTTGTTGTACTGCTGCTGCCACTAGCATTTTCAACTGCTGCCTTCGTTGGCAAACTGTGCGAAAATTGATGTCTTCGCTCATAAAAATAAGGCATCAAAAGAATCGGGCTATATAGGCAATGCCAGTGACTCGAAACCAACCCAGGCTGTGTGATGTGTGTGCGTGTGTGTGTGTGTGTTTTATTTCATTTTTTTTGTTGAAAAGCAACATTGTACATTTTATGACTTTTTTATGCGTTGAAATCTATAAATTATGTAAACTGACACTGACAGCTGTCAAACGAAGGCTCTGGAAACGCTGTGTGGAAACCGAAACGCTCACTGGCAAGTGACACATGTGTCAAATGGCAGCCGCCAGCTAAATTCGCTATGGAATGAAACGCACTCAACAACAACAACAACAACAAACACCCATATCGCAACAACAGCTTCCCCTACTTCAACAACCGAAACAACTACTAAGATATGGCTCTAGTCGGCGGCAGTCGGCAGGCAGCTCGACCATGAGATACCTCAAACCCTACAACTACTCGAACAAAGTTCAATCTTGTTTCTCAATTTCACAGATTCTTATTGAATTTTTCTATAGTTTATAAAACGATTATCACAATTTCCATATTCACGATTTTATTGTTATCGATTAATATCGATTAAGACAAACAGGCATTGTTAAGTCGAAGCGACTGTTGTTGCTGACTGTTACAAACATTCCCACAATACAACATAATACCCTTTTTCAACTTAAGCTTTTTAGGGTATAAAATAAAATTTTAAAAACTCAGCAAAGGCGATAAAGTGTGGGCAACTCTGATGACTCGAGATGATTAAATGATTGCCAGGCGAGCAATAAAAAATTGATGCTTCAAATTATTGCCTTTACAATACATACAAAAATAGATATAATAATTCTGGTTTTTATTATTTATGTAGCTTGGCAATCCTAGCAACACTTAAAACCAGTTAAGTTTATTAGTTTTACTGATAAATATCAACTTTGTTAACTTTATAAATTGCTAAAATAAGTACACACTTAACTAAAGCCGGGAAACTAATTTACTTTTGTCATACCATAAAAATGTTTATGTTATTGTTCATTGCTCATAAATGTCCAAGGATTGAAAATTACAAAGTTATTGACTTAATAAACAAACTCAACGCTTTTTAATTGAGATGAAGCAAAAAACACACTGAAAAATAGTTTGAGCTTTAAATAAAATATTGCAAATATTCTTATAAGGAATTTTTGTGTAAGAAAAATTATTTTAAATAGTAAATTTAGTTATTATTTATTCAGGAGTATTTAGGAACTTTTTTAACTTGCAAAAAATTGCATATTTTCGTTAGCGTAATTTGGCCCTTAGTTAACAATTTAGAAATTGCTTCAATTATAAGTAGTGGATTGAACTACATATCCACAGTAGCACTCATATTTTATTAGTGTGTCCAACATTCGCTAGTTCATTCTCTTATTCTTAAAGAATCCCGTTATGTTATGCTGAACAAGAGAGCAAAAACGTTGCCTGTTTAGTTGTTGCTTCACACAAATGTACACCAACACCGCGAATACGGATATAAAAATGAATGTCTTGCTCTAACTACAGAGAGCGATCGTTAGCTTCCACATGTCCACGAATTCCATTTGTTCCACTTATACACAAAGGCAGTCAGCCTAAAACTTAGCTCGCCTTGTCAACGCAGGCTTATCGTGCGTTTATTTATTCAATTAAAATTGATACGCGCTATATTTAAGTTTAAATTGTGCTTATATAACGCACTGAACATACGCAAAGTGTTTGTTACATTAAGGATCGCCGTGTAATTGCCTTTCAAAGTGGTTTTTAAGCAAATTCAGCTTGAATAAAAGGACGCCAATTTTTCTTGCGTTGTCGGGTCGCGAAAAAATTTAAAGAGAGAGAGAGAAGAGCGTGCGCTGTTGTTGCTTTAAAGTTTAAACTCTCTGCAAACCTTTCAAATAAGCGAAGCATTTTAGACAGTATTAATAACTGTATATTGTTTTATATTTTTTTGTGAAGTGCAGTGAAAATGAAATATTAAAATAGTATTAGCTCATTACATAACTTTATTTAATTTTTTTCTCGTGTGTGTAGTGAAGTGAGCTTTTTGTTTATGTTGAAAGTGCTCAGCGAAAAGAGAGCGAGAGAGAGAGCGAGCGCAGAAGCGCTTGCATTAAACTGCGTTGTGCTGTTGCTGCTGCCGGTGAGTGAATTTTGCGTATTATACACAGACACATGTATATTATATTATATTGATCACCCTGTTAACAACAGTTAGATTGGATACAGTAGAAGTAAGTTCCATTGCTGCAATGCATTTAAATTGTTCTTTTAATCTGTTGTCGGCTGCAAACGACATCGACAAATGAACTACTAAATACACTTTTGTTATTTGTGTACAGCTTTGCATATTTGTATGGCTAGGATTGTTGGCAAGTGTCATAGAGTCAAATTTTGAGAAGAGTATGTATGATCAGCACCAGCAGCAAAACTGATATTTGACTGCCTTGGAAGACAAAATCTTGTGTTTTTTGGAGTTTTTGGAGTTTACTCCTTAAGAATCGATTTGCATATAAGTAGCCCGGTATGAAAAAATATGAGGAGTGAAAGCAACTGATCAAATTTCGTTACGTTTTTGTGCAAACTAGCGCATATCGAATGTTGGATACCCTTATAACATACGTATCGTACCACATATCCACAGTTGCGCTCATATTATATTAGTGTGTCCAACATTCGCTAGTTTATTCTCTAATAATTTAAGAATTCCGTTATGATATTCCGAAAAAGAGTAAACTCGAGTCGTGCGTCGGAGCTGACACACACATTTTTTTTTAATATTGTAAGCTTTATAATATAAAATAATAAATTATCAACTTAAGGTCTATTTTCGAAACGCTTTCATATAAAATATATAGTTTTTAGCTCAGGGTTATATAGAACTTGTCTTGAAATAGTTTTTATCTAACTACTTTTTCCCTATTTCGTTCTTATTTTGTATTAAATTTGTTTTTTTTTTTTTGCCTTTGTATTAAAAAGATAGTATTGCCTAAAGTTGCCCAAACATTATTTTGGCATTCTCAAGCTGTTAATCATAATAGCCGATCTAAGTTAGTTTATGTCATTTTAGTGTTTAAAGGCAGTAGTAATAAAAAGACCCTCTCTGTTTATATAAACTTTAGTATTAAATCCTTTTTAACCTAAACAACAAAAGTAAGTGTAGGAAGGATCCTTAACTCCCTTGACCTGTTTAGCACACAGTTTTCACGTGTTGCCATTAACCTTCTCTCTTCACTCTTTATTTTTATTGCTTAAGTGCGTTCCTGCCAAAATGCAATAAATGCTATGGGCTATGGGCTCTCTGAAATGATTTACAATGGTTTATGGGTTTAAGGTGGTACGGTTTATGTATGCTATGGTTTATATATGACGGTGGGCGGGGGGGAGGCCTAAACAAAGCCAAGTGCCGGAGCACTAAAATAACAAACGTAGGAAATTAACCGAAAATAAATTAACTGGAAAACTCCGAACCAGAAAAAGGGTTTTTCATTTACAACAACGACAATTCGGTTGTTGGTTCTGTTTGGGGTGTCAACAGTGCTGCTGCTTCCGTTGCTGCGACGCGACGCGATTTTGTGTGTGACTTTGGGATTCCCAAATGTGCTTTCAACATGCAATTTTTATTTTATTGACTCGCTCGCTCGCTGGCTGGGCGTTGTGTCGTGTCAGCTCGCAGCTTTTCAGCATTTTCCGCTCGGCGAGTCGCAAAAAATGCCATTACTGTCAATCAACAGACGGAACACAACAACAACAACAACAAATTCGGGAATGAAATCAAAAGCATTAAAGCCTCACTCACAAATTCCTTTATACAGATACATAAACTATATGTATATATATGTTTTTACATAGAACAGTATGATTTATTTCTAACGGTTATTTAGTTTGGCTTTCAAAAATAAAAATAAACTCTGCCAGAAAATGTGCAAAACAAATATCTATTTTATTTTACTCGACTTAAATGAGAGTTAAGGAAATATATGTGGGAAAAATTTAAAAAAAAATAAGTTCAATATTAATAGAGTTAAAAAAAATTTTTTTCTGTTGAAATATATTTAAAAAATCGTTTTCTATTATTTAAAAAAATCTGCAATAGATTAAGAAGTACTTTGTTAAGTTTTTAAATGTTTTGGAAATAAATGCATATTATATTTTGATTCTAGGCATATATATTAAATATTTTCTAACACATTTTAATACTTTTCACTTCAAACAAATATATATTTTTAGTGTATTAAGTTGTTTATGTATAAATATGACAAATGAAAACAGTTATAAACAACAATCCTTCAGTAATACTAATTAATAATACAATTTTATAAAGTTTTCCCATTTTCTAATAAATCTAATATTGTTGTTCAAAAAATTATTATTTTTTTCCTAACATTTCCAAGTTTTCAAAGTACACAATAAAAGTCTACATTGCTTGAATTTCAAATAATATAAAGAAGACTCTGATTTATCATGGGAATCAGTTAAGTTTTGTGCAATAATACTTTGGGTGTGTCAAAGTTTGTTTGAAGCCTAATAACCTGCCCCATACACTTGATGGGGTTGGGGCCTAAGTTTTAATGCTATATTTGTTTAAGTTATGGGCTTGAAGAGTAATTTTAGTGCCTCAGCCCAAACACTTTACAGTGTGCTGTGCCCGGAGTTGGGAGGGCTATAAAAAAATCGTCCTGTTTGGAGGGTTCGTTTGTTCAAAGGGTATGGGTGGATAATAGAGAAAGGGTATGTACTTTGTGTATATAGTATTTGATTTGGCCACTCAGGTGACAGTAATTTCGCGCCATCGCCAAGGTGTATTAAAACTGCTGAGAAGTTTGCGTGTCACGCATCCATTCCGATATGTATATACGATATAGTATGGTTAAAAAGTTGTCTGAAACGAGTTCAAAGAGTGATTGCCAACATGCATCCCATATACATACATATATACCGTGCCAAAGCTAACAGTTTACAAAGTACATAACTATGATATATATATATATATATATATAGTTTTTAATATATTATTTTTTATTATTATATGGTTTTTTTGCTGTTGTTTTGTTTGGTGGGCGTAACGCTTGTTGATATTGTTTTGCCCCACCCTAAAAACTCGTCTAACTGGTCAGGCAGCTGCCAGATTATATATTGTATATATATATCTTTTATTATGTAGTTTTGTGTCATCGTAAAATCTTCGGCTATTACTTGATTGTCCTCCATGAAATGCCATAAAGGCGCTGACAGCTCTACAACAAAAAAAAAACAAAAAACAAAAAAAAGCCTATGGGTGCCATTGTAAAATGATTTACTCGCCTCACTTCTCTCGGGCTCATTTGTGGCGAACTTTGAATCGTTTTGGCTTCTGCTTCTGCTTCTGCATTTTGCTCCTCATAGACTACTCATTTTTTATGGCTCCGGATTTCTGTTTTTTTTTTCTCCTTCGTTTTTCGTTTTTCGTTTACGGCCTTTTACAGTTTAACGACGCATTACTGACACACAAACTTCAGGGCCCTGAGAAATCAGCTAACGAAATATCTATTCATGATTTCTCGTCTCTCACTCACTCTCTCTCTCTCTCTCTCACTCTCTCACTCTAACATTTTATCGCATTTATTTCCTTCTTGTCTATTAGGTTCAGGCACAGAATTCCAGTTTTGTTGTCGTCCCCGGGCCAGGCCGGGTTGGGTTCGCTTTTAATTTTTGGGCGTAGCAATTTTCTCGCATTTTTATGATATGCCATTTCGTCATTTTCCCTTTGTATATATATGTAATACACATACAAATATATATATTGTACTTTAATTTCGTATTTTTGCTGACGACACAGCTTCGTTTATATAATTTTACAGAGACCAGCATTAAGTAATTTATACAGCCCGTATATTAGAACAATTTCAGCCTAATGGATGTCTTAAAAATGCATTAGATTAATGAAACTGGATTTGTTTTTCCGTCTTTCGTATGTTGAATGAAAACAAACATCAATTTGGCTGCCAAGGATCATGATTTCATATTAAATGTGATTTTATTTACAATTTTTTAATACAAGCTTAAATAAATTAATGGTTTAAGATTTATAAAAATGTTTGAAATCTGGTTTACAATAAACTCTTTACGTTTTTATTTTTAAATAATTCAAAGTTGAAAAAATAAATAAAAAAATATTTTTGTGCTACAAAATTGAATTTAATTTTAATCCTATTTAAAACATATTAAGATATTTTTTTTCGATTTTCCCTTAGCTTATTTTTCGTATTTAAAAATATTTTCTTTACTCATTATGCTAATAACCCCAAGTTTTAATTAAATAGTAAAAATTTAAATATGTCTGTGTTCTGTTTTTGTTGTTGTTGTAGTTGTTTTTTAATACTTATCTGATTGTTAAATTCGAACACTTTAAAACGCGACCCCCCGGAGCAGAGAGATCAAACGCACTGATGACCCATTGTAAATGGAAGCACATAACTCAGCTACTTTATGGCCGGCGGGATTAGAGACAGTGACAGCGAGCGAGTGCGAGAGCGAGAGAGAGAGAGAGATACTTACTGGTCCCTTAGGTATTACTGCTCACATACAAAAATACAGGTGGCACTCAGCAGGAGCCTAAGGTGCCGAGAAAATGTCCTTATCACACGGCTTGTCAACATAACTCGAAACAGCGAAGCGTGAAGTTGTTGACATTGATAAGGGTGAACTCTGAACTCACCGCCGTCGCCGCCACCGCCACCGCCGCATTCACCGGCTACGTGCACCTTGTCCATTGAATACTACATTCATACATATAGTATATATAAAATGGGACTTTATAGAGTAGCTAAGTTATTGTTTGCAAATTTGTTGGCGATAAGCCGTCGAAACAAGCCACAATGGCCGACTCCCCTAATACCACTGACTAACCATTTGATATTGGCGTTTCTTTTTTTTGTTGTTCTTCCTTGGTTTAACAATTAATGCCGTGTCATGGTAGATGCTCGCTCAACTGGCTGACTGACTGACTGACTAACTGAATGACCGATGCCACCACACACATTAGATAAATTAGCCGTAATTATAACTTGGATAGTTTGTTGTGGGGTATAACACTTTTATCAAGGCTCTTATCGCCTCTTTCCTACAAATCGCTGATCTTTATGAATTCCTATCAGAATCATTGCAAATATGTTTCAATTTACATAGTTGCCTTGTAGAAAATACTAAATTTTCCCATAGAATTTTGTAAAAATCCTAACGAACTACTTGATTTTTCTCCAAAAAAGATATCGCTAGTTTCCGCATGGTATCTTTTAAAGTAGGGCCTGATCGTTGGTAACCCATTATTCAGGAAAAATTACTTTATCCTTATTAAAAATGTGAATTTTTAGCTATAGAGCATGCAGCATTCGTCTTTATTCAATTAATTTTTGTTCTATTTTTTCTCACATCTAAAAGTCTTTTATGTTTTTCCTTTTCTTTCCAAAAAATGTTCATTTCATGTTGAGTTTCTCGACCAGTTTTCGACATAAGTTATGTGTCATGGCTGAAACTCAGACGTCGTCGACGTTTTGGCTGACCGTAAACGTCTTATGGGCTACGCTTAAGATCCGAGTGATGAGGTAGACCGAAAACAAAAAAAACAAAAACAAAAACATGAAGCGAATGAACTAACGAACAATCAGCATAAAGTCTAAATATAAAAAAAAAACAAAAAAACCTCATATCATTGTTAGGCGGGTGGCTCAAGTGGAACAAATTAATTTCGTTCATTTTAATTTGGTTCTTTTTGTTAATCGCTGTTTTCCTTTAAGCGTTGGATTCTTTGTCAAGTTGTTATAATTCGAGTGCTATTAACTCACATGCTGTTAGGATCAATTTATGCTGGAATCATGGTTTAATTATGTAAATGAATATAAAAGAAGCTGAAAATCATGCACATCATGTGTAGCACCTAATGATGTCCCTTGTCTAACAAACTATTTCGTATCTAAATTTTTCGATTGTTTCTTTGAAAAGTATTATGTTTTTTTTTCTAAGAGAGTTCTCAAGTTCCCAAGTAAGGTAGAGGTACAAAGAATACTCATTATAGATAGAATTGAAAAGTTCTTCAAAATTTCAGTTTTGTACACTGAAAGAAAACGATTTTTCGGTTAAAAACTTCCTCACAAGAATCAGTTTTCATAAATAATATTCTTTAGAATATTTAATTCCTCAAACAAAAACATTTTATTATTAATTTCTAAAGAGTAAACCTTTCAACTTATAATTAAGTTTCGAGTTTTTGAAGTTCTTAAATACAATTTATCGAATAATAAGGTAAAAATACTCAAAAATGTAAATTGAAATAAATGTAATTTACTTAAAGTTGTGGTACTTCAAACATTCTTAAAATTGAAAAAACCTTACAAAGGCATTTATAAAGTTTGTTAAACTTAAGCACTTTAAATTTGTTCAAATGGTTTTTCGTATGTACATATTTAATATTATTCCCAAGCATGATTCTATGATAACCCTTTTTTTTTATTTTTCTTTTTTTGTTGTTGTTGTTGATCTGACACATCTAAAGGATTGGCTGCTTTGGGCTCGTTTGTAAGCTGATTGTGAATGCATTATGCTCCAAGGCATTAGCGAATTATGTAGTATAAGAAATGGGCGTTAATAAAAGATTACACAATTTCTTCTTCGTTTTTTTTTGCATTTTTTTTTTTTTTTTTTTTTTAGTATTCTTTTCATGCCAAGTTTCTTGTCAAACTTAACTGTTGACCCCATGACTTCGGGCATTGTTGTTGTTGTTGCTGTTTGTTGTTGTTTGCGTGTGTGTGTCCACTTGAACCCGCTTCACACCCAACAACAGCACACACACACACACACACATACATAAAACACGAGTTTGTAACCTTTTGCTGAATAACACAAGCGCACGCAATGTTTCTGACAAGAAGAAGACGAAGAAGAAGAATCAGCAGAGGCCTTACAAAATTCTATTCGGTTCGGTTTGGTTCTGTTGTGTGTTGTGTTTTTTATGTGGTCCTATGTCCCGGGCTACAGTCTAAAGTGTCCAATCAAGTTTTTGAAATGAAACCTAAATAACATGTCATAATAAATAACCTTCAAGCGACCCAGCGAAATGGACACGAGACCACAGCCGTTGTTGCCACGAAAATTGCAGGAACGGCCTGCCTGCTAGAGGGGCGGTGGTGGTGCAGGCGGCTCAGTAGTACTTGCTGCAGACGAAAATCCAAAATTCTGTAATTACAACGTAAATCCAAAATGTCTCAACACACACACACACCAACACACACACTTACACTAAGGTCGAAGAAAACTTAATTCATATATCAAAAAGTTTGTCCGACCAAAAGGCTGGGCTTAAGAGTAGCAATTTACGCGCCAAGTAGCCAAGCTCCAAGTTCGTTTGTATGTGTATGTGTGTGTGTGTGTGTGTTTGCAGCGCCCCAAGGCGGGCGGGCGCTGTACGGTTGCGGGTGGGCTGGTCAGCCGGCCTTTTGGGTCTGTCGTGTCGAATGAGAAACACAGCAATTATGCAATTTGATAATACTTCATTCTCGGGTAATAAATATTAATTATTTTTTTTTTTTTTTGCTTTGTTGCGAATGTGATTTCTCCTGTGTATGTGTTTCGTTTCGTTTCGTTTCGTACCGTTTGGGGTTTTCTACATTTCGCACACATACTCACTGAGCGCTTGTTTAGCTTTAGATTTATGGGCGCTGGCTCCGCCTGCTTTGTCGAATCAAATGAGACGTTTTGCTCTCGCTCTCGCTCTCGCTCTTGTTCTTGTTCATTCATTAGTTTGTACGAACTTGCCAATATTTCTTTCGTTCTTGTAATCAACACGAATGCAATGTCAGAAGACATGCGGATTTGATTAAAGTTTCCGTGTTTTTCTTCGGTTTCGTGTGGTCCCAACTACGACTAGTTGGTAGAGTTATCGGGTGCTCCAATTCCATCCATCGCCTGATTAAGGTGAGAAGGTGAAAAAACAAAACTTTACACAATGCAGTTTTTCAACACACACATTTTGTCTGCACGAAACGAAATATGAACTGCAATCATTGAAACATAAGTTCGGATAAATGCATTTTTGGAATGGCACATCGACCTTTAAATTGTATTGGAAAATAATAATTTTGGTAAAAAGTAAAATTATTTTAAATTTCTTCTCCTATCTGTTTTACATGTTGTACACAAGTAAGAAAAAATATAAAAAACTCATTCTCTTTAAACGTAAATGCCTGAACATAAAAATACAACAGAATACATACGCTTTTATAGGTTTGCCGTACCCAAAGTTCCAATTGTGTTGTTGTCATGCTATGTTCATAGTACATACATACATACATACATACTCGTACATTCGGTAACTTCCAGGCCGTTACCTTTTATTCCGTTTGCCCATCAGAAATCTCTCGTGCATAAGAAACATTTTAATTTTGAAAGGAGCTGACTCCAATGAAAATTGCCATAATATCGTATCGCTCGCACAAACACACACACACAGCTGAGTGTGTGCTTTTACATAAATAAAAATAACACACACACACACACACAGCGCCAGGCAAAGAAATGAAAAAAGTTAAATTGAATTGTGTTCGCTTTGGATATTTACTTGTACTTATATTGATGTTGTTGTTGTTGTTGCTGTTCGTCTTCTTCTTCTTGGCTTACCGCAATTCCCGCTGTCGCAATGCTGTCCTTTCTGCACTTGAAGCAAAGAAGTAACAGCAACTTTTGCAGCTCTTCTTTCTTTCTTTCTCTTTGTTACAATTTGATTTTTTTTTTTTTTTTGTAGGTGTAACAGAAACTGTTGTCGAAACTTTGCTCAAAATGTCGAAGGAATAACTTTACTGTAACTGTGTGTGTGTGTGTGTGTGTGTGTGTGATCAGCTGATATCCAATTATAAACGTTAACGAAGCTATAGCTGAACCTTATAATCATGTTTAAGCTGTGTATAAAATATGACCTGAAGCGAGGCTAATTTACCTACGCAACCCACACACACACACACGCACACACACACACACACATAAAAATGAAATGACCAACCTGTCGCGAGTAAATGGGCTGCTGTCACGTCATTCTCTCTGCGTTCTCTTTCTCTTTCGCTCTTTGGTGTTTGTTTGTTTTTGTTAGACCCAAAAACAGACCCATGTCAATGCGCCAAACAAAAGCTTCTAGCTAGGCTTTGCAACAATCAACTTCTCATTCCCATTCCCATTCCCATTCCGTTCCCCCTGTAACTTAACTTCCTTACATGTTAAAAACACAACAACATCGAGAGAGAGAGAGTGAGAAAAAAAACAAAACTTGCTTGTTTATGAGTTGATGTTAATATTCGTGGTCACATTAAGCCATACGTCGCCATATTACAACGCCGCATGTCACGTCACGTCAAGTTGTACGTCAATCCGTCCGTTCCGTTCGTCAGTCATTCAATCAGTCAGTTGGTTAGACATAATGTCGCGACCATGTACTATTATACTAACTGGCCGCCACTGACGAAACGTCAACTTACTGTCAATATACATTTTAGTTTTCCCTCTCTTTTTGCTTGTTATTGTTGATTTTTTGGGTTGCGGAGGAGGATGGAGCAGGGAGGAGAGATTCGAGTCGAGTCGAGTGTTGGCAGTGTGCATAAATTTATTCTTTACGCTTTGTTTGACTTTCTCTCTACGCTTATGCTTTCATTCTTAAATGACATTTCCCAAACCCCTACACCCACACACACATACTCGAATGCTTCCCCTCATCTTTGTTTACCCGCATAAGTTTTTTTTTTTTTGTTGTTTTGAGCTGCTTTTTGGGTGATTGCGGTTGTTGCTGTTGTTGTTTTTTCATGTTGTCTCATGTGTGCGCGATAATGTTTTTTTCCTCACCCATCAACCATTACGCGCTCGCTCTCTCTGTCTCTCTTCCACACAGTATGCATTCGTCGTAATGGACTCGATTTTGAAAGTTCATGTAATCAGCTTGAATACTGTTTCACATCAACATGACTGCCAACCAAATTCCTTCCACCCCCATCCCCCCCGCGCCATTCCATCGAATCTTGATTGGATTGGTATTTAAAGAACATCGTAATAGCCAAACAAAATACTAGAACAAATATTCTAATGAATTATTTTTTTGTTGTTTGTTTTGTTTTTGCTTGTGTGCGTATCATATCAAGATATTATGATATTTATGTGGTATAAGTGTTTAATCAGCTGACAGCCTTAACTCAACTTCTATCTTGAAGATCTGAACCTAATGGTTCGAAATACATGTCTTTATTTACGTAGTATTGTTTGGCATATTTAAGGGGTTTTTCCTTATGAAGGATCTTGAAAAACAAGATATCTTTATGTACTGAATTTAGTATTAAACAAAAAACCTATTAAACGTCATATGAATGTTCTTCCCATTTATAAGTCGAGGAGACCCAAATTTAATATTCCATTGTAAAGTTGATTTATTTTCTCACTTGTAGCGACATGTCCATTCTTAATTATAACGATTTAAATCAACCCTGCGTTTATGCAAAGTGTTTTCGTTAACATTGACTAATCGTGGGTCTACCGTCAGCCGCAAATGGCCAAATGGCTGCCAACAACAACAACGACAACAGCAGTTTGGATGAATGGATATTATCAATGGGATGACAATTGACAAGCTGAAAGCGCAGCGCAGATGACAGCCATGTTAAGTGGATGTGGAAAAAGGAATGAGAGAGAGAGAAAGCATTTAAATGCCTGCACAAATGCACTCGGAACTGAAAGGCGGAAGAGGAAGAGACAGGCAGACAGGCTGTGACAGAGACAGCGACAGCGACAGTGCGGAGGCGATATTTGAGTAACGGCTAGAATTTCCTTTTGCAGTGAGAGGAAAGAAGAGGGCAGAAGCAGTGAGGGCAGGCATATTGAGTGGTTGATTGCTTTAATGAACGCCTCAAAGCCGACAAGTTGTTAACGGTAGGGATATTCCTGACTGTCCTGCCCAGCTGTCGCACATTCCATTCTCATCGTTTCGCTGATTTACACAAAGCGCTGATTTGTCATCGTTCTTTTCTCTCTCAATGAGATAAATGGCATTTAAACGCAAAAAAAAAAAACACAAAAACAAATCTTCGTTCAAAGAAAATCAACAATTTTCAAATAGAAACAGAAATTACTTTAACGTTGTTAAAAAGCTTGTAAGAACCTCTTAAGTACAAAAGTTCTTAAACAGAGCAAGAACAATAAACTTTAACAAAAATGTATTCTTTAACGGAGTTCATTAATCATTGAACTAAAAATCCTTAAGGAAAGTTTTTTGTCCTCTTCTAATGATATTTAATTTTATCGAAGAACATAACGGTAATTTACCAAACGATAGTTTACCAAAGAACATAACGTTAATGTACTAAACGATACTTAACGATAGTTTACCGTTAAATCGTTATCTCTATTGCTAATGTAAACTTTAAACAGTTTAAACGTAAACAGCTTTGGCCGGTTAGCCTTGAGGCATTTGGTTGCCAATATGCGTGTCCTGGCATATTGTGAGAATTCAATGTTAAGAAATGTTATCTAAATCTACATATTAGAGATGTGTGCGAAAGAGAGAGAGAGAGAGAGAGAGAGAGCGCCAGAAGCTATGCTTAATTAGGTATCTTTATTGTTGTGTTGCGTTGCGTTTCGCTTTGTTTAGGTTTAGGAATTGGGCATAATTAGAGCCGAAGGACTTAAGCTGATTTCGATGCGAATAAATGTGAATGGGCTCAAAGTCAAAGTCGAACAAAACCTTTTGGCCCTTTCTATATCTTTTTCTATCTTTATCTGCTGACTTTCCCAACGAATTTTTTGTGCTGAAGTGGAAATCAAATTATTTTAATGATACACAAATTGATACTTTGAGACAAAATAACAAACCAAATGAAAATTGCTGCCAGCATTTTGCGAATACTTTTTGTTGTTGGTAGCTATGGGAAACAGAGAGATACAGGGGATGAAGGGTAGATAAGCGATGGAAAATTCCAAGCAAAGCAGCAACGAAAGCAGCGTTTGAAAATTAAGTGAAAATTGGATTCTATACATTTTGTTCGCGTTTCATTTTTGTTGTTGTGCTGCTGTTGCTCATTTTCATTTTTTTTTTTTTGGCCCAAATTGAGTTTAAGAATGGTTCCAGCTGACAAAGCGAGATGCCAGATAGAGATAGATAAAGAAAGAGGGAGAGAGAGTTTAATACCTGAAGCGTGTGCTTTTGCTTTTGCTATTATTATGCAAATTTTTCTTTTCATTGCATGCGTGTTTTTTTGTTTTCGTTTCTTTGCTCTTTTCCTAAAATAATTTAAATTGGAAAAAAAGGTCGGGGGCGGGCCAACAATAATGAGAAACAATTGAAATGTCAATAATATGAAATTGTCTGAGGCATTGATAAGGGCAAATAATAATAATGGAATAAATTGCTTAACTTTTAAGGGGTGAAATCCAACTGACAACATAAATTATGAATGTTTCTTTAAGCAAAACCAAATAACCTACTATTTAAACAAATGTAAATTCAAAACTCATTTACATTTGATTGCCTGACAAGTTTTGCGTTAGACATCATGCGTGAATTTTCCTGCTTGCTGAGGAAAATTAGTTTTGCCAGCCTGCAAGCGACTTGAGTTTTGTGCAAAACCAAACAAAACTCTTTACACAAAATGATTTAAATAAAGTTACAAAACTTTCAAGACATAGTACACAAAATTCCCATATAAACTATTAACCAACAAATTTCTAAGCCCAAAAGGCGGGGCTGGCAAATATGTAAGTTGTCTTAGGGGTTGGATGAGTCTAGGGGCGCTCTTGAACGAGTGGCCAGGCATAGATATGCCAGATCTACAGGTTTTGTTTGTAAGCCAACTCGCAAACAAACCAACAGCACAATGAATAACTTGAATGCATTAAATCTTGACCGAAGGCAAACGTTAAAGTAAACATGCCAGACAGTTGGCAGGGCAAAAGCAAGGGAATGATGTCGGGGTAGTCAATCGTGTTTATCAAGAGCCACAAGGCATTAATTACGCATACGCAACATTGACCGCAACGAAGCAAACGATTGTAAGGTGGTTGGGGGGGAGGGCGGAAAAGGACCAGGGATCACATGCAGGTGAAATTAAGGACGTAAAGCGAGTCGTGTCGAATCGCATCGCATCGCATCGAGACTCGTTGACTTTTGCTGAATGCCCAAGGTACATTTTAATTAAGCCAGCAAATCGATAAAGTTCAGAAAATACAGACAAAACAACAACAAAAACAATGTAAATTGTTATGCAATATGTAGTTGTTGGTATTTTGTTTTTTCAATGCAAACAATATTTGATGAAATAAAATCAGCTTAAAATGGAAATTTGATATACATATACATATACATATATATATTGTTGTGTGTGCAGATTATTGCTTGCGTAAGTAAAAAAAAAAAACAGAAAGACATTTGTTTTTATGGTTTTACATATAATATTTACATAAAAATATTTTTTTTATTTTTTTTTATTTTATTTTTTTTTTTATTATTTGCCTATGAAGTACTTTACTTTTTAATGGAAATATACTCCATGTTGATTATTTATTATGTAAGCAGAATCAGTGCAGGAAAAAAAAAATGTGAACTTTATTACTTGCATTTAAATATTTGTTTGTTTAGGTTTCATTTCATTTCAATTTCAGCTTTTTCGAGTGCTTTAGATAACATTTTTCTTTTTTTTTTTTTTTGAAAATTCGCTTTTAATTGGCAAAATCCTTTTTGGTAGCAACAAAATGTTAATGCAAGTCCGAATTACTGTAGTGGAAAAAACGGAATTTATGTATAAAATATTTTAAATTAAATTTGAACTTCGATTTTAAAGCAAATAAAAATGAAAGAACTTTCAGAAGCCAGCTTTTGTTTCTATACCTGAAATACTTTAGGGTATCCGTGACAAAACTTGAGGCAAAAAGTATAAATGAAAGTTTTTGATAAGAGCTCATGCTGGGTCAACAACAACAACAACAACAACAACAACAACAACGAAAGCGGAAGTCAAATTGAAATGACAAGAAAATGAAAACCGAAAAAAACAAAAACTAAACTGAATGAAATGTGATATGTTTGTAGTATGTTTAAATGCTGTCCAACAAGTTGAGTTTTATGGCTGCAAGGAACAGAAAAAACAAAAAACTTTTGTGACATTATCGAAAGATGTTCGTTTAAGTTGTTTTCAGGTCTTCTTTTCTTTCACGAAAAACGAGCGGAAAGGTAAACTTCAAAGAAGAGGACAACAACTAGAAGCGGGCTCTTTGTGAAGACTAAAAACGCTGGCCAAGGAATCGTTGTTCAAAACTGTTTTTGGAATCTGCTCCAGTTTTTCGAACTCGACTCCACCTGCGAACCGCTGATGCATTAAAAGGACATTGAACTATCTGGCCGTGTGTTGTTGTTTGTTAGTACAATATTATTTTTGTCCATTGTTCGACGAGCGAGTTACTCAATTACCCAAGTGTCCAGTCAAGCTTATCAGCATTGTGGCACAGTGACGCCTCCTCCTCACGCCCTTTGCGTTTTTTATGTTGCATCCCGCAAAAGCAGACGAACAAAAAAAAAAAGAAGACACGCCACGCCCTCTTCATTGTCAGCCAGGACGTCGCTTTTGTTGCTCGCTTTGATTAAATGTCAAAACAATTGTGCGCTGCAGCATAATCAAAGCGCTGCTTGCGTAATTGCCCAATGAAGCGGAAGTTGCTCCAAATCTGGCCAAAGCGCGAAGCGCACACAAAAAAACAAAATCAACGTAAAGAAAATACATATATAAAAAAAGATGAATAAACATATATAGATAGGAACAACTAAGAATACTATGTTTAATTAAGTTTGACTAGGAGATACCCGGAACCCTTTTGACATTTTGACTGAAGGTTGACTAAGTTTTACACATGTTATCGATATTTTCGCTGTATTTCAATCGATTTCGATAAAAATTTCACAGATTTTATAGATATATCCAAGTTTTCCCTATTACCGATTTTATTATAATATATGTGTTTATCAGATACGGAACAAGTTATCGATGTTCCGATGAAGATTTCACAGATATTATAGCAATAGCCAAGTTTTCCCTATTCCCGATTTGATTATTATTGGAAATAAGTGTATATCAGAAACGAGAAGTGTTATCGATGTTTTCAATGCAGTTCATTTGATATCGATTTTATGTGTCCATCGGAAATCTGACAAGTTATCGATAAATTGAAAAAAAAAACTTGATGTGTCAGTGGCAAAACATATATTATTGCATACCCTTCTATATGCAATTTTTCAATGGGTATGCGCCAAAAAAAACTTTTTGCCAACAGATAAATTTGAAGCTCCCAACTGGAAAGTTATCGAAACTTAAGCTGGGCTGCCTTAAAAAGTTTAAGGAAAAAGTAGATTGTTAAATTTTTTAATTTTAAAGATTAGATATTTCACCTTAATATCCTTAAGCTGCTGTTCTTAAGAAATTTATGTTTGACCAAGATTTTGTTAATCAATCAAATTTGAGCGTATTTGAAATGATTAATACAACAAAATTTGCGTCAAACACATTTGTTACATTGTTGTAGTATTTTATGGGAATAATTTGAAAAAAGTAAATTGCTAAAAAATGCTCAATTATTAATCATCGAAAATGGATAGGAAGAACTTTGCTCAAAGTAATTACAAAGATTAAAAGCAAACTTTTTTTTTTTTTTGCTTTCGCTTTGCTTGCTTAGCCTATGAAAATTCGGAGGGTGGATTTTGTTTGTTCTAAATTTGTTGCTTTTTTTCGGGTTTTTTTTGGTTTTCAATTTGAGGGAGTGCATGAAAAATTGACCGCGACTGGGAAAAGTGCAAGCCCGCGGAATGTACTTGAAAAACCATTGAAACAAGTAAACAACAGGCAACAAAATTTTTTTGGTTTTTTTTTTTTAAATATTGCTCCCGAAAAAAATGTAAATTATTCATAAATATTCAAATGAAAAACCTCACGCCATGTTGAACAAATCTCGATGCTCGGACAAGCACAAGTCAAATCAAATTATGGATAATTTATACATACAATTTCCACTAGACTGAGGCATTTTCTCATCATCCAGCTTCTCCTCGCTGCAGGATCATCGGGCCAGGCAGAGAGAGAGAAGCAACGGCAACGGAAACTGTGCCGACGTTGGCTTCACTTCTGCCGCTTGATTGAAACTCATTTATCATCATAAATTAGAGCAGCAGTGTTGTTGTGTGGGCGAGGCAGGATGCGGGGCATGTGGCATGAAATCAAGGAAAAGATTCATCATGCGCCTGGGCCTTCGCGTGTGGGCGTGACCATTTCTTTTGGCCAACTGGCCAGCTTCATGTAATCCAGCTCAGATTGAAAATTAATGAGGTCATCAACCAGCACACACACAAACACACACACTTGTACTATAAGCGAATAAATAAAATTCCTTGTTGTTAAATCTTGTCTATTGTTGATTCATTTTACAATATACTTTATATACATGCTATATACAAATCAGCAGAATGTACAAACGCCTCTTTATTTTTCAGCCCCGCCTATCAGCTGTCAGCAGCGGCACAAGTCACTGCTAATATCTTAAGCTCGATTACAGGGTATTACGCAATGGGAACAACATATAATAAGCATAATCAAAAATGCTTAAAAAGTAGAAGCGACAAAATAAATTTATGTTTTTTTTTTTTTAAGATATAATATACATATATCTGAGTAATTTTTAAGGATTTTTAATGCATTATTAATTTTATTGTTTTTAAATGTTATAAAGCATTTTATATTATATATATATTATATTTTACAGTTTTACTGTAATTAACTGTTTGACTCTTATATGCAATGATTTTTTTATAGTTTGTTAAATTTATCGATAATTTTAGAAAATAATCGATAGCTTAAAATGTATCGATAACTTATTATTAACTTTTAAGCACACATTAACCATTATATTAAACTTACATTCATATAAAACTTGAATTTAACATTTTTATGCATAAATTCCAGGGTATATAACCGTCGAGTAGGAAAATCTTTTTGAATTGAATATATTTTTTTCGTTCGTTCTTTCTTTCCGCACAACTTGAGTCGTTGTTGGGAGGTGTTTTTATTGTGGCACACACTGGACCAACAACCCTGCGGACAACTTGCCACACAAAAATGAACTGTGTGTGGAATAAAAATTAATTGCGAACACGGGAATGGGACGTAGCATTTTGTTGTTGGCCGTAGAGAAGTTTTGTGGCATCTACTTATAAATAAATGAAAATTCTGCACATTTAGGTCATTTAGGCTATTTTTTCTTGACAAAAAAAAACAGAAACCCACACAAAGCAACCAAAAATGCAAATAAAATGAGATAAGGAATGTGTCCCTTATTGTCGTCCTCTTGTTCATAATTATGTGAGCAATTCAAGGGGAACACAATAAATTAAGACTAACTAAAAGAACAGTTTTTACGCTATTGCCCTCTCTCTCTCTTTCTAACTGCGTAAGATTAGAGGAAGAAATATTATTCTTAAAAAAAAATGAAATAGAATTCTTGTTGACAAGTGTATAAAGATTATATGGAATTATGTAAATTGTGCGGTTCTAATGAATAAACATTTAAATTATGTCCACTTTATTTCTCTCTATTTAAATATGATAGCTGCAAGGATATTTATATATGGTATATATACTAGTTGGATGGCAACTGGGTGTTTTAAAATCGCTTCGCTGATATTGCAATTTATTTGAATAATCTAGCAATAATTCAAATTGCCACGCAGCCCATGAAAAAAGCATTACAAAAATCGTACCACAAAATGTTTAACCCTTTTCAGCAAGCAAATAAAACTGGCGATGCAGCCCATTTGCAATCAATTCAAATTGTCTCTGTGTATGTGAGATATATATATACATTTCTATATGTATAGAGCTGATAATTTATTGGCCCTGGACGAAGCAGCAGCAGCAGCAGTAGTTGCGGATGCTGCCTGGCAAGGTAATTATTATCGCTGGCAAACGTGGCGCATACGTAATGAATGGCCAGTTTAAACGGTTTAAGGTTATGTGACATTCCCATATTTTTTTTTATTATTTTTTTTCGTTGCTGTTGTTTAAGCTTATAGCCACGGCTACCCAGAAAGCCAGCAACAACATTTTTTCATTTCTGGTATTTTTTTATTTAACGCGATTTCGTTTATTTTATTTTATTTTTTTTTTTCGTAGAATTTATGGTTTTGACCTTTAAGTGGCGCACAAGGGAAAAACATTTTCATTGGCTCACATTTCATACGAAATAATAAGAATAATTTATTATGTATTTCTTATTCGCATGGCAATAAGCTCAAAGATAATTCAATTAACAATTCCGTATAATTTATTTACAGTCGATTTTCTTGAGTTATTGCGTTTTTTATTAACGAATTCTGTTTAAATGTAACATATTGAAATGATTTTCACAAGTTATCTTTCTTAATGCCTTTGTTCGTTTTGTCATTCAAAAGTCTAGGCATTTAGCAAAAAAGAAACCCCAAAATAAAAAAATATCAAATCTTAAACATGTCCTTGCCCCGCGTTTTTCTCGATGTCACTGCTGATGGTGAGAAAGTTGGACGCATTGTGATTGAACTACGTTTCGATGTAGTTCCGAAGACAGCGGAAAACTTTCGTGCTCTGTGCACGGGAGAAAAAGGTTTTGGCTACAAGGGTTGCCCCTTCCATCGTGTCATACCGAATTTTATGTGCCAAGGTGGCGATTTTACCAGACAGGATGGAACTGGTGGACGTTCGATATACGGCCAAAAGTTTCCCGATGAGAACTTTGTGTTGAAACACTCCGGACCGGGCACCATATCAATGGCAAATGCCGGACCCAATACAAACGGTTCACAGTTTTTCATATGCGTTGGCAAAACGACTTGGCTGAACAATAGACACGTTGTCTTTGGCAAAGTTGTCGAGGGCATGGATGTCATAGTTAAAATTGAAAAAATGGGTTCAAACTCGGGCAAAACAACTAAGAAGATTATAATTGAGGACTGTGGTGACATGTTCTAAATACTAATAGTTAATTCTGATAATAAATTTGTATTTTTTCCGTTTATTTCATCATTTTAACCTTTTGAGTCGATTTCATACGAACGCCTTTCCTTATGTCTAGTATTGATTTTAGTGATGGGGTTGTAGTCGGCCGAAGCTCTGCTTCTGGTTCTCGATCTGTTTCTGGCTCTGGCTCTGAAACTTCATCGACAATTGGATCTTCTTTAAATTGGTAATCATTGGGGTCGAATTCTTGCAACAGCTTGTTAGACAATTCACCATTGCTATACTCAACGGGACGTTGAAAATACCTTTGGCAAATGCGTTTTTTGATATCCTCATCTTTGGCCGTATTGCTGGGTCGATGTGTATCATCGTGCACCCGATTAACGGGGTATATATTGAGCTTTGCGATGTGCTCGAAGCCAGTTTTGGTTATTTTCACACCAGCCAAACGATTGCCAAACCCAACGGCATCGCAAAGATTCATCTGCCGCACATACAGAGCATAGATCACAGCCGCTGTAAAGCAATCACCCGCACCATACGTTTCCACAGGATGCAAACACTTTGAAGCAGGCAATTCACAGTATTCACCCTGAGTGTCCATACAGCCCGCACCCAACCGACCCCAACTACAAATAAAACAAGGTCGACGCATATCAAAGTAACGTGGCACCGAGATTTCCTTATCCAATGCCAGGCAGGTATCTTTTGGCGTCTGCCAGCCCTGCTCCTGTGCCAGTTGTCTGGAGAAAAAAACAAAGTCGCACATACCGAAGAGATCGATGCTCTTCCCGTAGCACATGTCATCTTTGACTTTAAGCGAAATGCATATGCGTTCCCTTGTTGGACGCCCATTATTATAATCCAATATGGATCGGATCATCAGAATCGTTTCGAGCACATTTCTCGCCTCAAAGTGCACCCAACCGTATCGATTAAGATCGAGCCGCTTGAAATCCTCCATACTCACATATGGAAAGTTCCGATTGACACTGTGTATAATGTGGCGATAGCCTGTCTTTTTTGCCAGCCAAACGATGGAGATGTTGGGCTGCTCTTCGGTTTTGGGACAGTGACTCAAGTCGATGTTGCAACGCTGCATTTCCTGCCACATTTCATGCACCAGACTCGAACCACTCCGCATGCCAAGGAACCCAACCTGGGCGCCCAGCATATGCAGCAAGCAGCTCACATTGCTCGCGTGTCCACCCCGCTGATATTTGGCCTCCAAGCAGTCGTGTGCCACTCCCACTAGGGGCTCAGTAGCGCATAGCATGATTAGATCGGTTGTCAAGCAGCCAACGCATAATATGGGCTTTGTTACGCTCAGCGCGTAATTGGTGTTCATGTTGTGAGAAAAAACTAAATTATCTTTATTTTTGAATGCCTTAGTTTGACATAATTTTGGGGATTTGTCGATCGAAAATTAAAACTAACTTAAATGTAAAATGTACATAGAGAAAAAGTTGGTACATACTGGTTTTAAAAGCTCGACTAGAAAAATATATTCGACCCAAGAATTGGCTAGAGTTAAATTCAATCTTCGATATTTCCGATAATCTTATGCCGGATTCCGATTAATTTCACACAAAAGAAAGATCAATTTTATATTTATTTAATAAAAACAAGCTAAAACTCTCTATAGCTGAAAATTTGATTGTTATCGATAACATTTTTGCATCAACACACTAATAGTTATCGATTGTTTGGCACAAACTTGTTCTGTGCGTTTTGTGCACCTCAATCTAAGAAATCTTTGATGATTCTCAACCGATTTCGATAAAAAATATTATTATCTCAACATAAAAGAGAATTTAGAAGGCATTGAAAACATTATGTTAACCGTTTTCGGCTGCAGTTCTTTATTTGATATCGGAAAAGTTATCGATTTAATCAAAGCAAATGGGGCTAAGAGTTTTTTTTTCTTTAAAATTGGGTTGCTCACTCATAACGGTTCTACAAATAAAGTTGAATCCAGGAAATAAATAAAATAGTTTGTAAAAAGTTATCTCTACTTAGTTATAAAATTGCTTTACAATCGAGCAAATTATACATAAATTATTTGTATCAAGTAGGCCTTGACAGATTCAATTTTTGGGCAAATGCTTTGCAAAGCGTTCATCTATCATTCTATCCTGAGACGAGCAGGAAAACAAACCTTGAACAATTTTTCAATTTTTTTCAAGCATCGGAATCGGTAAGAACTTTTCGTCATAACAAAATTAAACTTTTTTGTTTTTTTTTTTATATATTATTTTTGTTTTTCTCAAGATCTGGCTTTAATTCGCTCTTTGTGCAGCAATTCTAAAATGACTTTGCCACGTGTTTTCTTCGATTTAAATGCTGGCGGTGAGAAATTGGGACGCATTGTAATGGAGCTACGTTCCGACGTGGTGCCAAAGACGGCGGAAAATTTCCGTGCTCTGTGCACCGGCGAGAAGGGCTTCGGCTATAAGGGCTCTCCCTTCCATCGTGTCATACCGAATTTTATGTGCCAAGGTGGCGATTTTACTAAACAGGATGGCACTGGCGGACGTTCGATCTATGGCGAAAAGTTTACGGATGAAAACTTTCAGCTGAAGCACACCGGACCGGGTATCCTGTCGATGGCAAATGCCGGACCCAATACCAATGGATCGCAGTTCTTTATATGCACTGAGAAGACTGGTTGGCTGGATGATAAGCATGTGGTTTTTGGACAAGTTGTTGAGGGCATGGATATTATTCGTAAGGTCGAATCGCTGGGCTCCAGTTCCGGCAAGACGGCCAAAAAGATTATGATTGAGGATTGTGGCGACATGTAAAAATCATAAATGTAATTTTAAAACAAATAACAAATAAATAAAGTTCAAGAGCATAAATATTTTGCGGAATTTATTTGTCATTCGAATGTCAGTCGAATATTGTTATTTGTGCTTAGGTCATTTAAATTATTTTATTCGTAGACTCGAAACTAAATTTTAAACAAAAATAATTCCAAAAATTAAATATGGCAGATCTTTCGAGTAATTTAAGCTGGGCTGTTGGCAAGAAAACCGTTTTGTGTGTGGGATCAACAAACATTGATTGCATAACGATGGTTAAACGCTATCCCAAACCAAATAAACGGGAACTCAGCACTGAAGCCTATTGGCAGCGAGGAGGCAATGCGGCGCATAACTGTACCGTCTTAAGGAACCTGGGTGTAAATGTCGAGTTCCTTGGTATGTTGAGTTCATTGCCAATTTTTAGCATATTGTGGTATGATATGAGAACGCGCGGTATTCAAACGGAACATTGTCCGCGTTGCCAGGACGAACCACCATTTACATCGGTTATAATAAATAAGATAACAAGAGCCTGCACAATGGTCCATTGCAACAAATCGTTTCCGTATATATCCTTCGAGGATTTTCAAAAACTTGATTTAAGCAAATATGGTTGGATACATTTTCGTTGTCGCATGCCAACAACAACGATGCAAATGATGAAGTTAGTCGAGGATTATAATGCAACACAAGATGATAAAATTGTGATATCAATGGACTTTGATAAGAACTTGAAGGAAAACTTTCCAATGATCAACTATTGTGATTATATCTTTTTCTATAGAGAACTTGCCGAGGAGCTCAAATGGCAGACCCTAAAGGAGGCGTGCTTAAACATCGATGAATTGCTTCGCATGCGTTTTGGCATTAATCTCAAGCGACCGTATTTCGTTTTTCTGTGGGATCAACAAAATGCCGGCCTAATGGATAGAGACAGCAACTATTCAGTCGCACCAACATACAAATATGATAAATTTGTGGACAGTTTGGGCTATTTTGAGGTGTTTGTCGGTTGTTTTATCTATGCCATTCATGTGAGAGAACGTTCCGAAGCGGTTGCTGCCGATTTTGCCAGTCGCATGGCCAACTACAAATGCACAAAATGTGGCTTTGATCACATTGCAGATATCCTAGAACCACCCAGGCTATAAGTCGTTCAACTCAGCGTTGAAATCAGCTTTAATTTCGTTTCAATTCCAGGCCCAAAATAAATGTTTCAAATTCACGTTACGTATACGTATTTATGTTTATTTTTTGGACAGTTAGTGTAAATGTTATGCATGACATCAAAGCGACAGACGACAGAAAAGAAGAATGTTTGCTGACCATTTATCATGACAGAAACAACAACAACAACAACGACAACAACTACAATAAAAGGACTAAAAGCAAGCAACAATTTCGTCAGGAATTTAAGTGACAATTTTCATACAAATTTCTAAACGGCAAACGGCACAACATGGCGTATGAACGATGACAATAATTTCGGGCCTGGGCCATAGTTAGTGTATAGTTCAAAGAAATCGATAAATGCCCAAGCATTTGACATGCAACAAAGAGACAAAGCGACTGCAAAGCACAACCGGATATGAAACTCCCTCGTTTTTTTTTTTTTCATCCTTTTTATGAAGCAAAAGTTTTTGTTTGCCTTTTTTGTACACCCTGTGGACATGGAAAGGCATGGGCAAGTTTAGCTATGCACGATAGCTGATATACTTTAAAGGGTATGTGCTAGTCGTTTCACTCATTGGAATTCGAGAAGTTTGCTTCGTGCTTTTGTGCTGACTATTGCAATTTCGAATAATGCAAAACCGAAAAATTATGCGTTGCAAATGCGACAAAGTTAACGAATGAAGCCTTGAACGAAGAAGAAGGGGGTAAAAAGGCAAGAAGCGTCACTTCAAGCCAAGAAGCAGACAAAAACAGACACACAAATACACACACACACACACACACATTGAAACAGTTACAGCAACAGCCAGGCCGCCATTTATGTAAATTAAAAATTATTTCCACTGTTAAAAATTCAGTGGGAATTGTTTTTGGCAAGCGGCGTCGCTGTTGTCTCTGCGGCCCATTTGCAACAAAAACAAAAAAACACTGGCACACACACACACATACATACACTAATACATACTTGCGAATATAGCAGCAACAATAGCAACAAGGAGTCTTTGGCAATTGAGAAAAACATTTGCTTTTTAACTACATTGGCTGTTAAGCAGATCTAAAAAATAGTTATTGTTATTATTGGCGGTTGTTTTCATAGCCAAACACAAACTAACACTAACACACACAGAGAGAGACATTGCCACATGCAATGCGGCGTTTGTTTGGTTACAAAGGAAGCCAAAGTTGGCCAGAAGACGATTTGAATTTGAATGTTGATGTGAAATTGCGGAAAGGATAAGTACGAACTTATGATTATGCACTTAAACCTAATGTACGAATCGAGAAGGAGCCAAAGTAGACAATAACAACAACAACAACAACAAAGCAACAACAATTTCATTGTACTTTTATTTCGTTTGCAAAGAAAAATCAACTTTAATAGTTTTTTGTATAAATATTCACATACGAACCTCAACGGGATCTCTTTAATTTTCTATTGCAAGTGAAACAAACTTAAAATTAAACGATTAATTTAGTTAAAAATAATCTTAATATAGTTTTCTCTGCATCAGCTAATAAATAAAATTTGTGTTGAGTTGTTAAGTTTTCTTTTTTTATGTCCTTCAACTGCAACTAGATAAAAATGTTGTATATTTCAATTTCATGCAACGCCACTTTGCATTTAAGCTAAAAAGAACTTTAATATATTCCATTGGCGTTCCGAATGTGGCTCTCTGTACACCAACCCGACCCCCTTTCTCTCTGTCTCCAGTCTGTGTGCACTACGTTGGGGGTGTGTTCGGGGGGAGGTGCTACAGTAGCTGGTTTTCTGCATGTGAAGTGCATAGATTATGCAGTTGGCTTCAGTTTATGATTGGCAAATCCAATATACGTCGTGCACTTTGGCATGCAGCCGGGTCGCAGATTGGCAAAAGCCAAAAGCAGCAGCAGCAGCAACGGCAGCAGCAGCATCACTTGGACCACAGCGACTGCAATTTCGACTGAGCTGCCACTTTATGGCAGTCGCACGCATATTTTCCATTTCCTCATACTATCACAATCAGTTACACACACACACACACACACACACATGGGTACGCGCACAGAAACAAGATGGCGGAGCGCCCGTTTCCGGTTGATGGGCAACGGCGTGATTATCGGCAGGCGGCTCTGCTGCCACTGTTAAAGCAAAGGCAGTGAAGGGCAAACCGCAGCTATCAAAAATAAAAATACAAAAAAAAAAAACAAGAAAAAAAAAGATTTCATATATCCACGAATATATATGCAATACTTGTAATACAGTTAGTTGACTAGATTCAACCTTTAAAAATACCCTTTAATTTAAAAAAAAATATACAAGAATTTCAAATTTGGTTAATAATAAATTTGGTATTTTTAATGTGAATTAAAAAGTAAAAGTATTTAAAATTTGACAGAAAAATATTTAAAAGAAATTAATATTTATCTAAAAAAAATTGAAAATATAATTTTGATATAAGAAATTTTTCAAGTTTGTTGAATATATTTGTAGTTGATTTTTTTTAATCATTTTTATCTTGATTTGTTAAGGAATAATTAAGAAATTTTTTACTTATTGCAATGATAGGCATACTAGGCTAGTTTTAACATATCCTTCAAAGCTGTCATACAGGGTATGAGCACACACACACACACACACACACACATGCACACACATATTGTAGTAGCCAACAAAATTGCTGCCGCAGCAGTAAGCTGCAAAATAAGCCAAAAATATGCGTTATCAAGTCGAGCCAATATAAAAAGAAAAAACTCACTCACACACACAAACACACACACACACACACAGATACAATAGCCAGGGCACCGCACAGCTGGATAGACAACAGCAACAACAACAACATAGACATGAAAATAGGTAGTAGGGTTTTGGGGAGCGGCGGAAGGGGGTAACATGAGAAAAGGGGGCTTTACCAATTGCAGTTGCCGTTGCCATTTTGCATTACTTTGCATAACCAGCGTGAATATATCCCGCTGTGCTTCTGTGTGTGTGTGTCTGTGTGTGTGTGTGTGTACTGTGAAGAGGCAGCTGGCAACACTGGCACATCGCGTCGCCTGTTTTGGAGCTCCTCGACGGTCGGATATGGGCAAAAGGCTGAATGAAGTCTGCTGTTTAACCATAAACTGCTCGTCCATGGTCATTATGGCTATGAGGCTCTTCTATGCTGTTTCCTCCGTCTACTTCTTCTATTTGTTGTTTTTGTTGTTGTTGTTGTATTTTGAAGTTGCCACACATTATTCTTATTTATCGGCGCTCGGGCAGGCAGCTAGCTCTAGGCCCCCCAAACGAAAGTGGCCATAATATCGTTAGCTACGTTTGCGGTGGTGCTCATAAACTGTTGCATATTATAAAGAATTTCTACTTCTTCTTCTTACTACTTTTTTTTTATGACTTTCTGAAGATTGTTTCCCATAAATGTTGCACGCAAGTGTGTGTGTGAACTATTTGCAAACAGTTAGTTTTTTTTAAAGCAACTGAAACTTCCTTAAATATCATTTCTTTTTCTTTCTTATTGTAGAGTATTTTTCAGTTGATATCTTTTTCATTTTATCAATTTCCTATTTGATTATTCCCACTCCCAACTTCGTCAATTTGTATTTTCTCATGTTTCCCTTAAGCTTAAGCTTATTATATTGATAGACCCACTCCCACGCCCACTCGCCAAACTTCTCGTCGCTTGTTGTTTATCTTTGTTAAAATCTTAATTTAAAGCCAGCAAATCCCTTAGATTCTTGTTTGGCTTGTCAGTTTGTTATTTATGGAGCCAGCTTTGGACATTTCAATCAAACATGCCATCCAATCTGTTGCTGGTGACAACATTCTTAAGCTTAAATCAGTTGCGTTTCGCATGTTTTTCCCGATTATTACGCTCATTACATCATCACAAGCAAAATATTGCTCATTCCTTAGCTCAAGTTGCTTCTTCTCGGGAAGTTTTGTTATTATTTTTGTGCTTCGATGCGTTTTCACAGCTCACCAGAGCCCGGGAGTAAACAGAAAACACAAAGCAAAAAAAAAAAACACACCATTGTTTAACCTTTTACGCAGGATTTTTTTTTTGCTTTTTCGGATAGAAAGGCGCAAAACATTCGATTTTGTCGCCGAAAAAAAATTGAAAATCCTAACCTCCAACCCCATTTTGCCCTTCAACCGATGTGTTGAAACCTTTCAAGAATGAAGGAGTTTGGTTGGATGGCTGGGGGGGGCGGTGAAAGGGAGAGGGAGCTTAGCGCTCGCGAAATTCATTTGTTAACCCGGAAAGGGCGACATCTAATCCAGTGGCAATGCAGTCGCAACCCAGCCAAAAAAACAAAAAAACAAAAAAAAACTGGAATAAAGGATGCAGACCCAAAGTCCTCAGCGCGTGACACAAGCAATGATTGATGAAGGTATTGGCAAAAAAAAAAGGAAAGATGGAAAAAAGCTGGAAAAACGAAAATGAGACAAAGCGAAAAGGATGATATGAAAGGCGCGGCTAAAGGAAAAACCACTTAAATGCATTAAACCAAAATTTTTCAAGCTTTAAATTGAGATTACAGCGAAAAGAAAAGTACAAATTTTGCCCAATTAACCAAATAATAAGTTGCATAATTAAAAGAAAACTTGAGCTAAAAATAGAAAAATTATTTTAAATCAGAGGAAATAAACTTGATAAAATGACAGGCAAAAATGGCTTAGAGAATATCTCCCCATATGACAAGCAAAAAACAAACATTTTTTTTTGTTGTTTAGTTTTTGTTAGCCTTCTTAAGGATACAAAAATTCATGTTAGGGATGCTCACAGCATTTGGGGTTTTCAAGTTTGAAGTTGTCTAATGGCAAAAGCATACACAAACATAGCCTATAGTATGTGTATTGTACATATGTGAGTACGTACGTTGTGAATGGACGGGGGCTGTTGTTGTTTGGCGCACATAAGTGTGCTACACTTAATTTGCTTTGAAAGTTTAATGTGCCGTTGTATCTTTTAATGGCATACACACACACACACATATACAGCACATAAACTCATCCGTTTGCACATTTATTGGCTGCGTCTTTGTTGTTGACCATTCTGTTTTGGCCATTTCCATCAAAAGTTGATGGCTTTTTGCGGATTGTCTTCCCATTCTCCATACTCTATTCTCTATGCTCGATGCTACACACTCAATTCTCTATTCTCTATTCAAGTATTCTATTTTGCCGTGTGCTGCAAACAGTTAAGTATCGCCTTTTATAGTTAACTATTTTGTGCTTTTATGGCTGGTTACTCTTCGGTTTTTGATGGCATTAACATAATTTATGTATGAACACGAAACGAAACAACCCAAACTAAGCACAACACACACAGCAAGAAAGTATCTTTTCGCTTCTGTGTTATACGGACGACAACAGATGTGTTTTCGCAACACAAAATGAAGATATCGCAAGCCAATGGACATCAAAAATAAACATTAAACATTGCATTTGAAATCCAACCAAAGTATTTTCGATTTTTCAAAGAATTCGCCAGAGGTATTTTTCTGCTTATTATTGTTAAGCTTTGGAAATTCGTGTGAATCAGCACAAATATTAATTATCATGTACGAAAATAAATACAAAACCATAACAAACTAATGAAATACCTAACAAAAACTACGCAAACATTCCTTTTCGTACATTTAATTTTATGATATGCAAAATAATCATAAAAAGTGCAGCTCCAACAACAGCAACAACAACAACAATAACAATGCCCGCAAATATTGTGATAATAAAAACACGAGCACCTAACAAACACCAATAATAACAACAACAACAACAAACAAAATGTGTAGCAACTTCCGTTTCCGCTGTGCGGGCAGCGCTGTCGCACACAATTACAAAATTGCACAATGGGCAACATAAATTTCAAAACTTGTTGGATGAAAATACGTAAAGCAAATTTTAAAGCCTTGAGTTTCAAATCAAAAACGATTTAAATCAGATTTTAAGGGATGATGTTGTTCTAATATTCTGAAAAAAAATTTAAAATTATATAAACTCTTGAAGAAGTTTAGTATTCCTTAAAAAATCTTTAATTATAATAAGGAAAAATGTATTAAATTTGGCAAAAACCAAAACAAAATGATAATATTAATAATAGTAACATTTATTAAATGCAAAGACTTATGTCAAGAATAATAATGTATTCCTTAAAAGAAATTTGCATTTGTTTATTAAAAATTTGTAAAAAATTATTTATGATAAAAATAAGAGTTAAAATCAATGATATATAGTTTGTGGAAATGCAGAATCTTTTTTAAGCTAATGGCATTAATTCGTTATTAACTTGTTTTCTTATAAGCTAAACTATCATGTTTCGTTTACATTATTTTGCAACTCGAAAAGTTTATATTTTTGGCCCACTGTACGCATTGTAGTGCAGACCACTGTGAAGAGCGATGTCCATGCTGGCATTTTATATACACGTTAAAATTGGGCGCATGCATGTACCAGAGACCACATGACATGCCACGCCCACTAGACACACACACACACACACACACACACACACACACAGACATATAAACATAACCATAAACATAAACAAGAAACGACAACGACGAGCGCGACATTTTATAGCTGAGTGAGGCGGTTACCGTTGTTGTTGTTGTTTTTTTTTTGGGGTTCATCAGGGTTGAGTGGGTTGGTAGGAAGGGTTTCTTTGGGGTACTACGGGCTTCCCCGGCGTTTTGCCCCTTTTTATGCCGACTTTTGGGCGATGAGGCAACTCTGGCGGGCACTTGGCATAAATTAAAGCGCCGTTAAGCATAAGCTCGTCCAATTACCAAAGTATCCTTTGGCCCGTTATATTACGGATTTATTATAGTGTTGACTGTCGTCCTGCTTCTAACTGCATATAATGTGGTCGGTGTCGGTGTGTGTGTGTGTGTGTGTTTGGCACACCTCCTATTCCTGCCCACGACCCTTATTCTCTGGCACATGCATGTACCATGTACTTTTATCGGCCCTTTGTCATTTGTCATGTTAATTTAATGATTTTTACTTCGTTGTTGTGTTTTGTTTTTTGTTGTCCTGTACTCGCGCCTCCGGCTTGCTGTTGGTTTTTTATGCCCTAATGGCGGCCAGTCCCCAGCTACAGCATAAGCCATATAAGTTTTAGTGTGCCTGCGTCTGTGTTCTTGTCATGTAACGGTTTGTTTGTTTGTTTGGTTTGTTGTTGTTGTTGTTGTTGTTTAGGCTGAGTTGGAGCAGAGCTGTCAACTTATATGACAGACGCATAAGCAAACGCAAAATTCGCCTGTTCAAAAATTAATGAACACTCAAACAATTTTTGTTATGCGTGAGTCGCCCAATTTTCTAAATAGACCTGCCGCCGCCCTGGACATGTCCCACCCCACCTCCCGCACAAAATAAAGATCGTTCCAAATGATAGCTTTATCAGAGCATTTTCACCAAAAAAAACACACACACACAGACACACAATTTTATTGTTTATTTTTTTTATTACGTTTTTTTTTTTGGTTTGCATTTAATTCCAAAATAATTGTGTATAGTGGAATGGTGGAGATGGTGGTTGTTGTTCGAGTGTTCTTGTGGAATTAAAGCTAAAAAAAACAACTTGGAATATTTAAAATAATTTTTAAAAACATTGTTAACAATTAATTAATTTCCCTTTACTTTGTTGCACAGGCCAACAAGGTTTTCTAGCTCAATCATACTTTTCAAAAAATATTTTTGATGTGCTAAACTCGAATATGGAGTTCGAATAAAGGAGTTTTTTTTGTACCTACTTGCCTTGTCCTCTTAAAAACTCATTTAAAATATATAACTAAATATCACTTTTAATACTAGAACATTTTCTTTTATTTATGTATTTCCTAAAGAAATAGTTTTCTGCGGCTTTAGTCATGTTAAGCCCAAGAAGAGCGTCAAAAATCTGCCCAAGTTAAACCAAATTCTTATTTTGTACTAAATTATTATTATCTATGGAATAGATAAAGATGATTTGTATAGAAAGTTGATTAGATATTTGCTAGTTGCTTATGGTCGTAATATGTAACTAATATCGCATGTAGGCTGAATATTGACAGCCAAGCAAGCAAGCAACAACAACAACAACAACAACAGTGTTTTAATTAATGCGAGTTCTAATTGAAAAACTGATACGCACGCCAAGTGAATTGGTAGCTAGGCCTGCACTGTCTGCAGCTACATATAGTATTTTCAGCTTGATGCGAGTGTTAATTGAAATTTAATCTAGGCAACACGAACGAACGAACGAACAAACGCAACTCAAACTATTACGAGCTTGTGCGAGATGAGAATGCGAAAGCGAATGCGAATGTGTGTGGGAATTGGCACGATATACAGAATAAGTGTGTGTGTGTGTGTGTGTGTGTGTGTGTGTGTTATCGGCCAGTGGCAGTTGGCGGCACAGATTAGAAACATTTGTGCGTCCAAATAGCTGGGATAGATAGATAGATAGATAGATAGATGGACGTGTATCTCATGGATACACACGGATGCTGTTAGAGCTCAGCTTTCTATTGCCAATAATTTTTCCCAAGCCTCCGCCGCACCACTCTCTCTCTCTCTGTCTCTCTCTGTCTGTCTGTCTCTCTCTTTCGTAGAACGTTACGACTGTTAATGCGTAGCTGTTGTTGTTGCTGTCTATCTGCACTTTAATATCTAGTATGCTGCTGCCGTTGTTGTTGTTGTTGCTGGTTTAGTTAGTTAGCTGGAACGTTCAATTCTTGAAGCGTTTTGCTGTTGTTGTTGTCGCTGCTTTAAATCAATTGCCTGGTCGTGCCATTAATTTCTCAAAGTGTCTTTCTGCCTTTTTGCTTTCTACACAGTTTTCTGTGTCTTCTGTCTTGTGTCTTGTGCATTTTGTCGTTGTCGTTGCCGTTGCCGTTTGTTGCTTTAATTTATTTTGTTTTCTCATGCGAGTGCAAGTCTCTCTGTCTCTCTGTCTCTGCGTCACAAAGCTAACCCCCCAAAAAAGCCAAACTCAAAGCTAGTACAAATGTGGCTTTTGCTTGCATTTCTTTCAATTTATTTGAGTTGTGCGATTGATTCGAGCTTTTCATTTTCGACTTCTGACTTACTACACCATCTCCTAGTTGGATGTTGTTGTTGTTGTTGTTGCCGTTGTTTGGTCTCCTCATTAATGCGAGGCAACATTTTGCTGCACAGTTGCACAATTACCAACTGCACCGTATGCTCCTGCAGTGCTTTACGACTTGCCCAGTGCCCTTAAATTTTGGAACTTTCCGCACCCAAACATTTTGTGTGCTCGAACTTTTGCCAGTGAGTGAGTAACAGTAACCTAAATTGGTTGCAAATGTTAAACTATCCACATAAATTGTCTGCGTGTGTGTGTGTGTGTGTGTCTCTGTGGCACCTTCGATGTTCTTTAACTGGAATTGAGGTTAGATTGATCTTGATTGATATGTTGAGTTTATAGACATGAGTTTAACAGTTTAAAGATATAGTTCGAATGCCATAAAATAAAAACACTAATTAATGCTCAAATTCGATAAATCAATTTACAACAATTATTTTTGTTGATGTTGAAATTTATCGATATTTATATGTTTAAAAAATATTAGAGTGACATCTCATATACATATGTATATAACGCCACCACAAATTTACTTATAATATTTAATTTTTTTCTTCAATAACAATGTGTCCACAAATCATTTTGTTTAAGGGTCAACAGGGCGTATAAACATTGCAACTACTTCTGTCCTTCTAGAATTATATTTTCTGTAAAAGTGTGATAAGTTAAAACAAATGAGACAAAAGGTGTTCGATATAATCATTTGCTCACCGATTTATTTGATGATTTCCAGCCCAAAACAGCCCATCTATTTTTTCAACTACATTATTACCAGTTTTATGACTGAAATAGGTCGGTTGATAATCTTTGTCCTCGCCGGCAACGGCAAATGTATCATAGCTCGCATATTCGATAGATCCATCAGGGTTTCCCATATGCATACAGAGTTTGTGGGGTTCATGGCTCGTCAAGAGATGCAGCTTCTCTATGCCCAATAAGTAGTTGCCATCTGAATCTTCATAGCCACTTTTAAACTTTTCAGGCAACAGAGGACTACCATACTTTCGCTTCAAAACAATAGTCCAACCAGGCCATACAGTATTATTTTCGCATAAAGTATTCATCTCATAATACCTTGTAAAACCGAGATGAGGTATTCGTTTATTCTGATTCAATTTGTTCTCACATTCCTTGGCATCGTTTTGAAGATTGATTATTGTTTGATTCCTTTCTTCAATAATTGTTTCATGCATGTTCAATTCATCTTCTAACTGTTTTATTTTGATCGCATTATTATCAGTTTGGGCTCCGAGTTGTTTTGAATCCTTACATTTTAGTGCCATGAATTCAGACATCTCATCTTTGAATGTTTGAAATTTGTTGGTTAGCGTTTCAATCTGATCGCTCAATTCCCTATTTATTATATAATTTTGCGTGTGCAACTCGTTTCGCAATTCCTTGATTTCCATATCGTTTTCCAGTCTAACTTGTTGATTATTATTTATATCAAGGACTGCTTTAAGCTGTTTGAAGAAGTCAAGCAATGGTTTGACAATCTTATTCGATTCGCATGCTTGGCAAGCCTGTTGACGTTTCAAATTAATTTCCGATATTCGATTAAACACTAAAACTTTCTTTTACATACCTCAAATTGACTATATGCCGATGATTTTTGTATATTAAGTAGCAACAGAATTAGCACAAAGTAATTTAAATTCATTTTGTTCGATTCGCGCTCCAATCAACCGCATTCAACATTAACAAAAAATACACTAAATTTATAAATTCGGGATCTCAACAAATTATGTGTAACTGATAAGAGATATGGCGCTTGGGTCAATTATTATCAGCAAAGCTTTGTGACATTGTTGTTAAGCATCAAGCATATAGTTTATTTATAATACAAGTATTATATATTAAGTAAAGAGTTTGCCAATTATTACAAATTAAAAAAAAAGTCAATTAAATTTTACTTTTAGTTAAGAAATTTCTATGTCCATTAAGCAACATTTAATGTGCAAATGAAAATTTTACAAGTTTTTTTCTACACAAATTTATATTAGCATTTTATGTGAATGCGAACCCGAACCCGAACCCGAACCCAAATACCAGCAGCAATATGGCCTTAAACTAAGTATATGTGACATTTACTGTCGCTGGGTCGCAAATGTAGCAAAACCAATTTATTTCATTCATTTCAAATCATTCGCAAAACTAAAGTCGACTGTTGGCTGTTGGCTGTTGCTGCGGTTTCCTTTCATTATTTATGGGATTTTGTGGACGCACTCAGCGTGTGATTGTTTATGCTGACCAACACACATCTCTCTCTCTCGCTCTCTCTCTTTGTCGGACTCGCTCGCACTCGCTTGTTGCAACAGCAATCATAATAGTATTTTTGCAAGTGCAGAGACTAAAGGAGTCGGACTGACTATGATTTTCTATATATGTACATAAGTATATAAATATATATATATATATTTGTGTGCCTCACTCTTTCTCTCTCTCTCTCTCTCTCTCTCTCTCTCTCTCTCTCTCTCTGTCTGTTGTCATCGCATTATTATTCCGCATCGACGTTTTGTGCTCTTTTCCTTTTTGCTACATTACTATTATGTGTTTCTTTGATTTCAGTAGTTTATTTTTTGTTTTCCTTTATGCTTGCCATAAATGGTTCATAAAATTTTATACGCTCGTCCATAAAGGAAACCATTTGCTCCACTTTCCACTCGCTGCATTGCAAATAAGTTAAGATATCCCCACAAAGACAGCGACAGCTTAGAAGTTATTGAACGGTCTCTCTCTCTAAAGACATAGAAAACGTCAAACAGCAGCAATCGTATTTTTTTCTATATATTTTTTATGTTTTTTCATATGTTTCAATTGAGTTCCATTTGTTAATTCTATTAAAACCGTTTGGTCAGCTCACCAATTGTGAATTGATAATGATATTGATAATGGTGTCTTAATTGGATTTTTTTTCTAAGTTTTTAGAACTTATTACATTCAAAAAGTCGTTTTGGGTCAGATCTAAGAATTAAATTTTGATTTCGGCTTTTTAGTTGAATATTTTTATACACTGAGCCCATAAAATGGGTAAATCAGGGTAGAATGGTTTTGTGGAAAAGTATGTAACATAAACTATATATATTCTTGATCACCGTCAACAGCCGAGTCGATATAGTCATGTCCGTTTGTCGATCTCACAGACTAGAAGAGCTAGAGAGTTTAGATTTTGAATATAAGTTCTCCTATACCATAAGCAGAAAAAGTTTGCTTCAAATTATCGATAACTTTTCTGGTTTTCGATATACACATAGAGTCGATTACAGAAAAAAAACGAATTTGGAAAAATGTAAAAATGGCGGTTGAAATAATGGGTAACGATAGAACTTTTCTCCCAATTTCGTCCAAATCGGTTAAGAAACACCGGAGATATCGTTAAGTTAAGTCAGTTTTCATTATTTTTAATAGCAAAGCATACTTTAAGGGAGCAAGGAAAACCAAAGTCGTTAATAAATTTAAAATATTTATTGCAACTGAGTTCAGGGTATCTTCTAGAGCCTTTTTACTTGTTAAGTGTAAATCAGTTAATTTAGGGGAAGAACAACAACTTTTTATAAATTTTTCTCACAAATTTGCTTAGAATTTTTGAAAGCAAGATTTATTCAATAACCATATTCGGCGCATTTGTTTGGAATTTTGAGGTGGCGTTAAATATTTTTGAGATGTACCTTATTAAAGACATGATAATTAAATAATAGCTGTTTAGTTTAGTTGTTTTTTATGTTAAAAAATTCTGAAAAATATCTCAGGTTGTTGTAGGTCAGTGCGAAGGTTTTCGCATTTTGTTTAACTCTGGTTGAAAATGAAATGAAAACTTGCAAACTTTTGCAAAACCAAACTTTTTAACGCTTTTTTTTATATAGTATTTTTGTTGTTTTTCTTATTTATTCAGCAGCTATAGCCGATATCTCAAATGGTACATTTCACTTAGAAATCCTTTTAAGGCAGTTTTCCCGTTTTTTTTTTTTTTGAAATCTTTTTTGTTCGGGTTGCATTTGCCATTTTCGTATATTGTGTGGTATTTTTGTTGTTGTTGTTGTTGTTGTTGTTCGTTTTTGTTTAGAAGGCATAGACAATGAAAGCAACTTGCAACTTGCAATTGCATTGTTAAAACTGAATGGCAAAGCAAACTGTAAAATGGTTTCGAAATCGTTTAGATGCTAACTCTCTGTCTATGGCAATGGCTATGGCTATAGACTATGGCTATGGCTATGGATATACTATATACATAGTAGCGATGGCTATGTGGTGTACATATCTATAGCTCCATAGCTTTATACAGCTCGTATCTTCCGCGTTGCCAAAATCAAATTGAGGGGCTTATGCAACTGGCGGCCCAGCAAACGGCGACAGCAACCAAAAAAATACAAAAAACTGAAACAAAACGCTGTCCAAATCGCAGTTGGAATCGGTGCTTACGTGACCAGCCGAACGACTCAATCTCAGACAGCAAACACAAATACAAATGCCAAAAAAAAAAAACAACACACACACACTACAAAAAAATAGGCAGCTAAAAAACTACAGCAAACTTAAAAAAAAAAAAAAATACATAATACAAAAAAAAAAAAAAAAAACAAAGAAGCAAAATTACCGGTGCATGGTGCAAGCTGTCGCCGGGCCCAATGTACCGCCCCCTTCTACTGCCGCTGCCGCTGCCCCGTTTATTCGCCCACAAACATTTTTTTGTTTTAACGTTTTGTAGTTGTTGTTGTTGTTGTTGTTGTTGTAGTTGTATCTTATTATCAACTTGCGCGCGTTGAGTTCGCTGGCCGTTCATGAACTACAAACGCCGCTGGCAGCGCGTTTTGCGTTTTGCATTGCTTTTAGCTTTGGCTTTGCAACTGCTGCAATTGGCAGTTGGCGGCGGCCTGTCCTCGATGCGGTTGTTGGCTCTTTGGGCTCTATTTTTTTTTTTTTGTATTATTATTTTTCTTTGCATTTTGTATCTGACGGATGCACAGGCGAGCGCACTGAACGCGCCAAATAAAAAAACACGTGAGCTAAACGCACAAATATGTATTCGACTCAAAGATACTCTCAACTAAATTAGATGCAAATGTGTTCAAGTGCAGCTAGCTACATAAAACCATAATTTATAATCATATTTTAATAAATTTTATTCAATTTTCATTTTTGTTTGCATTTTGTTAAGTTTTTCTTCAAAAATTGAATTAATGAAAATACTTTTTATTTTCTATTTATACATAAATCATTTCAATTATCTATTTTACTTTAAAAAACTGTCTGTTTAATACACTCAAATCAATGATTAGCTCAACCATAATAACAAACTTTATGCTTGTTATTTTTGTTTTTTTTTTTTTAATATTTTTTTAATTAAATTATGGTCTAAGCTAATCGCTGCAAAATTTATTGTTCGCTAATACAACAATGCATTCAAATTCAATTTGAATTTAATTTTAATTATACAGAACGTGTTTTTTTTTTTGTTTTGTTGCTTTTGCAATTGGTGTTTAATATATTCAATTTGTTGTTTTTGTTTTTGCGTATTTCGCATTGATTTAATAGAGTTTTAGCACAAATTCAATTTGATTAAATATTTCCATAAAATTTAATGTGCTTTTTTTGTTGTTGTTGTTAATAATTGGAAAAATTTCCATTTGATTTTTAATTTATTTTGTTTCATTGAATTTCATTTGAGTTTGACTAAGAAACCAAAACTTCAAACATAATTTAGTTTACTTTCGCTTTGAAATGGAGGTTAAATGAGTAGTTTTTTTTTTGTCTTTTAACCTTAAATGTCGTATATGTGTTTATAAAGAAACGACCCAACCATCTGTCAGCAGCAGACTCAACATATTCAACATTATCTTAAACGATGTCTCACTTTTTTTTTTTTGGTTGCCTCTTCAGAATAATTCCATTGTGAGCAAAGCCAATACAATACCAAAACACTTTTCCAATACTTGAAGATATGATGTGATAATGATGTTGTTGTCGTTGATGATGTTGATGGTGATGATGACGATGGAGCAATCTCCGAATTTCAAGTGATAGACAAATATTTCTTAGCAGCCTGTACTTAAGTTGAGATATGTGCGTTAGTAATGTTAGCTGTACTCTGTGTACACTGTACACCCTTTCAGAATCCATTTAGTGTAACAATACTCTACTCATTTTTTTTGTCGTTTGCATGGGCCAAAGCACTTCACTTTGCCATTTGAGGCAACTTTTCGTCGCTTCATACTCGACATACAAAAGACAAAAAACAACAGAAAAAATGTGTGTATACACATTTTTACAAGGACAGAGATGACTTTTTGTAAGGAACGACTTTAAAGCTGAATAATCGGTATTTTCAGATATTTAAATATCGATTTTTATCGATATGCCATATTATTTAGGCTTTTATTGTGATTAAACTTTTTGACTTCTTAGAACGCATTCACATTATTAATTTTGAACAACGTTTTTAGGGACCATAAAAACCGTGTTGCAATAGCAGCTGATGGATGCGCTTGCAGCCAGTTTCCTCGACATTGAGCAAAGCCTCCTTAAGTATTAGGTCGATTGTGGTATTATCGAGGGTACGCTGCTCCAAGCGCAACACATTCTGCAGACAATCAAACAGTTCGTTGCGGCAAAAGAAACGATAGTTTATGATTGTGGTGTCCGCGGGCAACTCTTGCTGCATCAACTCAAACTGATCCCAGTAGTTTTCCGTTTCCAAACTAAAGACGTACACCAACAGAACAGTTTGGTTGACTGCTATCTTTGGATTGCCCTCACGTTGCAACAGCAACTGATTATAGGTGGGCACAATATCATAGTCGCAAGTTGTTAGATTGTCAACGATCAGCATATTTTGACCACAGGTCGACAACTGATCGACAAACTGCCGCATTATATGGAACTTGTGTGTATCGTTCGGTGTTTCCGTTGCAAACGAATAGCTATGCACATTTTCGCTCCAGGGAAACTTTTCCCTCAAACCTGTTGTTGTTAGGGTCTTACCCACTCCTCGGGGACCCAATAGCGCTACCGATTTGAACTGTCTCTTGCTCTGGAGGGCACGTTCGAAGCGCGCTAAGGCCTGCTCCTGATTGAGCACCTGTTTGCCAATGTGTCGAAAGATGCGCTTGGTGTCCAGCTCCTGTTTGCAGTGATTGTCGTAAGGACCAATATCTGTCTGTTCCGGCTGATCGCCAAATCGCAACAGACCCCAAGCACCCAGCCACAGTTCTAACAACGAAACCTGATTCTCCGGATCGACTTGCTCTTCAACGTTAAACCACAGCGCCAAAAGCATAGCTGCTATTCCAATCAGTATCAAAAAAGCCTGTAGGAAATTAAAGTGTTTTTTGTTCTTCAACTCTTCGCGGTAAATGCGACAGCTGGTGTTGTGTAATATGCCTCGTTTCTTTGCATCCTCAAAGTCACCACAGAGCCCGGCGTCCAGGGAATTTGTGTGACATAAGCCCCGATGCACTTGGACTCTTTTCATGTTTGAACTTCAGTTTACTTATATAATTTATGTAATGGTGATTGTACCTCGAGACTCCTTTAAAATTGTTGTAAAATATTCAAGTGTAAAACTCTTTTTTTTTTTGAAGTTTTTTAGATTTTCCACATTGACATTTTCGACTGAGAGAGAGAAAAACACTAACTGCTTTCAGTTATTAAAATGTATATAAAAATTCGCTTCAAATTTAAACCCATTTTGAGGTTTTTGTTTTGTTTGTTTGATGACCGCTGGTTTTTTTTTTTTTTTTTGCAAAATAATTAAATGCTTTGTTAAAGAAACGCCACATGAATCCCAAATGGAGTGCGGATGCGGTGTTCTAAGCGTTTCTTTTTTAGCTGGCATAAAAAGCGCTTACTCATCATTATCAAGCGGCAGTCATCAGCAGCGCAATCAGCTGATTTCTACCAACAGACAATAGAAAGAGAGACAATGATGGAAAGGTAGAAAAAAGACCGACAGACCGACAGACAGGCAGACAGAAAGATATTACCATTAGGCCGACAATTAAGTTTTGACTCGCGCGCGGAAAGCCGGCAGCCGGCAGCCAGCCAAGCCATACAAGCAAGCAACTGGGCCACGCTAACAACTCTTTGAAAGCAGCTGAAAAGATCTGCAAGAGATCGTGATTACCAAACAAACCAGCCAGCCAAAGAGACGACCGACCGACCGACCAGCCAGAAGCAAGAGCTTCGAAGAGAGACAGAAAATAAGACGAGACGTGGCATAGACGCTGAATAAAGATAGAAAAATGAGCCATTTGGGTGCTTGGCATCAAAAACGGCTCCACAAACACAACAACAAAACACTTCAATTCCGTTGTCGTGTAATAGACAAAATTCTAAAGAAAACAGAAACAATACATTCAACCAGAAATAGCTAAAGCAGCACTTTAAATGCTCTATGAAAACTGTAAGAAAATGTTAAAAATCTGCATAAAATCATACAAAAAATATAAAAAAATAATAGCAATGGAGTTACAAGAAAATAAAAAAAAATCCTAAAAAAAATTTCAAGGAATAAATAACTTGAAAAATATTAATAAACCACTTCAGCTGACTTCTTAAACGTTTAATGTCATTTTTAGTTAATTAACATTAACCAAATCTTAAGCTTGTCACATTTCGATGATTTTTATTTAGAAAAAATATTAATGCTAAGATTTTAAGTACGCAAAACTTAAAAATAATAATATTTAAACAAGGATGACCTTTGAAAGTTTCTTTTGTATTAGGTTTAAATCTTTATTAATTAATATAATTCCATTTATTTGGCTTAGAATTAAAAGCTTGTGCAGGCATAAGCCAGAAAAAAAGAGCATTTAAATAGATATACAAAGAGAGACGGACGGAGAGACCGCGAGACACTTGTTTGAGGCTTAGAGCCGTAACGGTTTCTTGAACAAAATCTAGTTGGGCGACTTGCAAAAGTGTCTTTCATAAATCAGTCAACGCTCTGGCTGGCTACCAACGTCAAACTGTCAAGCCGAAGATCATTTTGGTCGCTGGTTCAACACAGCGGTAATTATGTCTCTCTCTCTCTCTGTTTCTATCTCTATCTGTAACTCATATGTGTGTCATTATATATACCATACATATATGTACGATCCGAGAGCAGACAAGCGACTTTGTCTTCGTCGATTCGACTTGAAGTTGGCAGACTTGCCGGCTCTGGGGTAAAAGTTTGTTGGCCCTCAAGTGCTGTGGGCCTTAGCTGATAGACATTTGGCTGACTTTCCGTTTAAATTTTTTTTGTATTTTTTTTTTGGCCATATTTGATTTGACGTCGGCTGTTGCCGCGTGTTGCCAACCGTTTTGAAGCGGGCCAACTGCGACGGTTTCGCGCTTCTGCCTGGCACTCTGCTCTGTTTGCTGAGTCAGCGCTTTTAATTGTTGCCAAGAGCGGAAAAGTTTTACAAGTGAAAAGTAGGCAATGAAAAAGTCATTTGGAAAATTGACAATCAGCGAATGAGATTTCCGTAAAAACTAAAGCCAAAACGATACTAGACGAAACGAAACGAAACGAAACCCCATTTCGGCATGGGGTTTTAAAGTTTTGAGCATTGAGCTAAACTTAACATGATTTTAGGCTTAGCCAAGATTAAAACTTTAATGTTTGTAAAATATTTAACAACTTCCTGCTTGCGGCTCATATTATTGGCTTTTTTTTTCACTTCAAGCTTACAGCTTTAAGACCGTTATTATCGGGAATAAAAATCGGGCAAAGGAAGGCGAAGTAGAAGAAGAAGAAGCTAGCTCTTAAGCGCGTTGCAAATTGAAATAAAACCGTCGATGCCAGAGAGCGCGTTAAGAACAGCAAATGAAACGTGTCTATGCCAGTTGTCCGATTGTAAGTCGTACGTGTATCTGAAAGATACAGATAGACACTTGCATGAGATACATACCATGCTCGTTATTTCAAGTGTATGTTGCTGCTGTTGCTGCCGCTGCCGCTGCTGTCAGTTGCAACTTCAATTGAAACGCATTTAATTAGTTTGTGCCTAATTTATGCTGCCAACAAACAACAACAACAAACAACCAACCAACAACGAAAGCTGTCAAGAAGCCGGGCACTGCACAAACATATATTGCAATACTCTTTAATACCCTTCGAATCACACTTTTCATCTAGTTTTGTGATGAGATTTTAATTGATTCTCATTACGGATCATTGGAAAATAAAGTTAAGTCAAGTCCAAAGGTTTTTTACCAACAATTTTAATTGTTAGATTCGCGTAGAAATCAGTTTTATTTTTCATAAAATTTTCAACATTAGAAAACACTTTTATAATAACAATAATTATTTTTGTTAGCTTATCAAATGTTTTTTAAGCCATTTTTCAATGCATTTCACAAATCGAAAGTGCATTCAATTTTCACCAATCCATTCACATTATTTCCCCTTCTACTAGTATTATCTATTTTATGACAGGCACATTTGATAAAATCAACGAATAACGATGACGACAACAATAAAGTTTCAGTTACGTGTTGATTGTTGATTAGATATAGGGGCAACGGGCAACGGGGGGGTGTCATAAAATAGTTAAAGACAACTGCATTGCAATGTGCCTAAGAGGAATAAGTATATAGAGAAAGAGGCAAAAGAGACTTGGCTTGTAGGTCAGTTTTGCCAAAGCTGGCCATTTGCCTTCTGGCCCGATATGGTTGGTTTGGGTTGGTATGGAATGTGTTCGTGTATATGGTATTTGTGGTATGGTATGTTGTAAGTAGTGGGGAAGCGAGGTGATATAGAGAGGGATCATCATCATAAGTAGCGCCCCACGGCTAAAGACGCCTCAATTAATTTAATTAACGAACGTGCTTCGAACGCCTTCCAATTGACGTTGGGGCATTTGTTAAATTGTTTAAAGAACATTATGCCACTAACAACAACAACAACAACCAGAACACAAATTGACAACTGGTGAGGAAGACATGAGAAGGGGAAGTAGATATTGTAGGCGTCATTTAATGGCACTGCTGGGGCTTCATAGTTGTACTATAAATCTACTGAATGCATTTCAATGATTAACTTTCATTTGATGAAATATTTTCATTTCGGCTTGCGTTATTCGCCCCCCCGCCCCACCACTCTGTATATCGTTACATCTATCATCATAGGGCTTCAACGTAACCCCCTTTCCTCCCGTCATTGCCGTCTTGATTCCTTCCCTTTTATTTGTTGTTGCTAAGCGAGAGCTGAGGTCATGTCTTGGCTCTTAAATTTTCCTTCTTTCTTGCTCGTCTTTCATTTTCCGTTTGGTCATTGGCGTTAAATGATATATCGCATACTTAAGTTGAACTGTTGATATTTGTGATTAGAGCTAACAGCTTTAATCCAAGCTTATCCTCAAACTAAATAACTTTACAACACTGCGAAATATATATAAGTAAATATTGTGTTTACTTTATTCAAGCGTTGAAAGAAAGCAGTTAAAAGGAGTTGGAAATATTTGAAAAAAAAACTTGTTTACTGATATTTTTCGCTAGTAAACCAATCTATGCCGAATTTCTATCCCCCATACGGTTCATATTCGAATTATAAGTTCTCTTTAATGTTGGGCTTTTCAAGTTTGCTTGAAGTTATCGATAAGTTATATTGATTAGTTTTCTAGCTTAACCCTGACCATGGAAACTTTGACTTAATACGGATCTGCTGTTAAAGTTTCATCAAAATCGTTTGAAAAACAAACCAAGTTATCAAAGATTTTAATTTACTCAATCTTAACTAATCACGCAGTTAGGTTAGGGTAGGTCTGGTTAGGTTAAGTAAGGTCAGGTTAGGTTAGGTTAGGTTAGTCTAGGTTAGAACAGTAGTGAGAGGTTCGAAAAAACCGCCATGTATTGGCCTATTTTGATGCCGTGGTCACGCAGTTATAAATTTATGTATTTTCTGTAAAAGCCCACTTACTATTAGACAGGAAGTCGAGCTTTCTTGGCTAGAGCTTTCGTATATGTTTTAACAGATATATTATGAAAGGTTTTTAAATAAGAAAATTAGCTTTAAAATTCACAGTTTGTGCACTTGCATCTTGTTCTTAAAAGTAATTCTTAGGATATGGCTTTAAGTATTTTCCTTTTTAAATCCTAGCTTTTAAAAGCTTTTATTAGTTCGAATTTTCGGATAGCTAATTTCTTCAAGTAAGTATATTGTCAGATCTGTTGGGTTTATGTTTCCTTAAATCATATTTCTGACCTCTTTTCTAAATACAGCTTTTATGATTGTGAATGGCTCTTTAAAGCTTATTATTTTTATTTTTTTGTCAAAGCTCATTTTTTTTCGTTTAAATCAATTTAAAATCAATTTATAAACTCTTTGATTGCTTTTTATTTAAAAAACCCGTCTACAAAAAACAAAAAAAAAAAGTCGCCTAGGGCCAAAAGCTGCTGTTCTTGTTAGACCAGTTGAATGTTGCAATGTCGCAATGTTGCAAGTTGCAAGCTGCAACATTGTTGCTGATGATGACTCTGTGGTATAAGGAACACTCGTATCACATGTCGATCTCAAAACTCTTTATTATTATTATTATTATGAAAAAAATCCAAAAAAAAAAAAGAAAAAGAAATAGACAACAACAACAACAACAGCAACGAGAAGAACTGGCCAACTGGCTGAACTGGTTTCTCCTTGTTGTTTGAGGCCAGGCTAGGCCAGGCCAGGCCAGGCCAGGCAACTACCGGAGTTACACCTACTCCCTCTGTTGGCCAGTTAAGTTGCTGTTGTTGTGGATACAGATACAGCTACAGCTCCATTTTTTTTTTTGTGCTTTAGCTTTTAGATTAAGCTACAGATTTAAAGCTAGTTGTCGCTGTTGTAGTTGTTGTTGTCTCTGCGGGGTTTGTGTTGCTGTGTTGTTTACGTTTAGCTTTGGTTCCTTCATTCCACGCTCGTTTGTTTTGATTTTACAAAAAGGTTGGGCTAGAAAAAAAAAACAGCAAAAAAAAAATAAAAAAATCCAAACTGGATGCCCTTGTTTGTACACAGTTTGGTCTTTAAATGTTTGGTCTTTCTCTCACTCCTTCTCGCTCATACAAAAAGAAAAAGAAGAGAGACCTTTTGGTATGCTTTGCATTATTATTATTTCAAGCTGTCATTGTTGTTCTTGGTACGTCGTCTTCTTCGTTTGCTTGGCAAAACAATCTTCTTCTTCTTCTTCGTCTTTTCTTTTTTTTTGCTTTTCCTTTCATCTCCTTCTTGTTGAAGCTTGTCCATCATTCTGTTAGAGGACTAGCACCACCTTGTACCAACGGGTAGGGTTATTTTGTTGTTTGGGCTTGGGTTCGGTTGAGTTTTGCGTAATGAGTTTGAGTCTCGCTTGTCTATCAACTAATTTCCCATTTGTTGTTCTCACTCGGAGTGCCCCCTTGCCGCTACCTATACCCTTTCCTTTTTGTTGTTTGTTGTTGGTGTCGTCGTCTTCTTCTTTTTTGCTAATTAAGATTCATGACGAGCTAATCTGCGGGCAGAGCCCAAAGTCAAACTAGTCAGTCAGACGAGAAGCATTTTTCGTTTTTTTTTTTGGGTATGTCAAAAGGTCCAACACTTCTCATACTACAACATTTGAATACTTATGGCTAGAGGTTGTGGTATGTTTAGTTGTTGTTGTTGTTTTTTCCTCACTTGAAACACAATCACAGTTTTTATCTCTTGTTCTTATTCTTGGGTAGCATTCTCACTGTCTCACATTTCAAGTGTGTCAACACAATGGAAGATGAAATTTGTTATTATCTAATTGTCTGTTGTTCTCTTCGGTATTTTTCTTCGACTTCTACTCAAAGTACCTCCCGGGAGCATTGTCCCTCGCCCTCTACCGTCCATAGACAAACCGTCAACGCGGGAGCTCCAAACTGAAATAATAATAATAATAATAATAAACACCAACAAGTGTCGTAAAAACAAATTAACGGCACTCAAGCAAACACTTGTCCCTATACCACAATGGAACCCCACCACCACCCCCTTCCTCACTGCTTTAAACTGTTAGGCAGCCCCTAAGTTTTTGAAATGAGCAAACATTATTTTAATTTATTGCATTACACGGCACAAATAAGTACCCCCCTCAATACATATTTAACAAAGGAGCTCTGTATGCCATTTGGCCGAACTGCCTTCACCACCCTCTCTCATCTACTTAGCCTACTCTCTCTCACCGCTCCCCTCAGTCTTCCAGTTGCATTATTACCGCTGGCTCCCAGCGCGTCACACGAGAAACAAGAAAGAAAAAAAACTTAAAAACGAAATTCCCCTCGGGTCTCCAGCATTTCGTATTTGTCATATTTTCGATTTGTATGCGTGAGCAGTAAAAAGAAAGAGGGCGGGAGAGAGAAAGAGAGAAAGAAACTGGCAACGGAAAGTGCTTGAAATCAACGCTGGGAGTAGCTTAGATGTGTGGAGTGATTTGCGAACCGGTAAATACTATTGTCATAAAAAACAAGTTCATAAATAGTGTTCTTGTAAGTTCAGTCAGAAATTCAATTTGAGACATAAAGATTTGCCCGGCTATGAATTGAGAAACTAATGAAAATATGAATGGAAAACTAAGTTTCCTTGAAGCTTGTGAAAACTTACAAAGTGCCTAGAAAAATGAATTATTGTACAAATGGCAAAAGAGTTTTCCCAGAAACCCGAGTCAAAAAAACGTAATAAAATTTTTGTTCCTGTCTCAGATTCTAAAAAAATAATCCATCAACATTTTTTAATAATTTTGTTTATGTATAAGAAAGAATATAATTTTGCTATAATAATTGTTTATAAATTTGTAATCAAGTATTTACTTAAGTTTTGGATTAAAAAATACTTTTCATTCGAATTTCCCTGTCTTTGTCATTCGACTTATATCTATAATAAAATCTATGTGCACTTTATTTTAATTGATAATAAGTTTTTTTTTTTTTAATTTTGTTTACTGCTTCAATTAAAATTCAAACGACGTCTGCATTTGCCAGTTGAATAACGAATTAATTTGTCAAAATTAAATACAAAAATATATAATTAACACGTCGCAATTGGCCATTGAACAAACGTTTCATAAAGGTAGAGTATTTTTCGATGTTTATTTTTATGTTTTGATATTTCGGCTCAGACTATTTTCCATGAATGCCGCGTATCCCAAACGTGCTTTGAATAAGTGTGATTATTAAAATTAATTAAATACCAAATGAATGCATTTTAAATGCTGGACTAGAAAATACCTAGTAACTATGTTTAATTAAATTAAATGATTTGAAGTTAAAAACAAATGTTTGCATATTTTTTTTTGTCAGAAATGCCAATCTACCCATAATGAGAAGTGAAAAACAAAGAAAACACAAAACACAAATTTCCATATTATTTAATTTCATTTTTGATGCTTTTTTTTAAACGAAGTTTGTTGTTGTTGGCAGCTTGTACAAATTGTATTTAGTTTTAATTATAGATTTCAGTTGAAGCCATCATCATTTCTGGTCACTTAATTGTGGCCATCTCACACACACACACACAGGAACCTAATTATTTTCTGAAAGAGATGAACATTCACATTCAACATTTCCACAGCATTTAATTAGCATACAAAGAGCGACGAGTGAGAAAGAGAGAGAGAGAGAGAGAGCTCTAATGGCTAACATTTGCATAATTTGTTGTCCATCATTTGACGAAGAACCTAAGCAACTTTCAGCCTAAATAGACATATATATAAAGATAGATATATAATTTAATGTCTTCCCTATGTAGTGATAATTTTGGACTACCTGCCGGCCTAGTTAATAAGCGACATAATTGCCTAATTATTGTGGCGATATGCAACGCCAATTAGCCAACTTAAATACTAATTATAGATTTAACTAGTAGCTGTCACTTATAAATTTTAGTTTGAGCAGTTATTCTAAAAGTACAACTGTTCAAAAGACTTTTGAATTTAGTTTTTATCAAAATCAATTTATTGGGGCAAGCATAATTAAGTTATTGAACAGATTCGCTGATGTACAGCTAACCTGAACCTAAAATGCCCCCCAAATGCCATCAATTATGAGGCATGTGGATTTCGAAAACAACTTCATATACCACCGCCCAACCCCCCTATAGACTCTACGACATCAGGCAATGATGTTGAGCATAGTTCGATCATGGATCATCGCTGCTACTACTACTATATGGGTATGATCGGGGGGAGGGTAGAGTAGCAGCTGTTAGCATCTGGCAGCCGTATGAGTCATGCTGCCGATCTGTGCTCCATATGTTTTCACTTAAAGCATAATCATTGGGTCTATGGCTATGGGGCAGGGCAGGGCAGGCAGACTGTGTTCAAAACAGAGCCGAGACTCTGTGCCATTTAACGATGCATTTCAACTTAAATTTAGTGGCAAAACATTGTTGAGCGCATTAAGTAATTACGAATATGTTGCTTGTTGGTTTGTTCGCTTGCTTGCCTTTTAAGTTATTTAATATGAAAATGCATCTTTCGATTTATTGGTTCAGCTCCCCCACTTGCCACTTGCCACTTGCAACAACGCTCACTCTGTCTGTTTCCCGCCCCCCATCCCCCAAGCGGCAAGTGCTTGATGGCAAACAGACGATGAACTCGAGAGGGCATTGACAAGCGTTTCTATACAGAATCATTTTAAAGGGCCCCATTTAATTGTTCCCACCAAATAAGTTTGGCGTTCATTCGTATGGACAATCTATTACTTTAAGCAATTTATCTTATCAAATGGTATTTTTTTTTTTTTTTTTGGAACTAAAACTGTGCTACACTTGAATTTGATATTATTTTTTCCCTGATTATTTATCATTTTTCGCCTCAAAAAAAAAAACCTTTTTTATTTCAGTTGCCAATTGGAAACATATCAAACATACATTTGTGTACTTTTTGTTTGTTTTTACACGAAAAAAATAATATATTAAAGGGGACAAGCATTCATTATCGTTACCATTTATCAAGTGCATATAGCATTTGGACGCATTTCAAACTGAAACGGGCACACACAGCCCCTGCCCCAATACTATTTCATAGAGGGGAAGGTTGGACTAACTGGCAGTTATGGTGGTCAGCAGTTGACCCAACGCGTTAAGGCCATCCATCAACATCATGCAGACAATTAAAGAGTGCCAAAGCAGAGAGTGAGAGAGAGAGAGAGAGAGAACGAGAGAGAGAGCGTAGAATGGGCAAGTGTGCGTGTAATTTCTATGAGGCCGCACACTTATCGAACATGCCAAGGGCGGAAGGGGGTGGGTGGTATGAGGTGTGGCCAAAAAACCCTTAGTTCATCCATCCATCCATTCATCCATCAGTCACATCACTCACTCATTCATACATTGCTTTCCGCCTCCAACTACTTTTTTTTTTTGTGAGTTTTTCTTTCGTTTTGCTTCCTGCTTTCCCAGCACTTCATCAACATCATAATCATAACAACAGTCGAGAGTTTTATTCTTAAAAAAAAAAACTCTTTTTGCAACAAGAAAACAAAAGCAAAACAAGGCTTTGATAAACTCTTTAGGTCTTTAAAGGATTGTCATAAGGGCGTTTAAGGGAATTTATTCTTTAATAAAGAAATGATATAATGAATTATAAAGTATTCAAAGTAGCAATTATTTAGGTTAAATACCTTGCTTAGGGATCTTCGAAAAGCTGTTCTAAACCTTAAAGCGACATCATTATTATTTTTTTTAGTAATCCCTTCCTTGGATTACTTTGACCTATTTGATAACTATTTTTATGATCCTATCGAAATCCCATTTGCCATTTTCCTTATTCGTTGTCAGCTTATTAAATTCGCACACACACACACTCGCACACTCATCGCTTTTGATTTGAAAACTGTTTCAGTGCCCTGTCAATCGTTCCACGCATCCTTCAATCAAACAATCTAACCCCCAGCCAGCTAACGCTCCAATGCTTCCCAACTCCTGCAAAACCCAACAATCCCATGTTTCCATGTCTGAAAGTGTATGTGTTTTACTGTGTGTATTTTGTGTATTTTTGCAAGAATTTATATACTATCTGTAGCGAGAGAGACAGAGTCTGTTGCACGTTAATATTTGGATTGCGTGTATTTGTATTTGTTTTCTGGTTGTGTCTGTGTGTGTGTGTGTGTGTTCAGGGATTGTGTAGGGATTGAGCTTAGGAACACACATTTGGTACTGATTTTTTTGTTTTTTTTTTTTGCTTGTGGTTGGGGTACTGGGAAACTCAGGATGACGCCCAACAAAAATAAATGAAAAAAAACCCGCTATAAGCCCTTTGCGCAAAAATGTTTTTCTTATTTTGCATATAAAAAAAAGTTTGGCGCTTATCCCTTTTTTTTGGCATTCGCATATTTAAATTCGTTTCCCTGATATTTGAAATTCGATTTTTCTTCGCCTTCTTATTTCCTCTGCTCGACTTCCTAATTTGACTATGTTTTTTTTTTTTTAAATTTTTTTATTCGGTTGCTTATCATTCAATGTATTTTCCACGTGCCTCTGCTTATTTATCCTTCAAAAACTCGAACACACACAAACACAGTTTTTCCTTAGTTTTGGTTTGCGTGTGAAAATTGACAAGTGTAAGGAGTGGATTTTTTTTCGTTTGGGGTCAGCCAAGGTGGTTCATATCGTATGTAACTATCCATGGGGAGCTTGAAAACGATTTCAATTGCAACTGACAGCAGAATGTTGCACAAGCGACAGTTTAATAAGCAACCCAAGACATTAACCAAGGTTCAGTAATCATAGCCCTTGTGCCACTTTGTTTTAAAATTCCGGCGAGAACTGGGCGGTATAACAGACACAATATTACACAACAGCTTCGAGCATGCCAATTACTATTTCTGAATACTCTTGTCTTTGCCAGACGACTATCAAGTTATGAAAAATCGATGTGTGTGTTTATAGTTTTAAACCCTTTTTCCTTGCAACTACGCAACTGGAAAGATTTTTTTGCAAAGTGAAAAAAATTCATTGAAAGGAAAATATAAAACATAAGAAGCAAAATAATAAGATTATTATAGTAATAAGTTGAGCAAAAAATATAATTTTTATGAACTAAAAAAAAAAAAATGAATAAAATTCAAAACAAAATAATTGCATCAATTCAGAATATTCAACTTATTGACATTAACAACAAGAAACAATTTTTAATACCAAAACAAATTAAACAATAAAAATTAAATTGTTAAAACACATTAAATTGACGGTATTATTAAATGATTATCTACAGAAAATATATTTTATGTAAAAAATGTAATAAAATAAAAGTTTTAATTGTCTTTTTCTTATCTAAGAACAAAAGTGTCACACTTTTAATTGCACGATTTATCTAGATTGTTATTAAACTGTCAAATAAAAATAACAAAAATTGTAATTTCAATGTGATAAATGCATTTAAACAGCATTCGTTTAGTTTTTATCAACGTTATTAAAGCAACGTTTTTCATAGCATACGTTTCAGGGCAAATTCAATTCAAACAATTCTTGGAGCTCTGCGGGACTTAATATTGTGTATTATGTAATGTAAATAAAAAAATGAGGTAAAGAAAGACTGCTGCTGTTGATGCTTATTATTGTGAACGCAACATCAAATTCTGATTTTCATTAGAAAATTCCTGTCTCTAAGAAAATGGAATCTGAGAGAATTTCATTTTTCCTCCCAACCAACCGGCAACAGTTCCCGGAAAGACATTGCAAGGACGAAATAAAAAGCAGCAAGAGTGAGAGAGAGAGAGAGAAAGAAAAAGAGAAGCTAAGAATGCAGCTAAGCGCAAAGGTCAGTCCAAGGACAACGCAAGACGAGCCAGCAAACTGCACAAAAATCAAAATAAAGAAAGAAACAAAATGAAAATGTTGCTCTTATTAAAATCGATATTTAGTGGGCAGGGACTAGACTGAAAGCATGGGAGCGGGAAACAGGGTCTTGCTGTTGGTTTGGGTATTTGCATTAAATTATGCGACGAGCTGCGGAAATGTTTGCCATCAAATGAGGAAAGAATTGAGCGCGGAGAGTGGGGAAAGGATGTAGCCCGAAGAGGCAGTCGAAGTAGCAGCAGCAGCAGCAGCATCGTTAAGTGCGGCGGAAACAATTTCACTCTTCAGGCACAAGGCAGCCCATAAAAGTAACGGCAGCGCCAAACGTCGACGGCAACGACGGCAGCGCAACATTTGTTAGAGCGCAGAAAAAACAAAAACAAAACCAAAAAAAAGAAACCTCCGCAAAACAAATTGTAACAGAAATCCTTCAAACATTTGTGAATAACTTGCCATGCAATTCAGTACAGTTAACCCCCCTTACCACTGCCTTCCTCCTCCCTTCTTTTTTTGCTATTCAATGAGTAAAGCATTCACACACACACACACACACACATAGACCCACACACACACATGTGTGTGCACGTATGTTTACTTGTATTTGTAATTGTTTCCTTTTTGCTTTATGAGTTTTTCATGTATCGCACAAAGTGTCACCCTATTCCACTCACATTCTCTCTCTCTCTCTCTCTTTCACTCTTTTTGGCGCCCTGCACCTGCGTGCCAGTTCCCCCCCCCCTTTATTTTGCGCCTATGTTAACTCCCGGCCCCATTCCCCCCCGCTGAGATCTACTTACTGCGCGCAACTTTTGCGGAACGCATTTTAATCGTCAGTCATTAAGGCGGCAGCGCGTGCAAAATTGTCCTTTCATTTCAGTTACCTCCCCTAACCCTCATCGCTCTGTTTCATTATTTTTTTGCATTTCTTGCTTGCAGGATATTTTATGTTTTTCTGTTTTTTTTTTATCTTTTTTTTTTCGTTTTCTTCTTTCATGCTTGAGTGTTGTTTAGCTGTTGCAGTCTGTCCAAAAGAGAAAAAGTAAGAAGCAGAACAACGACATCAAAGTGCTTCAGCACAATGGCCACAGAAGAGGATTACATACATGTACATGTACATGCACATATGTATGTGTACATGTGTATGCATATGTATGTGTATACAAACCGACGTCTCCTAAGAGCTCCATGAGGCTATAAAAATAACTAGCTTAACAATCGAACAAAAAGCATTCGCCATGAATTTGCTTGTAAGCCTTTGGATTGTATAACAAAAAACGGTAAACAGAAATCCTTAGAAAATTAAATCTAGACAAAAGCTGAGTGTTGTTGTTTTTCTTTAGAAATTGAATAAATGTACTTACAGCTAATTAATTAGTTAGCTATAAATTCATTTTGTTGACAAAACAGTTGCAAGCAGGCTTTGGGCTGCTTAGTAAGCTTAAATTCTTTGGTTAACCTCTTATGATTTTTACATTAAGCTAAGATTCTAAGATGTTTTTTATAAATTAATATACCTTAATTGTTAAACAATAGGGTCTTGTTGCTTGTTAAGACTAACTTTCTTATTTAAAAATATTTCCAATAAATTCTTTCAAAGCAGCTTGAAGCTTTTTACTTGACTGAAATATGCAATAATCTTTGTTGTAATAAATTCATTTGTTTATTTTTGATTATTTTCTTTATAGAAACAAACTTCGTCTTAGAGAACATTACTTACATACATAGAATTGTTTATATTTGTTGAGAAAAATAATCTCAAATATAAAGGAACGCTGACATTTTAAGCCGAGCGTAAAAAACTTGGGGTTAGGGTAGGCTGTTCGGAAGAAAGTTGAAGGAATATCATTAGACACAGCTGGACGCCTAAAAACTGAGCTCAGACTAATAACTTTCAATTGCGGTTATGATGGTGAACCAACCAAAAAACCAACCCAAAAATATCCACAGGACCCATCATACAACAAACCACAGAGCCAACCACAGAGTTGCCCAACCGGCCTTCAGTCCTTGGCCACCTATTAAATATTTACAAAATGTGTTGTAAGTAGGAAATTGTGTTTTTCAATGGACAACACACACACACACACACACACAAAGTCATTCAAGCAGAGGCAACAAAAACCAAAACAAAAAAAACACGAAAATGTTGTTCCTTCAACTGTCCCTGAATGTCCAAAATGTCCCCGGTGTGTCCATCAGTTTGGTTACGTTCTCTGTGGAGATCTTTTATTTATTTATTTATTGTATCGTTGTTTTTGTTGTTGTTGCCTTGTGCCTCTTTGTGGGCCATTTTCAAAAAGCGCAAAACTTATTTTAATTTTAATAGAAATTAATGAGGTAATCTTCTTTCGGCATTTCACTCCTCTTCGGCCCCTGCTCTTGTCTGCCCTGCCCTTTAGCTTTTCTGCCTTTGGCAAATGGATTTTAATTTCGAGCCCAACCCCACCCGTAAACAAACTGGAAAACTTTTCAAAAACCAAAAAACGCTGCCTTACCGTGCCGTGCCGTGCCGCCTACTCTTTGTATACAGATTTATAATTGTTTGCCAGAGTCGATGAGAGTTGGGAGTGGAGTGGCCTTTTAAGAAGGGCGAACATGGAGGTGGAGATCTACTTTGATACGTTTTTAGCTGAAAGCCGCACAAACAATTTTTGAGTTGATTTTTTTTTGTACTTTGTTGCTCAAAAGGAACTAGTAGAAAGTAAAAGCTGTCTGTCTGTCTGTCTTTGACATACTTTGGTCTGGAATTTTATTTGGCAATTGGTTTTTCGCAAACTTCAACCCACATCAGCCACATCCATTTAACTTTCCCTGTGGTTTTAGGACCTCCTTACTTTTGCCTACGCCAAAAACACATAAGCTTCTTTTCTTATTTTTATTTAATACGCGCAATTAAGTTAAATATGTTTAAATTTCAGCACATATGGTAATTTAATGCTGAGGAAATATTTAATTAAGCGTAAAGCAATAGAAAAATCTTAAGTATAAAAATACTTGAGTCAAGAACAAACATTTTTAAAATAAAACTAAGTGAATTGCAATAAATTCAAACTACAGAAAGCGATAACAAAAATTCTTGATTCAAATACGATTTGCGGGTCCGAATCCCATCAGCACAATAATCACAATAATACGAACTTCAATAACCATTTATCGGATTCAGTAATTGCGTTAATCGATATATTAGGATTTAGGTACGAAAACAATGCTTGAATCTATTTTTATTGTACTAAGTACACATTCAACATATGTCAAAACCGTTTGGGTGTCTATTTTAAAATTTTCGTTGTTCAAGAAATTTAAGTTTTAAATTTTGTTTTTTAATTGTTTATCAAAATGATACTGCAAGTGTGCAATAATGTCAGCTGCTCTCAGAATAATTTTACGGACTATTTTATGGCTACTACACCAGCAATGGAACAACTAACATTTTGGCAACGAGCGGCTGAACCAACGACAATTGCAACTGATGACAACACATCGGGCGCATGGGATGTTATGTTTTTTGCGGCCTGCATTGCACTAGCGGTAACACTTGCATTTTGTCCACTTGTTGTCGCCTATGTGGCATGGACTTACTACAAAGAAAGCCATGAATAAGGTGACTTCAGCGTATGCGTGATGTGTGCATGATGTTCGAATGGGAGACGTTGCTATCGAGATAAACACATTTTAGGTTGAATATTTATTTTTCGATCAATTCAAAGCGAAAACCATTTGAGAATGTGCGATAATAAAGAAATACACAGCTATATCAGATCCCACAAGATTTTGTTTTAAATCGATAATAACTGCATTTATGTAGTAAGTAAGGCTTAGAATAAGCCTTATGTGCCGACAACCCTTGACTAGAAGTATGTTTTAATGGATCAACTTCAACTTGTAATGGCTGTAACCTTATAGCGCGTCAGCAGACGTTCTTCTGATCTAATTGCCAATACTCCAGATCGGCCTCAGTAGCTAAATTTTTCATATGAGCGATTTCATTATACTTAGAATGAACTTAACGCCAGGACCTTGCCTGATCTACTTTAAGTAATAGTGCAATGATTTTTTTTTAACATTGATATTCATTTTGAAATTATCTTGTTACCTTAATCTTTTGATCATAGTAAACAATCAAACAACAAAATACTTTCAAAATTTTGCGTTGACAACAAAATTTTTCATTTGTTTTTTTTTTTTTTTAAATATTACTTTAAGGATACAAAATGAAGATCTGCAAGAACTTTACCTGTTGGGACTCTGAAAATCGTACAGCTTTCAGTCCGGAGACTCCAATAACATCGGAACGTCAAACATTCTGGCCCCGCGATGGCGGCACAACTTTAAATCCAATCGCAAAAGATACAGCAAGTACTTTATGGGATATTTTGTTTTATTCGGCCTGCGTTGTTGCTGTGATTGCAATCGCATTTTGTCCTCTTTTTGCCGGATATGTGGCTTGGGTCTATTACAAAGGCGACAATCATTAAGCTCGTTGCGTTGTGTGTCCGGCTGTGAAAAGACAATGCTATCAATGAAGACAAATCTTAAGTTAGATATTAGAATGAAGAACTTTTCAATAAATATTATTCAATTGATAAAAATAAGGATCCAATTCAATTCAATTCAATGAAAACCTTTCACCTCATCGGAATATCGGCAGATAAACCATATCAACTTCATATTTAATTAATGTGTCCCACTGTCGTTTCCGATTTACAGGCGTTATCGATAACAATAAGATATCAACTATCGGGTACTTATAACTGGAAACAGTATAGTTATAGAAAAAATTAATGAAAACTGTGAAATTTTTATCGAGTTTGGTTGAGAATCACAGGAAATATTGTAGATTGCCAAACTGCCGTTAGCAGTGGGGTTCCAGGGTATTCAGCATTCAGCAAACCGTTTAACTCCAATGGTAGTTCATATTTGATTGACGTGTCGCACTGAGAGAGGCTATTTAAGAAAACACTTCCTGTTTGCGATATACACGTGTTATCGATAACAATAAGATATTAATTATCTGGGACTTAGAAATGGTAACAGTAGCTCTACACGACAACATGAACAAAAACTGTGAAATGTTTGTTGAAATCGGTTGAGAATTACCGGAGATATTGCCACAATGCAGTTGCATTTCCTGTGCATGGAGTTAAGGGTATATACTTGTCGACTAGCATGCCATTATTTATATTTTTTTTTTTTCTACTGTTTGAAAATAGCTTCAATGTAAAAGTCAAGTCAGATCGGGTCGACTTTCAAATTATACGTGTAATCAAAATTTTAAATTTTTTATAATGAAGTCCGAAAGAAATGGATCCTTTCACCTACCAGACATGGCTAATTGGACAGACTATTTTACAAGGCCTACACCACCGATGGAAAGCTTTACTTTTTACCACAGACAAGCCGCAACAACCGAAGAATTATCTCAGAGTGAAATCACAAATATATGGGATTATGTATTTTATGCAGCGTGTATTGCAGCTTTGGTTGCACTCGGATGCATTCCAATTGTACTCGGCTATATGGTGTGGACCTGTTACAAAGAGAACGCCGAATAACCTTTACTATGTCCTTGTACTGTGTGAATGATTTTGAAAACAGGACGATTATACTACCACGGTGCTGGTCATTTAAGTTCGATGTCTATTTAAAGTGTGCTTTTAAATAAAATCAAAAAAACCATCTACGGAGCATCTACGGATCGGAACATTCGACCTACCATTAATCGAAAATCAATGAAATAAGAAAATACTTCGATATGGCATGGACTTTTGTTTGAACCTAAATGCAGGGTTCAGCAAACGAATTCGTTTTATGGTAAACTTATTTAATACGAAAGTTTGTTTTATGGAACATTCGACTGTATTTCAATCCCGTCAGATACTTTGGTTCGAAAACAAAAATATGTATGAAAAATAGTTTGTTTATCTCTCCCGTTCAATTGAAGGTTTACTACTTTTAAATAAATTTTTTAACAATAAAACATGATGTGTTGCTTTAGTTCAATCGATAGTTGAAAACATTGTTCATTTATCGATTATTTATATAAGACTTTTTACTTGTTGTTGTACTTATATATTTGATATATGAACACGCCTTGCCTTGCCTATTTAGTTGTTCATTCTATATAGTCCGAGTTGATATTGACCTAACGCGTTATTTATGCAAATATTCCAATTTGCTGAACTGAAAGCGAGAAACGCTGCCGAAATAATTGCGTCGATTTATGTGAAGTAAGTTGACAGCGTGGACAAAAGGACTAAGGGACAAAAGGACGACGCCAGCTGTTGTTGTTGCTGCTGTTGCTTTTAGATGTTGCAGCTGGTCTCATTACCCCGTTCTGCTTTTTGGGGGGGGGCGCATGCCACACCACCACCCTGTGTATCCTGTTTCCATCAAGTGGATATATTTTTCGTACACGAATAAACTTTATGGCGCCATTGTAGCAAAGTGTCGTCGTCGTCGTCGTCCTCGTCGGTCTTACTCCGAGATGACATAATAAACTTGGATATTAGAAATGCGAGTGAATTTGCTGTACAGCAGAACAGAGACCAAGACCAGGACCAGCACCAGTCACAAATAGTATAAGCTTCGAGGCTTCATTACGTGAATTTTGCGATGCCTGTCCGCTTATTTACATAATGAAACAATGAAAAACAGGCGGGGTGGCTGGGCTGGCACAGCTCTGTTGTAGTAGTAGTAGATGGAACTGCTTCAACACCGGTCATAAGGGAGCAGCATCGTCAGTCAGTCAGTCAGTCAGTGAGTAAGTCAGTCGGGAACATGGCGTGGCTGTCAAATGAACGCGATATCTTTACGCATTATGCTAATAAATTTATAGCAGCAACAACAACAAATCACAAGCGAAAAATATAAAAAAATGCGCCCCCTAATGAAAAACGGCGTCCACACAGATTGTACACAGATTGAGAAATCAAAAGTTAATCCACCTGCCTGCCAAATACTTAAGAGCTCGATAGGTTATCTCCAAGGGACAATTCAGGGATTCAGGGATTCAGTATGCGGGAATGCTTAAGATAATGCATAAATAGTTTTTAAGTAAAGTTTTATATGTTTAAGGACTTGCAGATACTCTGATAACTGTTTCTAACGGACGATTATTTCATTTGCTTTTAGTTATAGTTGTTGCTAAGCTCGGCTTTCGTTTTTGTGAATAAACTTGATTGGAAATATATATTTAATATTTATTATTTAATTGACGTAGTGAAAAATATAATAAGTTTTAATATTTTCTTACAAAACTTTAATGTTTTAAGCGGTTTAAAATAAATATAAAAAAATCAATAAATAATCTAATACAATTCTTATTAAAATTCAAAGTTTCCTAACTATTTGCAGAGAATTTTTAGTGTCCAGCTGCAAAAAATTTTCAATAAGTTTAAATAGTCTATGGGGCTTGGCAGTGGCAAATTATAAGGTATGGATGGAATATGGAGGAATGGATGGGCCAGCTCTGTTTTTATGAGGGAATTATGTTGCACGTGCGTTGGAGGCTGCGTTGCAGTCATCAGCGACTGAGACAAGAATTCGTCACTGGATTTGATTTGCGCCTCCTTTTCCTTGTTATTGTTCCTGTTGTTTTTTTCTTCGTTTCGTTATCGGCATTCCTCCCCTGATTATAATGCTCGTAACGCCCACTGCGCGCCCAGTGGGTGGTTTTTTGTTGTTGTACGGCTCAATGTTATATTCGCTTGGCCATGGCTTGTTGGCATCGCAAAATATTTATTTTATTTATGACAGTTGAGTTTACAGGATGGCAGGCAGGCAGGCAGGCATCGTTTGGGCTCTGACACAAATTGCCAAAAATTCACTTTGAGCCCCGCTACCACGCCCCACCCCACCCATTGACCATGACAAACTTTCAACTTCCCCCTCATCATACTGTACTGCTGCTTCTTGCCACTACTTTGTATTTGACGCAATCAGTTTAATGCCCAAAGTATAATGCGCGCCCATCGAAGTGGAAATCAATTTTGATTGCAAACTATATAGACACAAGGCATAGGACACGCGGTTACGTCACAAAGCCACCGAAGACAACGGCGACAAGGTTGGTACTCATATAATGCCTATTCCCCCTCTCTTGCCTTCTCTCTATCTTTCTCTCTCTCTCTCTCTCTCACTGTTCATGAACTGAATGCGCTTGATTACTCGCAGAAGAAATAGATTCTTGACTGTTTCCGTTTCTAATCCGCTTGTTACACATATTTTTTTTTGATTTCGAAATGAATTGTTAATTCAAACAGTGTGGCAGGATTTTCGTTGTCATTGGTTCAGTCGATACTTATCGATTGAAGAAAAAAAAGACGAACAGGCTGTGTCTCCAACACGGCCGCTAAGATTTTACGTAGAATACGTAACATTTTAAAATTATCAAACAAAAA